>OX392452.1:1515862-1722423 GCA_947623535.1 Coelioxys conoideus | reverse complement strand
ATCAAACACCGTTTTCGAACTTGTCTGTCTACGTGATCCTACAACTTTTCTATGGGATTCGAGTCAGATGATCGGGTGTCATTATTTTCAATTCAGAGTTCCTTTGTAATCGCTGTAAATAATTTCTATTGCGGTATCAATTCATATTGCAGAGGTGTGACTCAGTTGTGCATGAGTCTCAAGTTATTTGTTTAATCAGTGATATTGTTTGATAATAAAAATGTATAGATTACATATGAGAAATTTCACGAACACGGTAGTTGTTCATATACATATTTGAGCGGCAGTGTAAGCAATCGTTGCAGGTCCTTCGGCTCGTTTCGAGAGGCACGCTCGCTCGAAGTGATATGAACTGCAGCGCCAGTTGCACCATCCTCCTGTAACGTTCTCTCCAGACAGCTACGCGTCTTCTTGCGGACGGGCCGCTAATTAAATGCCGATTACGTCTCTCTGATATGTATAATCTTTTTTGATTCCCGCAACCAACGCCAACTTTCTATTTCGCGTTCCGACGCTCCCACGCCGCCGACGACTGTTCCCGTTTGAATCTCGTTCGGGTTTGTTGCTCCGATTCGACGAGATATCTGGAATACCGGAATGACGTGACGATACAATGTTGAGGCGACACAACGCTGAGACGATACAATGCCGAAGCGATTCAGTACTCAGACACTACAATGCTGAGGTGATACAACGCTGAGACGATATAACGATCAGACACCACAACATTGAGGCGATACAATACTCAGATACTACCACGCTGAGACGAAACAACGTTGAGACAATACAATACTGAAGCGATGCAATACTCGGACATTACAATGCTGAAGTGATACAACGGTGCGACGATACAACGAACAGACATTACAAGATAGGGGTGATGCAACGTTGAGAAAATAAAAGCGCCCAGGTGATTCAACGCTGTGACTATACAACGTTGAGACGATAAAAGCACCGATATGCTGATGGTACCGAGATACTAAAGTGATGAAATCCTATGATAAAGAAATACTAGAGAGCCGAGACCATACTAGAGTATCCAAATCCCACACCCTGAGATACTGCAACACAGAGACACTATAACCTTGAAATACTACGACTCTGACATACCAATAACCTGAAATCTTGTAACACCGATATGCAGAAGTGCTGAAATTCAACTACATATATTGAGTCACAGCAACGGCAAAATGTTATGATGCTAGAATACTGATGCACTAAGACGATGAATGTGCTGATATACTGATTGTCCAAATCCTACAACCCTGAGTTACTACCAGAATACTGCAATTCCAAGATTCTTTGACGTTCTGTTAACCATAATCTATAGTCATAGAATCTATAGTCAAAGACACTGATCACGTTCAGATGTTGTGATCTTTGTAAATAATGATCGAAGTAAAGCGTGTTCGAGATAACCTAACCTATCAGCATCTATCTGAATCTTACACGTATATCAAACAGCTTCTTACATAAGTTCTTCGTGGTGTTTATTTCTTACATCGCGCGTTATTATCGGCAAGAAAAGAAGCATTACGAATTAACAAGGATCTCTGAAGGTCTCATAAAGGAACGTTGCCCAGCGAGGTAACCTGGTTAACGGTACCATAAATACGCGAGTGAACGTATTCTCTTCTTTATATTCCCGGCACGAGCGTAGGTCCCCTTGATATCTTTGTTACAACCACTTCACAATGCTGTCCTCTGATCATCTGCATAACCTGTTCACCGATGCTTGAAAAACAGCCATTGAAATCGGCTGAATTTATCGCCCGAAAGGAACTAAGATTAAACGATTAATCTTCCGGTGTAACGAATTACGTATTTGTTCGGTTAATCGTCGAACGAAAGTTGCCGATAATCAGAAATTAATCGAGAATAACGGACAATCATTTACTCTATTGTTCGTTAATCACCGGTAACTTAATTTTATTCGAAAAAATAAATAGATAAACGGTAAAATACAAATTGGTGTACACGTTAATTCTTCTTTCTCCATGAAGATCAACAAGAATTGTAAAACAGTCACCATAAAATGCTTCGTAACTTAAAATCATAAACTTTTTGAATAATCATTTTGATCGCTTTAGTAGGATTTGTGTTAAAACCATCAAAATATGAATAAACGCACGATCGATTTCAAGTCGAATTTCGAAATCGTGACGAGCGGAAATCGATAGAATTTTCCATGGTCGATGGAAGTCTGCGTGATTATTTGACGATGAAAGTTATCTTACAATAAAAGAGAATTTAACGCGCAAAGATACGAACAATGCTCCAGGTAGAATAATTAAGTCGAAATCGTAATCGTTTGGTGCGTTGTTGTTCGTCAAAAGAGACCGACTTTCTCCGAGTGACCATTGGACATCGTTCTAGCCCGAGGGACGATAATTAAGTTATCTGTATTGTCGATCTATCTATCGAAACCGTTTAATTTCCACGTAACTTTCCCTCGATCGACTTTCGTACGCTTCCATGGATCACGCGAGAACACAATGGAAAGAATTGTGCTTGCACGACGGAAAGAAACAACAATGAATGAGGATCGCCTGACTCGGTGCATTATGCTCTCTACGAATCGCGTTTCATTCGAAAGGCATATACGCGTTTCATGCAGAAACCTATGTCTTTACGTTGTCTTATTCCTAAACGAAAATTGCAAAAATTGTTTCTGTAATTTCTAGAACTCCTGGGAACTCCCGACATTTCGATTTAATAGTTGTTCCGTTATTAGAAAGAATTTGTTTCATTATTAACAACATGAACTAGTTTCATTATTAGAAACAACAACTAGTTTCATTATTAGAAACAACAACTTGTTTGAATATTAGAAACAATTATTAAAAGCAAGAGAGTTTCATAGCTAGCCAATAATTGTATTTTTATAATACATAAATCCTACGAAGTATGTCCACAATATTTTGTTTTATTATTCCAAGTAATTACTACCAGTGTTTGCAATTAAATAAATGAACAAATTCTTATTAAATGTATGATTGATTGGTATTGAAATTTAAGCGTCATATGTGGATGACGTTGCGATCAAAGTGTTAATTATCGAGTTAACGGAACAAGTAGCACAGTGTTCGAAAGATGCTAATTTTTAAAGCGTCTCACCGCGATATTTTTGCAAGAGAAAATTATATTGCATTTTATCGCGATCGAACAGAGTTTGAAAAAGTAACTGGTCATCGAGATAGCGGAATAAATGGCACGATGTTCGAATAATTCTTCCCCTGCTGTTCGTTTAATTGTTGGCACACCGGGTATACGAGATATTACTCAAGCTTCGTGCACGCGAGCACGCCTATTACATTCTGTTCGCGTAGAACGCGAAGATCCCCGTGAAAGAGAGGGCAGAGAACTCTTCTAGGCTTCGAGTTTGCAACTCGTCTTGTCTCTAAATCGATCACGGTTACCCAGTTGCCTATGGACGATCCGTTCGCTATCGTTTCTGGCATCTTGTTATGCTTTCTACGAATATAGTAGAGCCGCATGCATATCGAAGAAAGTTTGTAATCTTTTTTCTACGTCCATTGCTCGAACGGAGTCAGCTTTCGTTTATTCGTATATCAAATTAGGTAACTTAATATCCTCTGACATACTTTGAAATATTTATTAACACTAAAACTACCGAAGGGGTCAAATAACCCTTCTACAAATTTCATGCTTCAAACGACAAAATTGATTAAGATGGTTTTCTTGACATCTGTGCTGATTGTCATCGAGATAAAGGATCAATGAGTGTATTCGTTTGTGCTTCACTGTTTTCCGGTGTCTCTTTGCTTTGCCTACGGAAAAAGACATTTCCTGAATAATCTGGTACCCGTTGAAAATTCACAGCGACAGTAATTGCACACGTCCCTTTAATTACACGTTCTCGATAATGGAACGTGTTGTTGTCGTCGTAAAGTCGCGTTTGTAACGAGCGAACGGGTAGCTCGAACTCGGAGACTTGAACGCCCGCATGCGAACGATCTTTCGTACGTAGATTACTTTACGATTTCCATTCGAAAGTATCGATCTCAATATTGGAAAGCGTATTCACAGATTTCATGGAAAGAAAAAGTTGCAAAATTACACGTTCGCTTGCAAGATCTAACAAGACCTAACAAAATAGATTATGCGAATCAATGAAAATGTTGGACAGTTCTCTCAATTATTTAAATTGCACGCTCGCTTATCAAACTTTTACGAAGCTTGTTTCTTAGACAAATTTTTCAATCAGGTACAAAATTCTTGTTTATCGTATGAAACATTATGCGTATCAAGAAATGTTGGACAGTTCTCCCAAGTATTTAAATTGCACGCTCGCTTATGAAATTTTGACAAAAGTTGTTTTTCCTACAAATTTCTCATACAGGTAACAAAATGTTTATTGTATGAAACATCAGATCGATACATTTATGTGGTAACGGGACGTTCGATAAATTAAAATGCGTATTCCTCGCAAGTTGAGATAAGTTGAAATGCATCGTCGGTAAAAAAATTTCGACAAGAACGATTGATAGTTCACGAGTAACTGTATTTTTGTGAGGCATTAAGCGCTGCATCAAGCAGAATCGATAAACCGGTTGCATCATAAACACTTGCGGTCGATTCTATTATTCAATCTCGAGATTTATTCATCGTGTTAACGGCAAGGCGAAGCGGAGTTGCTCAGAGCAACGAAGTGAAAGCATAATATCGGATCACCCAGATATGGGTGACCGTTTTATTCGTTCAATTAGAAATACTTAGCAAACAACGCGTAAACCTTTTTAACGCGAGAAAGGTGACGCAATAAGAAATCAAATACGTTTTATTTGTGACAAAGTTATTGTATATATACGACGAAGTTACAAATAATCGACGTGCCTGTTCTGTCAAGAAAATGAATGAATCTAATAATATCAGGGTGTCCCGTAAATTCCTTCCTTGTTTAATAGAAATATATACACAATATATATTATTTAACATTTGTTGCATTAAATATGATGTGTTCTACTCTATCGCCCTCTTCAGTCCCTTAGGAGATATTATTTACTCCTTGATTAATTACAAAATATTTCTCTAAGAGCGTTTTTATGTTACATCAAAAATAGAAGAAACTTATGGGTCAACCTAATATTAAGATGTCCCATTCTTACTCTTTTATAGAAACGAATACACAATATTTGTTATTTAAGGTTGCTTTGTTGCGTCGAACATGAACTGTTCTGATGTATCATCCCGTTTCATCTCTCCAGAAAACGTCGTTATGTACTCTTTCTAAAATTAATGGTGTTGCAAAACATTCCTCGAGGTGTGTTTTAACGTCGCGTCAAAGGACGAAAGAAACTTACGGGACACCGTAACACGATTAAGGAAAATGTGAAATCCCGTACGATTTTCTCGTATCGACGCGTCGAACGAAATAGCAGGTTGCCCGATTACCTAGAAACCAACAGGTTGACAGATGGATACAGCAGTGGCCAGACAACGATTCGATTTGCCTTTCGCATTCCGGCATCACGAGCTCGTTCTTCCTGCGATGGGAACCGTTAGTTTCACGGGACCAATGCTCACGTTAGTATCACCGATACGCGAAGAGGGGAACAGAAAATAGAAACAATGGGACGGCGATCGAACGACCAGATTACGCTATAGAAAGTCTGAAATGTTGTGAATTTACTTTTGTTAACAGTTATTAGACAGAATTTCTTGCCAGACATTTTGAACCTTCTAATTAGGCAGTTGAAGCTCGATCATTTCGTACAGTAAATCTGCCGAGTAACTGAACTCATAATTAAATAATAATTTCAAGTTCCTGTGGAATAGTAATTCGAAGTTCCTGAACAATAATAATTTGAACTTCCTGAAGAATTGCGATTTCCAAAGTAATGATTTTTGTTTAATAAATAACGAACGGATGTTACCGCGAGATCTTTGGACGACTCGAGCTTGGTTTTCGAGCTACGGCATTAAACGAATTCCTCTTCGAGGCGTAGCCACTCGCTGTTAAAATGCCACCATTCCGAACCCTCGCTTTTCATCTTTGACCGAGCTCAACTTCGTGGAACACCGCTCGAAAACGGAAACCGCTATTTTTTGTCGCATTCCAGCGAGACAGGTTTTCGAGCGTTTCGAAAGAAATCATGCGCCTCGAACCGATCGAATGATAACACTGTCCAACAGCCAATCGACGTACTAAAATCCGATCAGTGATTATCATAGTGTTTCTTGCGCTGATTACGAATCTGCAATTCGTTTTTCGCCAGCACGTACAGCAACGCGGGCAACGAAGCCAGGACAGCGTTAAGTCAACTACTAATCCAATACCGATACTTCCAGTGTTAATATTGAAAACGCAAGGGTATAAAGAGAACCGATCGTTCGGTTGCATTAGAAACCGTTATTTACTTGATCGCGGCAGAATGGACGTCGAGCACGCGATATCGAGTCAATCGCTTTCGATCGGACGGCAAAAACCACGGAGAGGCATCGTTCGCGTAAAAGTCGCTTGGAAAAGTCCGACGAGTTGGCCAGTGAAATGTAACCGTGCTGCGTGTGCATTTGTGGGACAAGTACCGCGTGCACGACACCGCACGACTTCTTTCGAGACACATTTGCCATTGTTTGTATCACGAACGAGCAAATGTTGTCCTATTATTAACACTGAAACGACCGACGTATAATGCACTAATTATTTTGATGTTAAAAATGAAGCTGTATGAAGGAGAATGTATGAAGAATAAATGAAGTTAAAGACGAAGTTGACAAATAAATGAACAAGAAGTTAGACATAAATTGAAGTTAAAAATGAATGAAGAATAAATGAAGTTAGAAAGAATAAAGTTAAACAAACGACGAAACATAAACGAATACACTTATTGATTCCATGTCTTGATGACAATCGGCACAGATGTCAAGAAAACCATCTCAACAAATTTTGTCGTTTCAAGAAGGAAATGAAAAAAAAAAATGTAAAAGGCTGACCCCTTTAGTTGTTTTAGCTTTAATAATGAATTACTCCGAAACATTTTCTCTTACCCCGTTCGTCGATTACGAAACGCGTGAAATTTTCACTGAATTTCGTCGACGATTCTCGTCGTTCGATTTCGGTAGATCAAACGATCGAGGTTACAGGTCGTCTCGAGAGCGATTGTTAACGAGTCATCGGTCGTCGAGAAAGAAGAGGAGAAAAAAAAACGTGAAGTCACCGCGGCGAAACGTGATGTATGAAACGAAATAATGATCACGCGGCGAGTAGCAAGTAGGATAGAATACCGTATGGTCAAAGGCACGCTCGGTGACCGACTATTTGAACCTCCCTCTTTCTCTTCGTCACTTTGCCCGCAGGCTATTCCGTTCAGTTTCTGTTTCTCTCTTTTTTTTCTCCGCCTTTCATTTTGCTCTCGCGCGATCGCGCAAAACACCGGATTCCGATTCCGGAGCAAACTTATCTTTTGCACCGTGTTTAATAGAATCGAGTACAGTAATATTTACGGTGAGATTTATGGCAGGGACCGGGGAATTTAGCTGCTGGAAATCAGTTTTCCACTTGGGACTTTTTTGCCTTGGGTCCTGCTTTCATCAACTCCTGCTTCTTTCGTCTTCTCTTTGCACAGTGGAACGCGCTGAGACCGCACTGAAAAAAAAAGTCAGAGGGACTGACAGTTTTTTTTCAATTAGTAGTTCAGCAAATTTAATCAGAAAAGGATCTCTAGTTCGAATTAGCGAGCAGAACATATTAGAATTCGGTATTTTAGAAGTCAGGACACACAAGTTACAATTTGTAATAAATACTCACGATACATACACAATTACACTTCTATACACAACACCACATACTAGCCAATAATCCACCGATTCTAAGAAATCAGCTTGGAGTCATTTTTTCCCAATTTAACGATTGGGTGGTCCTTCGAGTAAGAGACGGCACTGCCGTGTGATACCTAAGGGCAATTAGAGCACCTTTCCACACCGAGATGCTGTGAAACTTGGCTACAGCTTCCTGATACGAATCACAAAACCGAAAAGTGTCTTCGTTGTTCATCGCGAGTTCTTCGTGGCTCGAGATGTTTGCGGGCTCGTTTCGACCGATTTCCCGAAGGTAATCGTTTTCTCGAAGAGGATAAAAGGTGGCCACGGTGGAAGAACGATTTACGCGGAACGAAAATTCGTTTACAGCCACCGAAGTGCTAAATTTCTTTCCGTTTAGATAGAAACGTGTTACGTAGTGGAACGTTCCTCTCTCGTTTACATCACCTTCTACCTGGAAGTAGCTGCGGTTCAAGGTCTCGCCGAGCGACGATACAGGCCGTTCTGCTTGCTTGTGATCAAGAATTCCGAGAAAATAGACGAGAATCTTGATATTATTAACCAGATCTTATCGATACTTTTTTTGTCCGATGCAGATTTACTTTTTAGTGTACCGGTATAATTCCGAGAATGTAAGCGGAAGTTTTATAATGGTTTTTCGTTAATAGTTTAAATAAAAATAAGCGTGGTCGTACAAGGAACGCAATAAGTTGGAAGATTAATCTACGAACTTAGATACAATTATCAGTTTGGTCTTAACATCTTTCAATTAGCGGTTTTATTTCCAACAAGGTGCGGTATTGTCGAACAAACCTTCAGACGTTCACGAAGCAACTCGCTTTTTTCATGTTTTATTATTCTGTTATTTTAACACTGGATCTAACAAAAGGGTGAAATGACCATTTTACAAATATCCTTTTTCAAAAGACAAGATTTGTTAAAGTAGTTTTCTTAACATGTGTGTTAATTTATGTTTCACTGTTTGTTAATATATTTTGCCTTCATTTTTAACTTTATTTCTTCTTCGTTCATTTTTAACTTCATTTCTTTTTCATTCATTTTTAACCTCATTCATTTTAACCTCATTAATACTTCATTCATTTCCAACTTCAATTTATGTTTCACCGTTTGTTCATTTATTTTTCTTTATTTTTAATTTATGTTTCATTGTTTGTTAATTTGTGTATCTCCATTTTTAACTTG
Source organism: Coelioxys conoideus (assembly GCA_947623535.1). Lineage (NCBI taxonomy): Eukaryota > Metazoa > Arthropoda > Insecta > Hymenoptera > Megachilidae > Coelioxys > Coelioxys conoideus. The sequence goes on along the minus strand of OX392452.1, from coordinate 1,713,438 downwards.
AAAGTAACGATGGATTCTGAAGTCGACAGTTTTAATGTTGACGTGTCTCCGCACACGAAGGACATATATTTATTTATAAGTGCGGATTATGCCATCCGCGTGCGAGTATCATAGAGGAGGCTCTCGTTAGAGTGGAAAGTGTTGTAAAGTCGATCGGTTCGGTCTGAAATTGCATGGCGGTGCAGGGAAGGAAGAATAAGTCAGATTCGCAGAACGATACGCGCTGTCCACGATGAGTTCATGGACGACACGATGTTTCCGGCGACGAGCAAGCCGAGTGAAGATCCTTTTAATGTACGATGAGTAATTCCGCGTTCCAAGACCACCTTTCTTGGGCATAGTCGTTTCGAGACCGAAAGCAACCTGTTTCTCGACGAACGGAAATGGATCTGGTCGGCGATAACGTTAGTAACAGCTGTTTCCGCTTTCCCATTCATGCGATAACTCCGAAAAGAAAAAAAACGATTTTTCGTTGGATTATATCGAGCATGTACTTCGTTCCACATACTAATCACCGTACGAGATTATTTTAACCCTTAGAGATTTCATGTATATGTAACAGTAAATATGTATAAATGTAATAATTTATACAAGTGTCCAAAAAATGAATTTACAAATGTATACAAATCTATACATTGCATACATAGTACATCATACATACATATAATATGTATATGTATAATATGTATACATATATCTATATATTATATAATATATAAATGCATATAGCAAATATAAATGAATAATTCATACATAATAAAAAATATAAAGACAAAAGTAAGCAATTACTAATATATCAATTTATTTGATTTCTTGAATGATCATCAAATATTTCGATTTTTTCGGAATAATTATGATGTCACGCAATATGGTGGCACTCGTTGGACGAGGATCAGAATGAAACGCGATTTTATGGTTGCGAGATCGAGCGACTAGAAGCTGCGGCGAAAAAACGACGATCGCGAGGATTAGAAGCGGTTCAATTATGTAAACGGCATCGAAATACCGTTCGCTGCAATGAATCGTAATTACCAAACATTACCGGCATATACCGTAACTTTAGAAACATAATCCTGACCAAACGGTACAGATTGACGGCGTGCACGATCGTCTATGAAATATCGGTATCGTTGCACTGGACGTCCTTCGATCTGACGGATTATTTTCATCGTCCTCTCTCGATAACACCCTCATAAATCACGATCGCATAATTGCTTCGTGCTAAATGCATAAGAGAAGATGAAATTTATACATATACAACATGTTACCTTCTGTTATTGACGATATTGAGTTTAATGTAACTCATAACACAACCTAATTTAATCTAACCTAACCCATATCATTTTCGAGGAAGATATTGTAACTAACACTGAGGTGCAGATACAAATGATTGAAATCATTAGTTAACGAGATCGAACAATTAGGGTGTTCTATAAGTTTCTTCTTTTTTGATAAAAATGAATATACAATATATATTGTTTAAAGTTGATTTGCTGCTGATCTATCACACTCGTTCATCCTTCAGGAAACATTGTTATTTTCTTTCTCTAAGATTGAGGGGTTACTTGCAAAATATTCCTCAAAAAGCATTTTTATGTGACATGAAAAAATGAAGGAACTTATGCTACATTCTAATACCTATATTCAATAATAAATAAAGTGAAGTTCCCCTTAGAAGAATCCCGGAAAATTCAACGAATAATCACGGTGTCACTTTATAGCCCCATGACTCTACGTTGCATCAATTTAATTTCTCGCGAATCGTACGAAATAAAATTTGCATCCTGAACCATCTGTTTACACATTGTCAGCGTGTAATAACGGTATTATGTTAATGGTCGGTAGATTCACGATTTAATCTCCATATCGAAGGTCGCAGGAAGCGAAGAGAGATAGGTAGCCGGATTTGTTTTTCGGGGCATCGTCGATATGTATGCACGCGGCACTCCCGAAAAGGAGACCATCACCTACTTACGCGTTAAATCGTTACCCACGGCATCTCGGAACGAACCTGTGTCAGGTGGCCACCGATGACGAACACCGGCCTCGCATGAACCGGTCGCACCGTTACGCTTCCCCATTCATGCGATGACGATTAAGAGTCACGGTCACCTCGACTTTCGATGGGGTCGGCCAATCCGGTTACCTTCCTGCCAGGACGGATAAAAAACGTCGGCGGGAATGCTGGGCGAAGGACAATTTTGTTTAGAATCCAAGGCTCTTCTCGGTCAATGCGCGATTTCCAATAAAAATCGATTAGCATATTGCGAAACGCGGGGGCAAAATATCCTGGCGAACCACTTTGCTAGAATCAAATAATATATGTATAATATATATTACATTATAAATAATATACATATATTAAAATATAAATAATAATATACAAATTACTGTTGGTTTTATTTCTATATTCCAAGTGTGCGGATGCTTTCATCCCTTGTTGTAAATATACCTGTAGAAATGCGATCATTTGCGTTTCTATAAGGATATAGAAATAAAAATACAAAATGGACGTCCGAAATTTACAGACAGCATCAACGAACAAAATATCCACATGAAAAATATCCTCACTTTTATGTATTTGCTCCTCGAGAACGTTTGTGTAATGCTCGAATTATTTCGCTAACGAACACGTAAACAAACACCCTTACAGTAAATAAAAAATGAACGCGTTAAATTTACAGGCAGCGTCGTCGAAGAGGTGGCGGGTGTCGAGCCGCTCCGCAGCGAGAAAAACGAAACGACCGACCGGAAGTCCGAGTATCCCACCAAGGAGGACACCAAGACGACGATGGAGCCAAAGAAGAAGCCGGTAGATTTCAAGATAAAAACTGATCAGAAATACCAAAAAACCGTGAAAGACGATGACTCGAAACGGAGCGACGCAGGCGACACCGCAGCGACTACCTCGATGCCGTCGAGAGACGAAGAGACAACCACGAAGACGTCGGACATCGCGTCGATCACGATACCCTTCCTGTTTCGTGGCGAGCCTATCGTGGATTCGTTGAACGAGACAATTTTTGGGGAACCTTCGAAAAATAGCACCTCAACGTCGACTTTGGAGGACATCGACAGCACCAAGGTATCGAGAACGGCGGAAGAAAACGCTCAGTTCAGGGCCAGGGCGTTGAACATCTCGGCACCGGAACCAACGAACTCCTTGCACTCGAACATTACCGATCTCAGCGACGTCAGCATGGACGACGACGATAAAGAAGTCGAAGGTAATTAATTTGTCATTTGTCATTTATCTAATTGAAGAGACAAGTAGTAATTACTTGGACCAATGAATAATAAATAAAGAAAGATATTGTAATCATATTTGATAGGATTTATTAATCATAAAAATACTATCTTGTACAATTTTCAACTACGTTAGCGTGACAATCTACGTGTTAATTCGCTTTGTTCGTTTTGATATTTCAGCTACGAATAGTTAGATTTGTCTGACGCGTCAGTTTAACGATAACAATATTAATTATATCGACGAAACAGGTGGCGAATACGTAGCCGCTCACAACGAGACTGCCATGAACATTTCGTCGACGTTGTTGCCGATGGTGACGATGTGCGTGGAGGAGAATCGTACTTATTCGATGGGCGAGAAGATCGTTAGGGGTTGCGAGGAGAAGTGCGTGTGCGGCGAGGGTGGTGTGGCGATGGATTGCAAGCCACTATGCACAGCACCGTACGTCAGGGCTAACAGAGGAATCGAGGACCCGTTGTGCCAGGAGAAGCTTGTCACCGAGGAGCCGTGCTGCGCCATTTTGGTCTGCGCCGCTGATTCGGGTGAGTCTCCATCCATTGTCGTTCATTCATTCGCTATTTGCCAACAATAAAAATATCTTCGAGTGCAAAGGGTTAAATTATCGTGATTATAATTATTAATAACTCGTTATTGCGATGTAGCGCCCGAACCGGAGGAAACTTGCGTCTTCGGGAACAAGACAGTGATGAGGGGTCAACGCGTGGAGGATGGTTGTTCGAGAGTTTGCATCTGTGAAGCCGGTGGTAACCTGAAGTGTCAAGCAAGATGTCCACCGAACGACACCACCTCCGCGACCAATCAACACGATCGCTGCGTGGTCCTCACCGACCCCAGGTATTTTATCGCTCTTATGTCCGTCGTCGACGTTGAGATTCGTTTAATACTCGTTCATCTTCCTTGTTCAGGGACTCCTGTTGCACGATCACCCTCTGCGACGTCACTCTGGGTGACCATGAGATCAGACCGGAAACATCGACCGACCTATCTGTCAACCTAACCGACGCGAAGGTCCTCAATTCAACGGCTATCAAGCTGAAGCTGTCCGCGAAGAATCCGCAAGACGTCACCGTGGAAATATCCGACAACAATCACGTGTGGAGGCAGCAGAAACCCGACAGAGGTGAGAGACATTCGTAGACATTTATGACACAGGAATTTGCATAATTCGAGTTACTCGAACATAAACCCTTTGACGCAGATGGTATCCTGTCGAATCTGGAACCAGCACACTCGTACTACGTGCGAGTGATCGAAGGAAGCCGAACGGGGCCGGCACTGCAGGTCTTCCTTCCCGCGGAAGTCGTCAAAACGAACATCTCCGACAAAATGGCGGACAAGAGCTCCTGCAGTCACATGGGCAAAACGTACAAGATGGGAGCCGAATGGTACGACGAGTGCATTTCCTTCTGCACCTGCGCAGAGGGTGGCAAGACCGAGTGTCTGACCATCGAGTGCCCCACCGATTTTGGTCTGGACGTTTTGGACCCACACTGCTTGGACTGGGAAACAGTACCGCCTAATTTCATCCCCAAACCACCGCACTGTTGTCCTCAGGTAAAGCTAACATTCTCGATGCTCTACAATAAATGTATATATTGTATACATGTATATATACACATGTGTATATATATTTATATACTTATATTAATACACAACAAATATAAAATACACATAAGATTTTAACTCTCCTTGTACATATAATATTGATATTATAGTCGTAGATAGTTAGTTGACTGACACCAGACAAAATAGATTATACGACAGGGGGTTAATAAGTTTGCGAATTAAGAACGATCACGAGAGGGTAGGTAGTATACGTGCAATAATCGGTGCAACGTTTGCAGGAAGTGCGATGCAGAAATAATGGCTCGTGCAATTATGAAGGCAATGTGTACGACAACTGGAGCGAGTTGCCGACGAACGTGACCGGATGCGAGAAACGATGCTACTGCGAGATGGGAAACGTGTCCTGTCAGGCTGCGTGTCCACCTGTTCCCGCGTTGCCACCCGCGACCCTGCCCTGCCCCCAGTACCAAGTTGCCCTGATGCACTTACCCAACGACGAGTGCTGTCTGGAGTGGGGTTGCAGTCACTCGGCCAGTCAGCTACCAGGTAAATCCGTGGACCAACGACGAAAGGAGTCTCCCCCGTGTTCGTTAACGGGTGGAAGATCGTTTCGATTCGAAATGGACGTACAGGGTACCGAAAATTGGCAAACGAACCTCGTTTTTGTACACGACTTAACATATTTGATGTCCATGCACGGATACCCTGTACGTCTATCGGCGGACTTTTGAAATGTAGAATTTTGTCGAAGTCTTTAACGCGGTTTCCCTGGTGGCGGTGACACTACCGTTGACGTCCCTGTAGTATCGTTGAAGCGAAGAGGATCCGATAGACTGGTTTTGGGTAGATGGCGCTTCCTGTCCCGCGGACCTGACTGGAACTTTCCAGTGTAAACCAAAGTGTACATATACTCGATAATGCCCCGAAATTCTGCATACCTCATTGTCGCACCGTTATCATCGAACAGTACGTCGATAAACCTCCCCGTCCTATCATATCCATCCGTTATCTCGAAACGACGAAGAGACACGAGTGCGAAAGAGACCCTTCCTGCATCTAACATGATACACATAATACACCGATTCGAACAGGAAGAGGAAATGCATGCTCTGTACGGCTGCGCTTGTACATACTTGGACCGTTATCGCTGTAAATAATGCATGAAGGATCGCGGACAGCCAGCCGAAAAAAGACTCGACTTCGGCAACGAAGGTCTGTGACAATCGACTTTGCTTATTGCAGGAACGAACGCGACGCCCGCGTTCCCGGGCCCCTTAGCCACAGACGCGTTCGATAGCAAAAGACCGACTAACGACTCGGGATCGACCGGGCCCAGCCAGCAACCGGGACGTGGGACCTCGAAAGACGTTAACACGCGCACAGACACCACCACCATCACCCACGGACTCTTCCATTACCCCATGGACCCCGGACACCCCACGGTACCCTACAACGGACCGTACAGTCCCGACTACGAACCCACCCGACCCACCGTCGAGGACGTGTTCCACTTGTCACCCCGAACCGAGAAACCCCCGATTCTCCCGAAGGAGAAGTCCAAGTCGAAAGCGGACGCGAAGAAGCCGGTCGAACCAAAAACGCACAAAGACGACTACTTCCCTGGACCGTTGGCGCCGGACAAGTTCCCCGATAAGACCTTAAACGCGAACGACAACCAACCGTACATACCGACACCCTTGAACCCGAACAAGCTACCACCCACGCAGAAAATCATCCCGACGGATCATCCGCAGTTCGTTCCGTTGAACCCGCACCGTGATACACCGGGATTCGCGAATCTCCCACAGAACGGTTTTAATGTTCCTCTGGACAACTCCGCGACGGGACCCGCTTACGTTCCTTCCATACTGGGCCCGGACACTCTGGACCCCAATATTATTGTACCCGTGAACCCGAAGAAGAAAGCACCACCTGGAGAGGCGGATAGGGTGAAGCATCCGGCCACCAGACCGAAACAGAATCCCGGACAGGAGGTGCTACCCGAAGAGTTGTATCACCTGATCAACCTCCAACACCCGGGGCTGGTGCAGCTGGAGCAAGGTCCGCCCGAAGGTCATCCGGGGTTGTACGATATCCATCAACAGATATCGGGACAGAAACACACGCCCAACAATCAAATTCAGCCGGGTTACTTCGGCCCGTCGGCCACCGGACCTAGGAAGCCCGTGAAGCCTCCTCGGGTTTACGCGCAAAAGGACGAAAACGGCCAGACGACTTATCACATTCACACGCCGGACATACCGAACACCCCGCAGCAGATCGAGGAACTGTTAGCTCACATCGGGCAACACGATCCTAATCCCGGACCGTTCCAACACTATCCCGGCCAGCCGGCCCTAACCCATAACGCGCAACCGGCTGCCCCAGCCGCCACTCTGCCTCTACACATTGACGCTCACATACCGCATTCAGGACTCACGCACTTGAACCATCCGTTCGCGGCACAAACGCCCAACCAGTCAGGTTCGTCCCTGTTCGGTAAACGTAACTTTTATAGTTCATACCGGGAGATCATTCGCTGACTTGAAAAAGTCAAAATTTGTTTGGACTTTTCTTTTTTTTTATCTCGTAACGGCAACTATGAAATTCTTATAGATTTTTGCCAGCTGAATATGAAATCCGTCTCTCTCTCTAGGTTGTACACTTCTTGGAAGAAATTAATGTTAGGAAAAATTGCGAATTTTCGACTTTGAAAATCTTTCGTGCTTTTATTATAATAACATGGAGCTACTCTTGATGAACTTTAGGCATGGAACATAACGTGCCGTCAGGTTTCCCGTTGTCCGGTACCATCCCAGGATTCCCAGCTGCCTCCTCCGCGGACGAAGTCACTGTTCAGATCCTGGAAGCTCTGGATGAGCACACCGTTCGACTGGTCTTCACAGTTCCTCAAGTTCTGGTCGGACTTCATGGCCGTGTCGAGCTGCGATACACCAACGATAAAACGTACTTTGCTCCACCTAATCCACCGCAGTCGTTTAGTTTATTTTTTGCCCAGAGTCCAATCTCGAGGTCGAATTATTAAGGACATACATAAATTGACTACTTTGCAATTTTATCGAACAACGAAACCATCAGCGGACCTTTGATCGGACATCGAATCAAAGATTTTGGGCAAAGAATAATTCTACGTTGAAACCGATGCAAACTCGATAAACTAACTGAATACCTTACGTTTGCCTCACAGAAACTTCGACGCGTCCACCTGGAAATCGCAAGTATTCGCTCCCCCGAACGACCTGATCGCGACCCCTCAGCTGGAGTTCGAGTTGGGCGATCTGAAACCCTCCACCGAGTACAAAGTGAAGATCACGGTGAAACTGAAGGATCTGGCGAACAGTCCTACCAGCAAAATCTACAGCGTGAGGACGTTGGAGAAGACGGCCGAGGTCACCACGTTACCGCCTCAGATACCGATCGACGCCGAACTCCAAGCGACCGAGGTGAATTCTACCTGGGTAAACGTGATGTGGAGGATGTTCACCGAGTACGAGCTGCAGTTCATCGATGGTGTTCAGCTAAGGTACAAGGAACAGGGTAACAAGATGTACGCCGGTACGCCGTTGATCCACAGGGCGGTTCGAAATTACGTGATCGAGAACCTGAAACCGTCGACCACTTACGACCTTGGTATCCATTTCGTGCCATTCCCGGGACAATTGACGGAACTGGTCAGCGACAAGACGGTGAGTTACCTCGAATAGCGAACGACAACGAGAGAGAACCCGTTTTTCGAGCTGTACCTTCCTTTTCTTCGCAGATTCGCGTGACCACGTCTATGGAACCGGACCCGTACTCGTTCGACGTCAAGGTGGAAATAAAGACGATCAAATCGACGGACGTGGAAGTGACGTGGACCGGAGTACCCTACCCTGAAGACAAATACGTGAATATCTACAGGGCGATCTATCAAAGCGACAGCGGCAAAGAGGACACCAGCACGTTCAAGATCGCCAAGAGAGATTCTCATCCGAAGACACTGATCAGCGACTTGAAACCGGGAACCAGGTATCGTCTGTGGCTCGAGGTTTACTTGACCAACGGCAGGATCAAGAAGAGCAACGTGCAGGACTTTGTCACCAAGCCTGGCATACTTCTACCTGCTACCGTCTCTCAGCAAGGTATACAAAATATTTAGTCAAATATATATAAATATGCAAATTCATTTATGAATAAATATACATATAAATATATAAATACATTTATGAAAAAAAAATATATTTTTTCGTTGTCATACTTTGACTTGTGACGTACTTGCAGTTTAAACATAATAAATGTTACATAAATTTTTGATACGCTTATATGAAATTCATATCCAGTTATGATCTACATAATCAAAGATTATCGAACATAAGATACGCACAACTTTCTTTGTTCGCATTAATATCGTAGCTGAATAGTCAGTTCTGACTGACGCACCAAGCAAATTGTATGACAAGCGGTTAACCATGGGTGACATATTTACGAGTTCTCTTCTTAATGAAATAATGTATGATGATTTTAAATAATGCTTTTTGACACGAACTAAAGTCATGGGAATATTTCTATTTTCGCTTTTCAGCAGGAAAACTGGCGTCCCTGCCTCTACACGAAAGCGATTACTATGGTCCCTTGGTAGTTGTGGCAATAGTCGCGTCTTTAGCGATCCTGTCGACGTTAATTCTCTTGATGATGCTGATGAAGAGAAGAACCAGTAGTAAGGCTGACATATCCTCCCGTAAAACCACATCGGCGTACGACAATCCATCCTACAAGGTAGAATTACAACAAGAGACTATGGGTAATTTATTCTCATTGTTCTAATACGTTAAATCGCTTAATGTCTTGCGTGTCGCGTTTCGTTGTTCACGTGCGTGAAAATTGTTTCCTATGATTGCGTGTGATCCATCGTACAACGAGTGTATGTCTTTTTTTCAGACCTGTGAGGACGCCGTGAACGGAATATCGAACGGCAGGAGCAAAAACTCCGATCACGAGATGGCCACCATCAACGTTAAAGAGACCGCCTGAGGTTTAATAATTTATTAAATTCTATTTATTTCTACGTCCGTTAAGTCCTTCCATGTTATTGTCAAAAGTATTTCTCGAACGATCATTCAACGGACTTGCGAAGAACCGATGCCAGAAAGTGCCTGTGATCGCTGTTGGCATAACTACGGAACTTTCGTGCAGTATGGGTCAGGTGTCTCTGTTTGCCTTTGTACACTGAGTACGGTATACTCCCCGTAGAGAAAATGGCAATGGTAAAAAGAATTTTTCGAATTTCCTGATTCTAGACTTTTCATATTTCCGAATGACCAAAGTCCGCCTTTTCAACATTCCCAGTTAATAAAAATGTCCAGATTTTAAGTAACGAAGGTCCTATCATCCATTTCCGTCGTCATTCTAATTAGGGAAACCTGCTGTACTCGGTGCTGTACCCAATGCAATAATTTCGAACGAAGAAGCCGAGCTCTCACTTTGGACCCAACCTAGTTATGCCAATGGCGATTACTAAAAAGCGATATGCAATATGAAGAACGCAATAAAAAACATTAATCGTTGAACAACTTTCGATAAGTGGTAATGTAATTAAAACTTGTACATAGCGTTATCGTGCGACGTTAACGATCGCGTTTAGATGATAAGGTAACGATATAAGAGGAGCGGAGTTCACGAAGGAAATATTGTTCTACATAGATAACGGCGATTGGGAATTCGTAATTGTTCCCTATACGTGCATTATTGATCCATACACGTCTATTTTATGTATTTAATATGCGTTAAGTCGTAAACAAGCAATCTCACTGGATCACGATGATTCAGCTTGCATTTTGTACAGTCTGCATTTACAGCGTTAGAAATTTATACGATAAATAAGGTATATTACAATGTTTGAGTGCGAATCGAATAAAACTGTTTATAAACTATGAAAAGGACTTTATTGATGGTGAATCTGGCGCATGTAACAATGTTAGACACTTATTACTAGTTTGCCATATGAAAGACATCTTCGTACTTAGATAAGAATCTAGAAAATACAATCGATACGACGCTAAACATATAATTTGTTCTTATAACTGAGCTCTAAAACAAAACATTGCTGAAACTGAATTCGGGCATGCAAGAAAAACAGAGAAGCTTAAAATAATTTCTTCAATTCGGATTCCATTTGCAGGGGATCGGTTGTAGGCGCGTATCTAGACACAACTTTTCCCTCTTTGTTTATGGTAAATTTAGTGAAGTTCCATTTGATACCGTCTGTCACAAATCCACCTGCTTGTGTCTTCAACCATTTCCACAGAGGATGAGCATTGTCTCCATTAACATCGATCTTTTGGAAAACATCGAAAGTTACATTATATTTTTTGACGAAATCCATGATCTGTTCTGCGGACCCTGGTTCTTGACTGCCAAACTGATTAGATGGGAAAGCAAGAATCCTTAAGCCCTCTTTTTCGCTGTACTTTTCGTACAACTGTACAAGCTCTTTGTAATTTGTGTCTGTTAATCCACAGTTGCTGGCTACGTTAACAATTATACAGACATGACCACGATATTTATCCAATGACACATCATTGCCCTTAATATCTTGAGCATGGAAATCATAAATTGTTGTGGCTTGGTTCCAATCTTTGTCCTGATTAAAAAATGCTCGTGTTGTAGCTGGACATTGTTCATCCTTATTTTCACACTCTTCTGCTATGGTACTGCAGAAGAGCAATACTGTCAAAATCACTAATTCTACGAAAAAGAAAAAATAATTTTAAAATACAAACATTAAGTAATATTTAGTGTTTCAATTTTGTTAAAACAAATAATCACAAGGTATAAAAACACTTGAAACGTTCGAATACCAAGGTGTCACCGGTATTTAAAAGAAAAAAGAAAACGCGGGAAAGATGACCTCGAACTGATTTTGCACGTACTTGGTCATCAATAAGTAAATCGCATGATAAACATTGTAAAATTAAGAATAAAAATAGAACTTAAAAAAGGTACTTACTCAACATTTTGCTTCGAAAATATTATCGCACCGATAAAGTTTATCAAAAACGAATTAAATGTTATTGCCTGCAAAATAAATCACGACCGTGAATTACTGTAACAGTGTTCGTTAATTAAAATGATTTAAAAAAGAAATAGAAATATTAACGTATGCAGTTACCGGTTGACAAGTCTTCTCGCATTGACTGGTTGAACGCAAGTGCGTGGATCTTTCCTTTGTCCAGAGTTTTTAAGATTCGCGAAACGCACTGACCTCTGTCCAGTGTCCTTGAGTCAGCCTCATCATGGATTCTCGAATGCTCTTAAAATAAAGCAAACAAATTCTACCTTCAAATTCAACGTATTTTTATTATAGTGTTTATTATTCCATTGTCTATGTATGTGATATTTGGTTATTTATTTCAATTTAAGTGTTAGTACAAGAAATACCGATATTGCTAAATAAAGACGTTTTATTTTTGAAATCTCCATGTTTAATCGGAGTATTCCGTACTCATAATTCGTGTAATAGTAAACGAAGATACGATGTTATTCCGAAATAATTAATTTAACAAACGAGAAATACATGTCAACGTTACTTTTATATTGCCGCTTTTACAAGAAAGTCGAATAGTTGAGAATAAATTCGTTCATTCTGCGCATATGATCGATACAATACGTCACACGAATTCTACTTTCGCGTTACGTTTACACGTGATAATCATGTATCGTGTATATAACAACATAACCTAGAAAACCCGGGAAAATCATAACCTATAAAATTGTTATGGATTGTATACAGAATCAAAAAACCGCACATTATAGTATTCAAACATTTCGTTTAAACTGCTGCTTATATTACAAGCAAAATGGTAAGTACATAACAAATAACGATGCTAAACGTAGTACGAAAATAATATTTCTTTTCTAATAACGTAATTGCAACTTTTTATTTCAGGCGCGAAACGCAGAAAAGGCTATGTAAGTATTCCGAAATATATATCTTAAACGTTTTGCCGTATCACATATTCGTTTCAATATTAATGCTTTAACAGGACCACGCTTGCTCGATGGAGAGCAGCGCAAAGCAACGAAGGAGCCAGGAAAGAACAAGAAAGGAGACCGTACCTAGCTTCAGAATGCAGAGATTTGCGGAAGGCAGAAAAGTGGAGAATGCAAATAATCAGAGAAATTGCAAAAAAGGTTGCACAGATACAAAATGCCGGTCTTGGGGAGTTCCGTATTCGAGATTTGAACGATGAAATTAATAAATTATTGAGAGAGAAGCGGCATTGGGAGGCTCAGATAAAGGAACTAGGTGGCCCCGATTACTCCAGAGTTGGGCCACGTATGTTAGACCATGAAGGTCGTGAGGTAAGAACATATTTCTTTATCTTGACAGTTTAAAGTGTCCTTATTACCAAGATAATTGTTGCAACAAATATTTAGGTACCTGGAAATCGTGGCTACAAGTACTTTGGAGCAGCGAAGGAGTTACCCGGAGTCAGAGAATTGTTTGAACAAGAGCCACCACCTCCTCCGCGTAAAACACGCGCGGAATTGATGAAGGATATCGACGCGGACTACTATGGTTACAGGGACGACGACGATGGAATTTTATTACCTTTGGAACAGAAAGCCGAACAAGAAGCCAGAGAAAGTGCGGTGAAGGAATGGCTGACGCAAAACGAAAAGAAATCGGAGGAAGAGGACGAAGAAATCGAGACAACCGCACAAAAATCGATACCCTCGCAGCAAGACATACAAGAGGCATTGCTCGCAAGAAAAAAGCAAGAACTATTAGAGAAATATGTACTTTGACAGGTTTTATTCGTTTTTCACTGTTTCTTTGTTTGCCTTCGATAACAACTATTTGTAAGTTTATTTGTTTAATTGTATTAGAGTACACTTTTATAAAACGCGACAGATATAATAATAATTATCATTATTAATTTATAAGTAATAACATTGATTAAGGTAATTATTTTGTGCAGTAGACGTTCAAACTTCAGTTAATACTTATTCGAGAAAGAGTGCTGTAGATAAAATATAGATAAAAATCCAAGGGTAGTCTGTTTATAATCCTCGCGATCCTTACTTTTTTTGTTTCTTTGTTCCACTTTTTCTCATTTTTTTCTTATCGACAATGTAAGCACCGAACACTCGAGAAAGCGACACAATAGAATAGAACACCGGAGAATAATAATTACCGTTAACGTTACGACAATATCTTCGCCGTACACATTCATACTTGTCAAATCCTACATATTAAGCTGTTGCATATCAAATAACTGAAATGCAAAAAAGCGCGCGCGGTACATCGATTCAAAAATTAATGAAAACATCTATATAAATGTTCCACTAGTATTCTTAATATAAAATGATTGATTATTGATTACAGCTATCTACGTATCGAAGTTAAATACTTGAAAAGTAAGATTTTATCGAAAATGTTTTGTATTCAAAAGTATCGCGTATAGTTACGCGAACCAAATGATACAATAGTTTAGTCAACCGAATGCACGATATCGAACAATTTGTAACTCTATAAATCTCTAACCGCAAATTTTGTGAACAAATCAGCAATTTGATCTACAACAACCTAACGGATAATAACAGAAAAGAAAAATATAATCGTTCCACGCATTCCTTTCGCCATCATTAGATATTCTGAGCGTTTTCTCGATCAACAATTCTTCGTTCACGTTCCGCATTAAAAATCCGGTCGTATGCTTTGACATACCTCGATATAATTACAACTATATCGTAACAAATTGAAAACAGTGAAAGGCATAGAAATTACCCTGAAAAAAGCCCTACTCGTTAATTAATTATCGTAAATACTTCGAAAAACTTGCTGATCCTGTTGGTAATCGCGTGCGATCGATCAATCCACGAGAACATACGCCTTTTTTTCCCCCGTAACAAACTTTTTTTTCGAGTCTCTCTTAGCTTCGACTACAGGTACCGACATCGTGTTGTTTATAAACAGACTGTACAATATATAATTATGTTACCAGGACTCAGAAGTCGAAAGTATCCTAATAAAACGCTAGGTAAGATCGTGCTACGGATTCGAAATTCACCAAAAGTAGAATTACGCGACGCACACACGCTAGCGATGCGCGGGCACGCGAGATCACGAACACGGATCGAAAGAAATCGGGAGGAACTTGAAAGGCGAGGGGTATGTTGGATCTCGACCTTTCAAGATCTGAATAAAATGCGAAATTTTGATCGAGTTCTCGATTCAGGAACATAAACGATTTTTTTTTACATTTTCGAACGGTTTCGGAAATTTGGAAGCGTCGAACGTATCAACGAATCTAGAGTTCGCTCGAAACCAGCCGAACTTACCCGACTTTTCCCGAACCCCAGCCGTGGCTCGGTTACCCACACACATATTCATAATACACACTTTATCTCTTTCTCGCGAAGCATCTCTCAAAATCTCGTGGACTAACGCAACGAGGCTACGATTTATCGAGTATTTATTATCGGCGACGTATTCTATAAATCGAAAAAGGCGTTTCTCGTTGAAATTGTGTCAAGAAGAGTGCGTCTTATCGTAAAAAGAACGTTGGCACGCAACACCGCCGTTAGCACGAGCAAATTTCGCCCCCGTGTCCCGGCATCGGGGGACTCGGCGTTCAATGTTTTCGTATATCGCAAAAATCAAATCGTCAGCTATTATTTTTTAATTCTCGCTTAACGGAATACGAAAACTGTAGCTACGGTCGCATCGGTCGAGTCCGTATCGCCTCTAGATTACGCTCAGGCTAGATTCTCGAACGCGACGAAAATTCTGGAACTTCGATCGTTGTCCCGGATCCCGCGAAATCTATCGGCGGTCCTGCCTGCGCGCGAACAAGGGACGATTTCATACACATTACTGAAAAATGTGGGAACTTCTGAGCCCTTGCAATCGCATTACACAATGTGTCTAAGTACGTAAAACGTGAGAATAGTTCGAGCATGGATTAATCGTCGTTTGAAATTACCTAAAACGCTAAAGCTTGAAAAAGTCAAGCGTTTACGATTCACAGCATCTGTTTGTCCGTTTGTCAGTCGTTCGCTTCACCCGGTAACCAGTTCTCTTCTAATTAGAAACGCGTTCGGGCTTGATTACGTCTCTCTATCTGTGTAATCTCGTGATCGAGCGTATGCATCCTAAATATTAGTATTTTAAGTTAATATCAACACCTACAATCACATCTGCGTTTACGGGGTGCGTTTACTTCTTTTTGTTTCTCTCTCTGCGAGTTTATTGTGCGTCATTGAATCGTGAATCTATCCTCGTATACGTTTCTCGTTTTCGTTATTCGTCGTTTGACCAGTTCGAGACACGTGATGATTTAAAGCGTCGCGTTTATGCGATGATAGCAACGATGGTCTAAGGCAGACATGACCAACATACCGCTCACGAACAATTTTTCGATATTAGCATTTAACTTCTAGCAATTAATCGAACGAATTCTCGATACCTATATATTTTTTAAACAAGATTCCGTTACAGAGAATTAAAAACTTTTATTGTGTAAATTTGTTGTATCGATTTAATTCCAATTTTAATTTCATAAGTGTTTCTTTTTAGTTAGAGAAATGTGTGTTGTTTGAAATTTTTTAATTTTATCATTTCGTCCGGCCCGTGAAGACTTTTTTCTTCAATCCCAGAGGCAAAAAACAGTTGGCCATGCCTGGTCTAAGGGAATCTACAATCTTCGATGCGATGCTTTATCGAACCCTCTAGCTGGTACAGTATTGTCGCTCTAAGTGCTAAGTTTTTTTTTTAAATGACAAATCGTTATCGTCACCGAGTTCCCGCCATTTTGCGAATACAAAGTAAGTACTCGTGTAGAGTCGTTTCCAGCAGGTACCCGATTACGGTTCGCTAACCGATAAATCGTTATCACCGTCAGGTCCCTTTGCGACGTTTTCGAAAGGCAAACCGTCATTCTCCAAAAAATCAACTTTGCGATATCACTGTACAACAAATTTTGACTTTTTTCTGGACATGTAACCGCCACTATATGATTCGTACAGATTTTTGCGAGCTGAATAAGAAATTTCACAACCTCGCGTTCCACTCGAAACATCCTGTCCGATCGACACCGAATTATAATTATACAATGATTATAATCGAACTTCCGACGGTCGCGAGTCAATCCATTCTCGAACCATGTGCTCGGAACAAGAAGATTCGTCTTATGCGATACACGTACACTGCAGCTCGAATGTATGTAGACACCTACCAATATCCGTGAAATTTGCAATACATAATGTATATTGTATTGAATTGAAAATAATGACATGGCTCGATCACCTAATTCGATTCCCGTAGAAAAACTGTAGGATATATGTATAAAATTAATGAAATCGATAATACTGGCAATTAATAACAGAGACATAATAATAACTTCGAGAGAATTCATCAAATCTTCGAGCCAAAAAATTAACCTCTTAACTTATGATTTAGTCTGCGGGTGCATCAGATAGAGCAATTCGATTATTGCTGCAATGTTAAGATCAACAAAGTATTTTCGAATGTGAAGATTATTTTGGACACGACGATCGTTGGTAAACAAATCATAATTAAAATTGAGCTCGAAATTTAATCGTGACAAAAGTATGTGCGAAATTTGTCACGTTTAAAAGTGTCCACATATTTTTGAGCGGCAACGTACGCGCGTACGACCGTTGCGAATCGAGTATCCGTTGAAAAGTGTCGCGGAGCCGAGAGGTAATAGGTTACACGTTCGCTCATTATAGCAGCTCGCTTAATTAGCTCGTCCAAAGGCGAACCGACTTAGAGGATTCGTAACGGGGCTCTCGACTCGGCTCCAGTTATCCCACGACGTTTCTCCGTCGACGGACACGCGGCCTAAAAAGGGTGAAAGGCACAAAGTAAAAGATAAACGATTAAAGTTGGCTCAGGCACATATCGAGTCGGAGTTGGTTTTCGCGGTCCGTCCGCTAATCGCGCGAACTCGACTTTTACTTGGGACCGACGAAATGTGTATGCGTGTCCAAGTGTGTTACGTGTGCGTGTATACGCGATGTATAGAATATCGTGTGTACTCTTTTGTCACTTGTCGCGTTATGTCGTTTTAATATACATACGTAATATGTATGCTGAAAACACCCTCAACTCCGTCCGGCGTATCAAAAAAGAATGTACTTGGTACATCGATTAAGAGTTTTGAACTCAGAGTTTTAGCACAGGTGCTTTTTAAAAAATGATGACAGCGTCGTCCGATTCTCGCAGGCTCGACAGACCGGTTATTATTGACTTCTGTATATTCGATTTTTTTTTCGGGCAGTACACGACGGCGATTCGATAGAAACTCGCCGTTCCTCCTCGAGATGTATCTGATCCGGTCACGACCATGCGTGTTCACGGCTCCTGCGACCTGTCTCTCTCTCTCTCTCTCTCTATCGATCGAACCGCATATACTCGTAAATCGTTAAACACGTAAAAATGTTTCTCCGTGACAGGAACTCGTTCATGATAGGTTGTCTCAAGGGCGCAGCAACGTGTGCCAGCGTTGAACCTGCGTCGGTTGTCTCGCGACGCGCATATCGTTCCAATGTTGAAGCTCCTCCGAACCGGAGCTGTTCAATCCCAGGCTCAGCCAACCGATCATCTCTCTTCCCTTCCTCCCCATTCCTCCTCTTCGTCGATTGTACACCGACAGGAACAACGTCACGTCTCCAAGTTGGAACAGAGCAACCTACGACCGAAGAGCAATGTTCAAATGACAAAATTCCTTGAGACGATTTTCTCGAAACGTACGCTGACTCTAATGAAGATCAAGAATTAACACAGAACGTGTTAAGAGAACTCCGAAGAGAATCTCGAAGAGAGCCGAACATGGAAATTACCTGGAACATGAACGTCTCCTTGTAAAGAGGATTTGGCTGGGCACGTTTCAAGCCGGTCTTCGATCGTCCCATCTCGTGATCGTTGCTGTCCACGAGGGCGAGCTTGACGTAAGTGTCGGGCGGTTTCGTGTCGTTCCCGCCGCCTCCGCGGAAGTGCGACCCTTTGATTATCTCCACCGACAAACGTCCGGTCGTGCCGTTGTACGCCAACCCGATCAAAATCTCCGCCACGCTTCCCCCCTTCATGCTGCTACCGTAAGGTGGTACAGTGGGCGACGCGTACGACTGAACGGACTGTTGCGACCCCGTCGAGTCGCTGCGTGTTAAACTGCTGGTCGTTCCCCACTCTTGTACCTTCAAATACGCGTTCGTTAGAGTCTACGTTAATTATGCCCGTAATTACGAAAGAAAGAAGATTACCGAAGAGGAAGGTGGCGGTTGCAGCGTCAACCAAAGCGTCGTCTCGAGTTGAAGATTGATCTGATCGAAGGAGACTCTGGCTTCGCCTAGCAATCTCTCTCGACGCATTCTTCCGCCCCATAGGTACACTCTCAGGCGCACCCCCATGGCGTTCACGTCTTCGGGATTGACACGGGGTAACAAGAAACTCTCCATGTACTGCGGACAGGTACCCTGACGTACCCGCGTTTTACGTCGTTGCTTCTTCGACGGCAAAAGCACCAGTCGCACTTGACTACCGCCTATGCCTTCCGGATAATTTCGTCCTTGTAACACGTGCACCTGTTAACCAAACGGAACGCCGCTTTAACCGTAATTAATATTAACGATCAATAACGAATCATCTTCGAGGATATCGTACAGTCATCTCGCGCATAGGTGCGTCGTATAAGAAAGCGACCTCCAGGCTGCCCACTTCCTCCGTGACGGTGCCCATCGTCGCGATAACGTCGTTGGTCGTTGGCCCATTTTGCTCGACCTCCGCTTCCTGTTCCTTCGCGTCAATGAGAATACTCGAAGCTCCGACTTCTACCACGCACTGGGCACATTAATGCGGGATTATTATTCGATTGACTGACTAGATGATACAATTAAAACGAAATACGCTCAACGACGCAAGTAGTTCGGCTACATAGCGACGCTAAAGTTCAACAACGTATATTATTTTCAACGCAACGACGCTAACGTTTAGACACAACAACGCTAAAGTAGAATGCAACACTCTAATATTCAACTCCAAGTAAAGACTGACTAAGAATCTTACTACCCTATATTAAACCTTTGCAGTCGATGGTATTCGTTGTATTCGAT
Organism: Coelioxys conoideus; assembly: GCA_947623535.1. Lineage (NCBI taxonomy): Eukaryota > Metazoa > Arthropoda > Insecta > Hymenoptera > Megachilidae > Coelioxys > Coelioxys conoideus. The sequence goes on along the minus strand of OX392452.1, from coordinate 1,693,463 downwards.
GTTAATTAGAAGCAAGCAAATGACAAATAATTTGAACATAATTTGAACAATAAATTTTTGTCATTAAATTTGTTGTTAAATTTCAGCCATTGAACGAATTGGACAAAAATATCGGGAACGTCGAAATAGCAAAGAACGGATCAGAGTGTCGTTGCACAGAACGCGATAAGATACATGAGAACATCCGGGAACCAATTAACTGGTGCGTGTACCGATCACGCAGATCGACAACAGGATGTACGAATATTCGAATATTATGTTTCTAATATTAATTGCCGCTGCTATCTGCTAAATTATGTTTATGCACCTTTCGAGTGCAAATAGTTAACACTAGAACTACCAACATTAAATGCAGATTTATTTTTAAGTTGATATTTCGGTGGAAAAATTAAGAAGTAAATATGGAGTATCTACCAACGTGTACAATCGTTCGTCTCAATAAAGTAAGTAGCAAGTATTACGAAAAAAGTACCGCAACAAAATTTGTAACATAAAATGTGAAACTCGAAACGAGTTATTTTGACTGGTTGGTAGTTCTAGCGTTAAAGATGCCGAAATCATATTTCGCTCTCGTAATTCACCTGCTGTTGATCAGTCGGCGAGTGTTCCTCGGTGCAGCTGCTTGAGGTGGTACCTGCGTCTGAAAAATCGGGTCGCATCAGAAAATGAACGATAATCGAATATGTAAAATGTTACAAAGATATAAATACCCAGGATGGTCGGTCCATCCTCCGCTTGTATAGTGAGAGTGTCCGGGGGTGGATGAGAATGCGAGTTCAATCGGCGAAGGGCGTCCTCTTCCGAATCGGAACTGGTCTCCGGATCCGAATAGGAGAATGTCTTTCCTATCGAGTTTCGTCCGAGAATGAAATTATTATCGTGTATAAAATACGAGTACGCTTATACAAAGTGAAGAAAAGAATCGTACGATCATCTCTCGATCGCAACTTACTTTGATCGAACGAAACGACTTTGCGATCGCGCGACTTCCGGACGAACTTTAAGATCGATACACCGCAGAACCAAAACTCGCACGGGCAAAGCGTGCACGACATTTTTCATGCGCGTTCACACTGATTCGCGTCGTCGACAACGATGAAACGCGAGACCGCACGAACGCGTCTCCCGATAAACTTATCATCGAATCGCTCGAACGAAATGAATTATTATTAAAAAAAAAAAAGAAAAGGAAAACACTCGCAGCCTCGACATTCACCGAAACAACGAGCGGTGTCACACTTTTCGTCCAGCACGAACGGGGTATCGCGTCCCAGTTATTCCATGTAAATATTTGACAAAGCAAACTGTAACTAGGCTGTGATCACGTTGCGAGCAAAGCCGGCCGAACGGGAAGAAAACAGCCGTCGCGCGATCGTTCACTCGAAATAAAAGCCACTACGTTATCGTCGTAGGTAACCTACCTATGTTTTTCGCGATCTGAGAGGTGGAGCTATTGTTGGACTCGCAGAGGGGCACGCAAACGCCGCCGAAAAGGGTGCTGGTGGACGGCGGTGTGAAACACCATTTGCGGGACAAGTAGAGAAACAGTGCCAACAGAAGGACCACGAATCCAGCTACGGCACCCAGAAATGCTGTCGCTTCCACAGGTACTGTAAATCGATCGTGAGAGCCGCACGGTCAGACCAACCGCATTCCCTATATTTTATTCAACGGGCACGATCGATCGGATGAATGGGACACGTGAAAGGAAAAGAAGAAAAAAAAGAAAAGAAAAAGGAGAACGCGAGAAGGAGGATGATCGATGGCGCAAGAAGCACGATCGAAAGGGTTCTCTGTCCATGCAGAAACGATATTATGGCGAAGGTGTTCATCCGGAATATCCTTCCGTCCGTTGACGAGCGACGCGTCTCTCTATCGAGCGCGTTCAAACAACGCCAACACGTTGCGTCGTAATGACCTGGAATAATTAACCGTCGCTCCAGTTGTCACGCGAACACGCTGGCCGATATTGCGCAGCTGGCACACGCTGGATGGGACGCGCGTGTCGGCGAGTCCCGCGGGAGACCGCGGTTCCCCGACCCACTCCAGAGACACGCGCCGCGACGACAACACCGGTCGCGTACCGTTTCCCGCATTCGCCACATTTTCACGGCGACCACCTCGTTCCGCGGTTTCGGCCGAACGAATGGTTCGCGTCCACCTTCACCGAATGAATGAAACAGCGTGGAGACGAAACGAAACGACGTTCGAGGCGGTACATTTCGAAACGAGGCACCGGTTTGCGCATTGCGGATCGTTCCGCGTCGAACGACCACGATTCGATGAATCGTTCCCGAATTAATTCGGGGACCGAGGATCGGTTCGTCGTTGCGTAACGGTCACACAGGGGAGAGGTAATTTTCCAGTCGAAGGTTCCAGAGACACGGTACGCAACGAGCGGTAAAGAAACGAAGACACAGAGGGGTGAACGGATTCTGTATACGTTCGTGTTCCCATGATGCAGCCCCCTGTCGATTATCACGGATTTACATCGACGTCGCCACCTCGATCGGTAACAGAGTACGATGACAGGTTACCTCCGAGCGGTTGTGACTCGTTGAGAGAATCGCGGAGGATAGTGGACTTACCCGCCAGAAAATGGTCTGATCCGGCCAGAATCATGCTCGTCCTTGTGTCACATTAATGCCTTCTTACGTGCTTCTGTCGAGCGGACGCGGCTGCTCCTCCGCGAATAGTGGATTCATTATCTGCTCGGTGGTGAACCGTTCGGACACTCGTGGCCGTTCGCGATCTCACCGTGAAGCGTGGTTACGAGCCAGTCGAATAATAATACGTGGGCGGGGGTGTACACACAGCACTCTGTTGCTCGTTGAGTCGTGCGCCTGCAACACCTCGACCCGACTACACGCATGCGTCCCCTTGGCCACGCAACCGTATTTCCTCCGTCAGTGATTCTCATTCTATTCGCGAGTGCTCCTTCCTCCAATAATTATTACGTTATATTTATAGAATTACCTGTGAATTTTTGCGTCGATAACGCTTTCCCTGTGATCGCACGAACTGTTATCCAACCGGTCGGTACAATTCTAGGGCCAAAGTTCCTTTCATAGATAACTAAAGTGAAATTCGCTTAGCAGGTCGAATATATCGAACGCGGTATCTAATGATGCATAAAGAGGGCCTAAGGAAGCTACGGAAAATATATTTGAAGCCTAGGGGAAACCAACGAACTTAGCGAGAGTTTAGGGAAATCGAGGAAAACTAGGGAGAAAGAGTTTATTAGAGTGCCCGGTAGCTTTTTACCGCCATTCCCAGTATATTTGCTTAACTAATGTACTCATAGAGTTTATAACTCTGTCCTTACCTTATAGCTTCGCTAATATATTTCTAGGCTTTACAGGTATTTTACCGATGTCGAGAACTTTTACTCTTATTATTACTATGCTCGATTGTAAATGTTGATATATAATACTTTTAGTACCGAAGATTTAAAAAATATTATTCGGTTTCAGTAAAGATACGATCTATAGGTTTTAAGGAAAAAAATAAAGTAAGAACGAGTGATTAATTTTTATTGCGCGTCGAAGGAAGCATCTTCTAAAATTGTTATAAATTCAGGCGTAAATATAGAAAAACGATGATGGTTCTCGTTATCGACAATCAATATTTTGCAGACACATGTTAGATTTTTTATTTGATAAATACGCGACCAATGAAATCGGACTCGTCGCGGATTTATTTATTACAATTCCATATACGAAGGGGAACTGATTCTGATATTCGAATTTGATTCTAGTTCCATTAAATCGAAATCACGTTAATAGGATGGTACAGATTAATATTTACTATCATTTTTTAACGAAATTTCGATGCGTGTACCATGCATGTTGCTGACTGATTACAGTTGAATGAGGGCTTTTAATATAGAAAAAAAAAAACGATATTATTTTCTTTGTGATTTATTCTTGACGATGCAATGATGATATTTTTCATTTTCTGCTAATACATGCAAGAATTGAACAATTTTTGTTGATTGTCGGGTAAGCTTCGCGTGTTTTTATTGGTTAATCTAACCTCTAAAACGCTTCCTTTTATTATCGGATACGTTTATTAAATTATTTCAGTTATCAGTCAATCAAATCCAATGTAATGTAAATAAAATATAATTGTTAGTGTGTTTATTCGTTTGATGTTAAACTGTCATTGACTACTTTAATTCTTATGATTTGGTATATTCAAAAAGTAATACTAAATTTGTAACAAGGCATCAATTATTATAATGAAATTCTCTCTTTTATAGGTACTATGTATTCTGTACAATTAATAGTAAAAAAATAGCAAAATATATCTCAGCTTTTAGAGTGATAATAATGTTATTTATTATTATTTATTTTTTTATTACGTTACCTAAAAACAGGAATAAACAATGAGCTACCTTACCATATTATGCTTCAAACACTCTGCAACCCTAAATAAGTGTTTATTGGAAAAATGTTTTATGCAATATTTAATATATCATGCAAGAGTATATTCTACCGGAATCGGTAACCATCATAAGAATTATATTGCCAAGAAGAATAATATTGACAAAAGAAAACTACTTAAATCACGGATAATTAGTGATATCAAGCAAACTAAACGAAAAGTTGAAGAAATTATAGAGAAAGAAAATATTTGGACGATACCAAATTTCCTTTGCATGGGTCGAATTTTAACGTCGCCTTACTTAAGTTATTTAATTCTATCGCAAGATTACCAGGTAAAGCAAGGAACTGAATGTATAGACATTGCACATTGAATTGGTAAACATTATTTGTTTGTATTGCAGGTAGCATTAGGGCTATTAATAGTTGCAGGGTTTAGCGATTTAGCAGATGGCTGGATTGCGCGTACATGGACCTCGCAAGCTTCTAAGCTTGGTAGTTTTCTAGATCCAGCTGCGGATAAATTGCTTATGGGTACACTGTTTTTTTCGCTAGCTTGGGTAGGATTGGTTCCTATTCCTTTGACATGTCTTGTCATTGTAAGGGACATTGCCCTTGTAGCAGCTGCGTTGTATATAAGATATCAGTCTTTGCCACCACCAGTATGTATACATACATATGTTAGTATGAACAAATTACTATTTAAATGCGTTATTGAACAAATTATATTTTAGAAAACATTGGCCAGGTATTTTGATCCTACGCATGCCACTGTACAATTAGCTCCAACATATACGAGCAAAATCAATACAGCGATTCAATTGTCTTTCGTTGCTGGAACATTAGCTGCTCCCATATTTCATTTTACTAATCATCCAGTTTTGGAAATCCTATGTTACACAACAGCGGTAACAACATTGGCTGGCGGTGTAAGTTACTTAGTATCTAACAAAACATACAAAATATTAAGGAACAAAATTTCGAAAAAATCACCTGAAGTATAATACGTGTATATGTATATTGAAACGACGAATCCAGAGGACAAAACATTACCATTATTTGTAAATTTATTATTGTACAATATATTGTTTAAATATATATATACATATAAATACAATCACATGACTGATGATAATACCTGCATTTCTTAATTAGTACTTAAATTAAGTTATTCTTATTTACGCATATCATAAAATTCATAGGCAGAAGTTTCTATATTAAATTCATCGTAAGACACTGCTATATAGTCGATTTCTAATCTAAATGGACCAGGTTTCTTATCTGCTACCGTAATTCCCAAATTTGTAACCATTGTTTCTGGCAATGGACATTGGTAATCTTGAACTACTCCTTTTTCCGAAAATAGAAATTTGGCAAAAGGTATTTTAATGACTTGCCAATAAGGGCCACCTCTCGTATACATTACATAATTATACATATCGTTCCATGTTACATCAAAGTATCCTTTTTGTAATAAATTTATCATGTAAGCTCTGCCATCTCCTCTGACACGTAAAACAAGTTCATTATAAAGACTCCAATCGTAATAGCCTTTTCTTCTAAAACTCTTGTATTTTGGAACAGTAGTTATGTTACAGTAACCACTCCTTCTCAATCTACCATCTTTAGGTACAGTAGTATTTAATACACCATGAAATATTCCAGTGCCAAAAGGTGATAATTCTAATCTAAAAAAGTTTTTGCATTTTGTTTATACATATTTAGTTAAACAATTCTTATAAGAAACATTAAGGATAATGCGAAAAATTTGATGTAATTACTTGGCAGTTGAAAAACCTTCATTATAAACACTGTCACAGTTCACAATCCATTGCTTTAAAGATTGTTCAGTTCCATCAAACTTGAATATAACATCTTCGTACTTTGAAGCAATTATTGTATTACTCACGTGGAACGAGTCCCGTACTTCTTTTGCAAATAATTTACATTCGCTTTTGGCTAAAGTAAATGCAAGTTTTAATTTCTCAAGAAAACCTTTATTTTGTGTTAGTGGCGAGTCCTCGTAAATTGCTGGATAACCTGATCTTGGTCTTTCATAAAAGTCGAATAAACAATTGTTTGTATGAAATCTTCTTTTGTTAATTATGAAAGTCCTGAAGTATAGATTTAACGGTCGAACCATATTTTATGTATTAAACAAAGATGTTTAATTTTTAAAGTACACAATGATCTAACAGTAAGAGTCTTGAATTAAATTCAATTCTATGCCATTCGGTTATACTCCGTTTAATTCCACTCTGAGCAATCATTTGTCTGTGAATGGCTTAGTTTTGATCTCTGTTTTTATGTTATACGAAATTGGTACGTTCCATGTGTACGATCAAAATTCAACACATAATTAATATAGAATGTTATATCTATGTTAATTATTGATCATTAAAAATAACCGCATGTATTGTAATACAAATAAATGCTTATGTTCAAAGTAAATAGAAAAAAGATTCATAAAACTTTAATTCATAAACGGTGGCTAACGTGCGTACAAATGTTGAAACCAATTTCAAGGCGACGATGGTGCTGTTTAAACGTACGAGATTATTGAACAACAGAAACTTAATTTTTTTACATACAAAGAATCAAAATAAAAATGGAAATATATTAGATATTAAATTACTATCACATAATTCCGCTAATGACATAAAAATAGATCTATCAAATGGGTAAGAACATCACGTGTTTTTTAACCTAAACGACGTATTATATTTTAATAATTTAAAATACATAAATAGTACAAAAATGTATTCAAGAAATGTATAATTAAACAAGGTACTTGCTTCCATGATTTCATTTATATTCACATTATTTATTTGAGAAATTATTTCAGGAGTAATATAACATTATCGACTGGAAAATATGCACGTTTTACAAGTGGATGTGTTACTGCCAAAATGGGTGAAACGTCGGTTATGACGACTGTTGTAAGAAAAAGTGTACCAGATAATGATTCCATGGTCCCATTAATTGTAAACTATCGACAAAAAGCTGCTGCGATAGGTCGTATACCAACCAACTTCTTTCGTAGAGAGCTAGGTCAATCAGAACAGGAAATTCTTACAAGCCGAGTAATAGACAGATCTTTACGTCCTTTGTTCGAAAAAGGTTATTCTCACGAAACACAACTTGTATGTAATTTAGTAGCTATAGATGGAGTTCACGATCCAGACATATTATCTATTAATGCTGCATCAGCGGCATTGAGTATTTCGGATATTCCATGGAATGGGCCTGTGGGGGCAGTGAGAGTTGGATTGATCGATAAACAGTATATTGTTAATCCGACGAGACGCGAGCTTCAAGAAAGTTCATTAAACTTAATATTAACTTGTTCAAATAAAAATCTTGTTGTTATGATAGAAGGATCTGCCAATGATATTTTAGAACCAGATCTTCGAAAAGCAATACGACTAGGTGCTAAGGAATGTCAGACAATTATACAATCTATAACAAATTTACAAAATCAAGTTGGAAAGGCTAAATTTAAAGTTGAGACTGATCAAGAATTTAATGAAGATGTCCTGAAATTTGTAAAAGAATTTTCAGAATCCGAGCTACGTAATATTTTTACGTGTTCTTCTCACGATAAGATGTCACGGGACAATGCCGTGTCCGATCTTAAGAATCAAATGTTGGAAAGTATAAATGATCGTGATTCAAAATTCATTGCAGCAGCTGTAAAAGCTTTTAGTACCGTTACTAGAGAAGTTTTTAGATGTGTATTACTTGAAACAGAAACGAGGTACCTTTTATTTATAAACTGTAAACTTGTCCCTGATAATTGATCAATGATATACACATTACATATGAATAGTTCAATAATTTTAGGTGCGATGGGCGCAGCTTGGATGATTTGAGGCCAATAGACTGTCAGGTAGACCTATTTAAACCACTCCATGGTTCGTCTTTCTTCCAGAGAGGACAAACGCAAGTTCTATGTACAGTAACTCTCGACAGCATAGAAAGTTCTCTTAAATTGGACACTGTTTCAATGCTAGCTAGGTACGTGACGTATGTAGCGATTTTTATTAAAGACCCGCGTTATAGGTAAAATTTATTTTTCCAACTTGTAGTGGTGTGAAGGAGAAACATTTTTTCCTGCATTATGAATTCCCCCCGTATGCAACAAACGAAACCGGTAAACTTACAGGAGCCAATCGTAGAGAGATAGGTCACGGCGCGTTAGCAGAGAAAGGATTGCGATCAGTTATACCAAAAGATTATCCATTTGCTATAAGACTGACAAGCGAGGTATTAGAATCAAATGGTGAGTTCAGCAAAGATCTATACTACTATAAAAGTTAAAGGTATCTAAATACATGAATTGCTAGAGTCCTCAGTTTCTGAAATCTTTCTTTTTATTGATTGGAAAATGAAGTTAATCACAGAAACGTTATATCGTGTTGTATCGTTCAAAGGTTCTTCTTCAATGGCGACTGTTTGCGGTGGTAGTTTAGCACTAATGAATGCAGGAGTACCAATATCGACTGCAGTTGCCGGTGTAGCTATGGGATTAATACATACTCCAAGCGATACACCATCCGACAATGACTATAAGATATTAACGGATATATCAGTAAGTTTCTTTCGTTTAAAAATACGACTGATAATGAGAATGATATTAATGAGAAGAGTTTTTCCATATAGGGTATAGAAGATTATTTTGGAGATATGGATTTTAAAATAGCAGGCACGAAAAAAGGATTTACCGCTTTACAGGCTGACGTCAAAGTGCCAGGTGTTCCATTGAAGATAATAATGAAGATTTTACAGAAATCAGTTACAGCAAAGAATCGAATCATTAATATCATGAATCGAGTGATAGCAGCCCCGGCGGCGGCAGAAAATAAAACAAATAAACCTGTGCTCGAAAACATAGAAGTGCCTGTACACCAAAGAGGAAAGTTTCTTGGGATAGGAGGGACAAATTTGAAAAAGATTTATCACGAAACTGGAGTTAATGTAGGTTTAAAGAGGAAAAGTATCGATCAGGTTGTCAAAAATTGAATCATAGTATTATCGTAGTTTCCTCTTGTAGATACAACCACAAGATGGTACAGCGTTTTCCATGTTTGCGCCTAATCAGGCTGCGATGGACGAAGCGAAAGAAATGGTGGCTCAACTTCTGCAGAAAGACACGGAACCGACATTAACGTTTGGCGACATTTATACGGCAAAAATAACCGAAATTCGTGAAATTGGAGTTATGGTTACATTATATCCTACCATGGTACCAACACTTTTACCCAACTCGCAATTGGATCAACGTAAAATACATCATGCCAGTGTTCTTGGTCTTAACGTTGGGGACGAAATACAAGTGAAGTATTTCGGACGAGATCCTGTAAATGGTCATATTAGATTGTCACGAAAAGTGTTACAGGACCCGATTTCATTCGTCAAAAATTTCAGTAGTACGGAAGGTCAGTCAAATTAATGTTTCCAAATATTTGTATAATTCCTTTGAAATAAAAATGTTATTTATCAGTGAGATCATAGAAAATACTCGCATCCGATTTTCCACGTATAAAAAGCAGTAACTGTTAGAGAATTCTTATTTCGTTCGTTTTGCGAAACAAAGAGCACACAAACATTGCGTACATCGATCGATAGATTGATTAGCAGCAGCTTCAAGTTAAACCGATCTTTTCTATTCAATACCAGGAAGTAATTTGAACTATAAGTGTCTTATAACTATAACTATAACTTTCAACAGATTGAAAATGCTTTCGCATTTATATCGTTACGTCTTCAGACGTACATCCACATTTTTCCTTGGTATTGTCATTACTTCGGTTTTTTTTGAAAGAGCTTACGATCACGCTTGCGACAATATCTTTGAATGGATCAACGAAGGAGTATGTAACTATTACGTTTGTTCGAATATCTCGTTAAAGTTTCAAACGTCGAAGGTCTTAAATTGTCGTAACTTCGACGTCACAAAGTTTCGAAATTCTAAAGCCCCGAAATCTGACAATCTCTGGTTTATCATCGGCCGATTAAATTTGAAATGTTTTATTCGACTCCGACACGAATTTATTCGTCTTTTACAGAGACTTTGGAAACACATAAAACAGAGGTACGAAAATTCATCGACGACAGTGACTTATCAACCCCGAGGGAAGCCTAATGAAGAAAAAATATCCAGCGAGGAGGAACAGCCTGACACCGATACAAAGGAGGATCGATGATGCAGAGATTTGTAAACTACAAAGATTTATTGTTCAATAAAATGCGGAAAACAGTCTTTTATATGTGATATATATTGTTATTATCGTATGTTTGATTAAATGTATGATATTGCACATTAGCAGTCCTACAATGTCATAGAGAATATCGATTGATCATACATATCAACGTGGTAATAATTTGCAATGTTCCTCAAATAAATTAAAATCCAAATATTTTTATGACAGTTCCAACAAGTTTTTTTATAAAAGAAAGTACAAACGAATAAAATTTTAATCTACGCTTTCGATACTCTTGTCGAAAGTATTACGTTACGATATATAAAGACTCACTATCTTATTTCTTACTGATTATTACCCCTGGTTTTGACCGCGATTATAAAATGGAGGCATAAAGAGCTTTTTCATTCAGTCAACGGCGGGCAGTGTACCGAGAAAGAGATTTTGCGTTACACGCTGTACAATCAAAATGGCAGTAACGAGGTGAGCGAAAAGAAACAAGCATAAGGGACATAGCGAGAATGTTCTTCTGTACTTTGCTTAAATTATCTAGTACAGTAAAATAGAATTTTTCCTTTTTGGGATGAAGAGATTCCTTGTTGAGATAAAATTATTTCCCTGACGTGATTGAAAATTCAATTGTGAGAATATACGTATAATTCTTGTAGGATTATTATTATTAACGTTTAGAACAATAACGAATCCGGTGACTTTCGAACGATGAATCGATCACGAGAAACAAATAAACACGTGAATTATTTATTCAAGTCCAAAGTGCTGTTTGTGTACTTTCGAATTTAGATACACTTTTGGGACAATTGCCGTTACAGAAACACAATTTATTATCGTGCGCCGTAATAAATAATAAACGGTAATTGTAGATAAAATCTACAAATTTATGTATTAAATTATTTTCAAACTTTGAATTGGTATTCCGTAAGCGCTATTTTGCTGTACTTTTACGTTATTAAATTACGTCAAACTCTTTTCGGTAATCGATCATTTACTATACAATAATCTGATACTTAACACAAATTAATATCTCCATGTAACATTTGTTTATACTTAAATCGATCAAAACTCTTCTCTAAACGATGAATATGTTATTAACACCTCGAGTGTCACCTAAAACAGTTTCAATTTCTTTTAGGAAGCAATTTTATTTTCGATCAATTTTATAGACAATTTTCATAATATTCTACCCCGGTTTATTCGATAAGCTTTAATATATTTACAAAAAATTTGTATACCCTGTTATGTTAAATGTTTCAACTAAAATCAGGGATAGATTTATTAAAATCTATTATTTATTTTTCGATTTATTTTTATTTAAAGTGTTAATCACCGTTAATATGTTAGTAATCAGAGAAATTTTCTTTTTTTACAGTGTTACGACCAGGAATATATTATTTATCGCGTCGGCATTGATTCTCCTGCCGAAACTTGTCCTTGGATACCAATCCGACGACTACCCAAAAATCTGCGACGACCAAATTTTGACATTAACGTCCGTGCGCAACCGTCTCCATAAAAATTTCATCGTTTCACCCAGTTTGAAATGCATAAGTATCATACATAGTGATGTCAATTGCCTGGAGGACGGTGCCTTCGACAAAGTTCCAAATTTGCTGTACGTCGATCTCAGTGGAAATTCGATACCCTCGACGAATTTTTTCTCGTTCGGCAACGTATCGACTCTCAGAGCGTTGATTCTCAGTAACCAAACCGCGAGCTACTATTCTCCCAATCAATTAACTATAAACAACGTCTATCCGGAACTTCAATATTTGAGTTTGAAGAGAAACAGCATCTCGTACATAGAAACGAACACGAACAGTCCATTTCCGAATTTGACGGATTTGGACCTCTCGGAGAATCAACTAACTGGGTTCGATTCCGCAAGATTGCGTATGCCCAAGCTTACGCATCTGAATCTCAACGGAAACCAAATTTCACGTATGTCCTTCGTAGAATTAAAGGATATAGTATCGCTGTCCTTGGACGACAATAGAATAGTGAACATAGGCGGAACCGACGAGGCCAGGAGTCTCGATTTGACGGGTCTCAGCAAGCTGGAACATCTTTCGATAGCGAACAATCACGTCGAGTATGTCGGTACAGCGGCGTTCAACGACACGATTAGTCTTCGATATTTGAACATGTCCGGGAACCTTTTGTCCATGCTGAATACAGAAATATTTGCACCCTTGAGCACTTTGGAGGTTCTTGTACTGGATGGTAATGCGCTCGATACGATTCCAATGAACCTACCTAACAGCATAACGACTTTATCTATGAAATGTAACAAAATAACAGTGTTAACACCGCACTCGTTGTTCTCGTTGCCGAATTTGAAGAAGCTGATTCTGTCCGGGAACGGAATTTCGAACATTTACCAGGTAACGTTTAATTCTCAGAGTCTGTTGGAGGAATTATATCTGAACGACAACGAGTTGAGTTATTTGCCGGCACGCTGGGATGAAAAAATGGAGAAACTTCGATTGTTGGACCTGTCGGGAAATCAGTTTACTTCGATCCATCGCGCAATGAGTTCGATTCACCAGTCATGGATTTATTTGGACGATAACCCTATCGAGTACATCGATACCGACGTGTTACCACAAAATGTGAAGGTTTATTTGAACGTAGGCAAGAAACGTTTCAGGAATTATTGTCCGGCCGATGGAACGAATCACGATGTCGATTACAGAGATTACTAATCGTTCACGGTTTAAGTACTCTAGGTTTTTAAGTTTTCCACGAATAAACTGGGCATAGATATTAAATATACAGTTTTCACCGTCATACCTCGATCATATTGTAACGCACGTTTTAAGAAATATTACACTGTATCGAATTGCGATTAACGCTAGATTTACGGATTATTAATAACCATTTAAATTGAAAGTAAGGTATAAAAATAAGTAAATAACGAGCAATACGTAAACTAATTCATGCAATGATTTTTTATTTTGATTAAGGATAACTTACATTTTGATAGCAGTTTCTTACTAATTTTCGTAATTTAAAATACGATATCTAAGATCCGTCATTTTTACAGGTTCCGTAAATGTAATGTAAAACCGCTAATCGTTGTTATCGACTTTGTATTACTGGCATAAACGAAATAAAAATGAAACCAAAACGAATAACGACTGTTCAAAAATTATTCACCCACGAAACCTAAAGCCTTCACTACATAGTCACCGAAATTTCTATGCACGATATGTTTTATTACAAATTAACGCGACAAAAGCAATCACAATATTATTAGACAGAAAAATTACATAGAATGTTTAACACTGAAACTAACAAAGGGGTCAAATGACCGTTTTCCAAATTTCCTATTTTAAATGACATTTTCTCGAATGATTATCTCGAAATCTACGTTGATCCTCGTTAACGATAAAAGATTAATATGTGCATTGATTTATGTTACATAGTTTCCTCATTTATTTTTCAACCTAAATTTCTATGCACGATATGTTTCGTTATCAAAATGCATCGTTTACCCATTTATTTTTCAACCTCATTTTTACCTACAAAGTGCATTGTACGTCTGTAGTTTTACTGTTAAATTTCTTTCTACGCTTATGTTCGACGCGATAGTGAGAGCAATGCATATCGAAAAGAGAAAAAGAATATCTCGATCAAGTTCGCTTCATGCCCTTATCGCGGAATCCAATAATATCAAATGATCGTGCAGAGTTTCAGCTTCCATTGATTAAAATATTACTCCGCGATAATAATAATCGAATGCAAACAGAATATTCAGTGTTGCAACCGTATCTTCATGGCGGTACTAATAAGAGATAAAGTTGTAAATACGAGTATTAACAGGAAAAAAGGATATTAATTTGATTATTTCTGCTTACTCGACTATAATCTCGTCCCCCCCGGTTGCATTAACATCCATAATGGCAGTCGAATGTTACAGAGAGTTTATTTAAACTGTCAAACATCCGAGTATTCCGCAGTAGTTGGTTGTTTCGCAATTACGGAGTTTGTACGAAGCATTTGGCTGTAAACAGTAAGCTTGAAAAGGTACGTACATTATATCAGGGTGTTCCATAAGTTTCTTCCTCTTCCCATGTAACATAAAAATGCGCACCCAGAAATATTTCGCATGTAAGACCTCATAATTTTAGAACAAGTAATGATGGAAGATGCTGATATAGCAGAAATGTTCATATTTACTGCAACAAATCGATCATAAACAAGAAACATTTTGTATTCACAATAATATATAATAATAAATTGTGAAACATTGGGACGACCTAATATCATATATGTATACATATTAATTTGAAGAAATGGTGTCGCGACAAGGGTGAAACCTAGGATACTTGTCGCAATTTTTCGACATTTTTTTTTAGAAATTAACACTAAAACTACCGACGTATAATTCACAATTAATTTGACGTTAAAAACGAAGGTGGAAAATGGATGAATAAACGATGAAACATAAATGAATACACTTACTGATTCATTAACTAATCCAGATATTGATTCTTTATCTTGAAGTTGTAGAATAAATAAACAAACGACCAAGCATAAATTAATACAGATATTAATTATTTATCTCGAAATTGAAAAATAAATGAACAAAAGTTGAAACATAAATTAATAGAGATATTAATTCTTTATCTCGACGAGAATCAGTACGGATTTGAACAAAAACCATCTTAACAAATTTTGTTGTTTGAAGTAGGAAATTTGCGAAAGGGTCATTCGACCCCTTTGGTAGTTTTAGCGTTAATTTTATCTATTTTACGTGGTTAAATAAAAATGTGAATGGCGAGCAAGCCGTTAACGTGAATTACGTATTCTGTTTCAGATTACTTCGAACGAGAAGATGTTAAAAAACATTGCAAGTTTTTCTGTTTTAATCATTGTCGTTATTAATTTGTCGCGTTCTTATTCGACGATAATCAATTTCGATCGAAGTGCTGCAGAATATGATGAAGGCAGTATACTAAAAAAAATCCATAAATTAGCCTGCAATGACTTTGAGGCCGTGAGTCTCAATGGGTCGTCATTGTCGGAAATTCCGGCAGATTTTATTAAAAGTTCAAATATAAAATCGATAACGCTCAGTCACAATGACATCTCAAAAATCCCGAACGACGTGTTCGACGAAGTTCCAAACCTGGAATGTTTGGATTTATCGTACAATCGACTATCGATAACGGAATTATTAAATTTCCACCATGATCGTTTGAAGATCTTAATATTCGATCATCAAACACCTAAGGAATGGGAGAACATGGTGTCCAAGAGCGTGCAATTTCACTCGTCGAGTGCAAATTTTCCAAATGTGGAAGTTTTGTCCTTGAAGAACAACGACTACGAGGAGTCCTCGCTCTACAATCAATTATTTCCTAAGTTGTCCACAATCTTCTGGGAACATAGTCAGTTAAAGTACGTGAACTCGGACATGGCCAATTACATGGGTCCAGACTTGAGGGTTGTTCATTTGGAACACAATTATCTGGAGAAGTTCATCTTACACGATTTAAAGAACGTCGAGGAATTGTATCTGGATGATAATCCGTTAGAAGACATCTCGATTGATATCAGCCCGAATCTGAAGGTCCTATCTTTGGCAAATTGCAATATAGATGGTAGGTGGAACGTATGGTTGCCGACCGTAATTACGTTAGATCTGTCAATGAACCGATTAGTCGAAATTGATACAGAACACGTTGGCGGATCGATTTTAGAAAATTTGTCCTTGGATCATAATCGATTTACTATTCTCCCGGCTTTGGCGAAGTTCCCTCGACTGCGGAAATTATCCTTAAATTATAATTTGATCCAAAATATTCGTTTCGCGGGCCCGTTAAATTCTTTGAAATCGCTGAATCTCAGAGGAAATAGAATATCGCATATCGATCCTTCTATGTTTTTTAATGTCCCGGTATTGGAACAATTAGATTTAGCGGAAAATGAATTGTCTTCTCTGCCCTATGATTGGGGTGAATCGTTAAAAATGCTTCGTTCTATTAATTTGAGGTCAAACAGGTTTATGTCTATGGCGCATATAGACAGTTTCTCGTTTACTAATTTGAATCAGATATATGTGGGAAATAACCAGTTTAACACGATAACGCAAAACGATATCAAATATATGCCTAGCAATTGCACCGTGTACGTCAGTTAAAAAACTCCCCGTTTTCTTTTTTGCGTTATACTTATTGTATTATACTATAATACTTGTATTATAATTTATTATTATAATCGTATCATAAAATCATATTGTACGCGCGCAAAAGATTTTGTTATTTACAGATTCTCGCTGAAATGATCGTATCGTATACTTAACACTAGATTTACGGACGTTCAATGACCACTTATGTCTGAATTGAAAATGAACTATAAAAACAAATAAATAATGGACAATACATAAGTCGGTTTATAAAAAGATTCTTCATCTCCATTAAGGTTAACATGCATTTTGCAATAAGTTTTTTAATAATTTTCGTAATTGAAAATAAGAAGTCTAAGATCCGTCATTTTGATGGGTTCTGTAAATCTAATGTTAAAAATGTTCGAACCTCGATCGGTTTCAACAGAATTCGAGGTTCGAAGAACGGTCTAACACCGTTTCGCGATCTTTTCGACGCCCGTTATCGTAACTTTGTTGCCATACATTCCATAATGACACAGTAAACCACGATACGCGTTGCAACTGTATCTCATGTAACTCGAGATCGGCGCGAAGTAAATTTCGCCGAACGATGCACGCTCGATCCACTAATCAGCAAACGTTCGCGTCAACGTGGAATACAAGACTAGAATTTAGAACCTGAAATGCTAGGACACATTTAACAGGTTCGACAATACGATAGTAAGATCGAATACTTGAGCGACAAATTTATAATTGAAATTTCTATTTATTGTGACGCGTATATTTTTCTAATTCTAAATGCAACATAAAAATCGAAGAAACTCTGCCTACGTTTCTATGAACCATCTTGTACCTTCTTTTATCTCCATCGAACGTTCATTAGCTCGAATAATAGAGTGATAAATTTATAATCGAAATTTCTATTGTCATAACACCAATATTTTTTTAATTCTGAATGCAATGCCGAATAAAAATGGAAGAAATGTAACCTACGTTTCTATGAACCATCTTATACCTTCTTTTATCTCCATCGAAGTTTCATAGGCTCCAATATTCGAAGGATAAATTTATAATAGAAATTTCTATTATCATAACACGAATATTTTTTTAATTCTAAATGCAATGCAGAATAAAAATGGAAGAAACGTTGCCGACTCTTCTTAGGGAGCATGAGCGCGATGCAGTCCCGGGGGTGTTGAATTTCTTCGGAGTTATCGCTGCTTTATAAGTAGACACAAATTCGACTGCTCGGAACAGACTATGTTGCATCGTCCGACAGTGCTGAGTAGCGGACGATCCTTCGAAATTTTCAAACGGACATTTTCTAATTTTCAAGCTTGTTTTCTGTGAATTCTCGCCGCTCTATCACGCGATAGTTCGAGTGCTCGATATAAAAGTTAGTTACACCGTTTCGAGATCGATTTCGGGACCGTAGCTTCGTCATCGAGAAGTAACCGGTGCTTTTTAAGAAGACATCCCGACTTCTTGTGTTCCCGGACGAGAAGATTTTTAGAACGTTAAAAAGGTAAGTCAGTCAGAAACGTTGTCCGACCATAATCGAAGCGTTTACTTTTCCATTTGATATTGTTAGAGCTTTGTGACACTCGATAGGGCGAAAGCAATTTTTAACCACCCATCTTGGGTCAGAACAAAACGAACAACGGACCGATTTTTGGCAGATGCGACGTCTCTCGTTCACTTTTCTAGCTTTTCCCTAGTTCGTTCGTTCGTTCGATCCTCCAGAGACTTTGCTGTATGTTCAACCATTTTCGATGCAACCGGTTGTTTAACAGTGAAAATATTGATGTATAATGCGCAATTACTTTGAAATTAAAAATGAAGTTGAAAAATAAATGAACAAACGGCGAAGAATAAATTAATACAAATATTAATTCTTTATCTCGAAATTGAAAAATAAATGAACGAAAGTCGAAACATACAACGATCCTGTATCTTGACAGAAGTTAACATACATTTTGACAAAAGCTTCCCGATAGTTTTCTATAATTTAAAATAAGAAACGCGTCACGAGTCATTTTGGCTCGTTCCCTGAATCCAGAGTTAATGTTAAGTCCACGTTAAGATGTTAAGGTCCACTCAATCTCCGCTTATCATCTATCCGTATTTTGTATCAAGGATTTTCACGATTTTCACGTTAGTAGATGTCGCCGTCAATGGGTTTGCTGATATTCCTCCTAGGCTGGCAGTTGCTACCCAGCCAAAGTCATCAGGCGTATGTATCCTCTGGCAGAGAACGCCAGCACACTACGCACAGGTATTCGCATTAGAAAATAAAGAAGACAAACATATAAATAAATATTGCAGCATCACCTAACATATAGAACCATTCATTAGGTCAATAAAACATGACAGACATTTTGACAAAAATGTGGTAACATAATTTTGTAATAAAAAATGCTAAACCCGAAACCAGTCATTTTGACTGGTTGGTAGTTCTAGGGTAAATAATAATGGAGTATATTCGGTTTAAATAAAATCACTTTCACGTAATAATAAAAACAGTTGAATTTTACTAAAAAAAAAAAACGCCACGAACTTTTTCCCAAACCCAAGGTAATAAATTAATATAATTTCGCTATTAAATGAGAGCGAAATAAATGTGTGACAAAAAACGGAAGCTACTTATGACTCGACCTAAAACATATGACCTAATCGAGATTATATCGAGACATAATAGATACATTTTCGTTAATAGGCCCCCTCGAATACATGTGGCCGATGCAGAACCTCCGACATACTGGGCCAGGCCTGCTTATGGTGGTGATATCACGTTATTAAGTAAAACCACTTCGCCACCTCCGCACGACGAGAAATCTCAGTTCGTCCTGGTCAATCACTTTCATGGTGTCGCACCTTCGATCGATTCGTCGTACTATGGCAAACATGGGACCCGAAGCAGGACAATGCATCATCCACAGGAGAACGAAACAACGACCAGGTCGTCGAGGTTGACAGAATGCCAGCCGCCGGCAGCCAATGCGATCCTGAATTTCACTCAGGTGGGCCTGAAGAGAATCGGGGACGCGTTCATCGAGAGCACGGTGACCAGGGAGCTCTATCTGGACGACAACGAGATCGCCGACATCTCCAGCACGGCGTTTGTGCGGTTGAAGCAGCTGGACCTGCTCAGTCTGTCGAGGAACAGGATCCCCATCGAGAAACTGTTGTGGTTCAGCACACTGGACACCCTGAGGACGTTGATCGTGGACGACAACAGGTACCGTTCGTCCAACGTGTCGAAGGTTTTCGAATCGTTGCCCTTGCTGGAGGTGTTGTCCCTGCAGAGGGACAACATATCACGTTTCGCCGTCAACGTGAAAGAATTCGCGCCCAGATTGAAGCATTTGCAGCTCAGCGGCAACAAAATCGACGAGCTGGATTTTCTTGACGATCTGCCGGACAACCTGCTCTATCTGCACTTGGACGACAACCGGATCACCAAGGTGAGGAGCATCGCTCTGAAGAACCTGCGCGAGCTGACCGTCAGCGGGAACCAGATCGAAAGTCTGTGCTCCGATCAGTGCACCGATGATTTCTTGTCACTAAAGGACATGACGTATCTGCAAAAGCTGAACGCGTCTCGCAACGCCATCAGCGAGGTGGACGAGTACACGTTTCGGTACACCACGAACCTGATGTACCTCGATCTGTCGCGTAACAGCATCAAAGCGATTCCCTTGGACGAACATAACGAGTTGTCGGTGCTCGAAGAGCTCAACCTCAGTCACAATCGGCTCGGTTCGGTGCCGAGGATGTGTTCGTTGATTCGTTTGAAGCTGCTGGATCTCAGCTACAACACCATTGGTTCCGTCACCGCGAACGACGTCTGCAACACCACCTTGCACTTGCGCACCCTGCTTCTCAGCGGGAATTTCATCACCAACGTCGACAGCGACGCTTTCATGCAACTGCCGGAGCTGACGCGGTTGGATCTGTCGAACAATATGATCCTTGATCTACCTGTGCGACTGATCCACGAGGCCAGGTCACTCCAAGCTCTTCTTCTGAGGAACAACAGCATCGCTAACATCGATCAGCTGTTCTACGCTAGATCGAACGTGTTGCAGGAGCTGCATCTTCAGGAGAATCCGTTCTGTACAGTCCGATACCAGTCGATGCCGCGTATGGTGATGTATTTGAAGGACCAGCCGCAACCGGAGAATCGCGACGAAGAAACAGAGACGGAAAAGGATGCGAGCGATAATCGCGAGGAGGATGTCGAGGACGACGTTAACGGCGACGACGAGAACTCGGTGTACAGCGGTGTTTGATGCGCGGAACGATCTTATTTCGAGGTCAGTATCTTTTCGAATCGGTTATGAATAAGCGAGAGCTAGAGCAAGTAGAAAATTGTTAACCCCTTGCGCTATAATGGCGAGCTACACTCGTGACGCACTTCACATATATGTATGTTGTAGGCAAACGATGAAAATAGGGATTCGATCGAGTCCCTAGGATATGCGATCAATTCACGGAAGATGCGAAACAACTCTGTGGATTGATTTTCCTGAAGAAATTAAGTGATTTGATAAAATCCCTTAAAAAAAAATCAAACTCTGATCTAATTTGTATCTGAAGAATTGTTATTTTAACAATTTCCGTGAATTGATCATATTCATTAGGGTTTTGATCGAAAACAACAACTATGTGGGGTGATTTTCCGGAAGAAATTAATCGATTTGGTCAAATTCCTTAAAAAAGTTCAAACTCTGACTGAATTTGTATCTGAAGAATTGTTATTTTATTATGTCTATGTACCGTATGTACAACACTATAAATTTAGTTAAGAAATATCTATTACAAATTGCTGTGTTAAACAAAATGGCGAGTACGAGTCACCTTTCGAGTGCAGAGGGTTAATAGTTTGCTATGTCTGATGCATTTGCCGAATAAATCGTAGAACAAGGTGTTAACGTCGAGAGCAGACAAGAAAGTTATTATTAAAATAAGAATATTTGAAATTGATTCCTTTTTCTTTAATTTCAGGAGGAGGCGAACGAGCCGGAGGAAATCGTATCGACACTAACGGAATATTAACAAACATTATCACGGTATACTGTAATATCGATATTATGCTTTATGTAATCCTATGGACTTGTATTTTAACGATAATATACTGCTTTTATATAATGTGTCTATGCACACGAATACATTGTAAACAAGAAATAAACGTTGTGTAAACTTTCAGTGTTTACTTAACTTTATACCCTGATAATACAATTTTTTCACAATTCCCGTGTATCTTACAAGTTCGAGTAATCGATTCGAGGTGTTACATTGACAACATTCTGGATAAAGAAAACGTAGGACGAACTTTAAATATTTTATTGGGTAGTTCGGAAAGTGATTTCGTTTTTTCCTAACAGATTCGTTTGTGAAAAAGTTCGATTGATTCTATTGAATATGGAAAGTGAAATTTTCGGAAAATTTCACTTTTTCAAAAATACTGTTCGAGCAAGAAAAAAAATCGTCTCTCATTTTCATATAAAAAAAAGAAAATTACTTTCAGAAAAATCTTATATGTACCTCGTCGACCAAACGAAAAAAAATATTTTTCGCCTTTGTATTCGATATATGCTATAATATTTAACTTTTTCCAAAATCTCAAGAAATTTGATTTCGAACAAACGCGTGAACGGCATTCGAAATTCTACATCGAGTTCTTTGGAACTCATTGTCGATTTGGAACTCAAGTTCGATTTCGCATAAACGCACGAAACGTTCGATGATTCTTCGGTTCAACGGATGTTCTTTCGAGTTATTCGATTGTTTGATTCCAAATCGATGACGTTTGTATTCGTCTCGTTGAAACCTTATCGAGTCGGAGGAGTTATACTTGGCAGTCCGCTGTCCATGATTCTAGATGGCGATGAGATCGCGAAATATAGTTATCTGCAAAGACAACGAACGTTCGAACGATCAAAGTTTCTTGAAATAATTTGAAAATATTGCGCGACAAATAAAATACGCATAACTGTTATATTATTTGTCCATTTCTTATTATATTGTATAACACGATAAATATTCTTATATACATACTTATTTGTTTGTAACGCGAGTTCGTTTATTTCTCTCCCTGCGCGAGTGGTATAATACAAATTTTCGAAAAATGAGAACTACATACATAAATTTTTCAATCCAAGAATAACATTTTAACTTTCCTTGTTCGTATTAATATTGTAGCTGTAATAGTTAGTTCTGGAGAATTAGAAAATAAATTTTGTGGCACGGGGTTAACCCTTTGCACTCGAAAGCACTTTCATCGTTGGCGAATAGCTACTATAAAACTTTTTATTTGAAAAGTTTGATGAATTTTTTTTGAAATTATTAATTGTTTATTATTAATCGCCAATATTGCCGGGTTCGCTGTATTCAAACATCACGTGTATAATGAAACAAATATAGTTAAAAGTTACTTGTTTAAAATCGTTGCATTAAATCGAATGGTAAATATGAGTCACCGCTCGAGTACAAAAGTCGTATATTAATATACGACGAGTTAACTTCACGACTTTCGTGACTTTTCGTCACACCATAATCTTTCCGCACTGTTTCTTTTATCGCTGATATCCTTCGTCAACGGCAGCGAGGCTTATTGGTACACATTAGGTCCGTGAAGGGAAAAAAGGCTCGGCAAAAGCGAGAGGAATGTCTTCCATTTAGAAGGCATCCGTTTGATGGGACATAAACGGCACTCGTTCTTTCCCTTTTCGTCCCCGGAACGTAGTTTTTCTTTTCGCGAAAACGAAGAAATACGACATGCTTGCCGAAGTTTGCTTTTTCAAAGAGATCCTCTTCTACCGCGGTGAAACGAAGATTGTGTCGAATTCGTTCTTCTCCCGGAAGAATCCGCGACATCCGGCGCACGATGTACCAAAACTCGCGGAGTAAACATAAATCGCGTGATCCATAGCGTTCAAATAATATTATTTAGTTGGTACAAAGATGAACCCCTGCGTTGGCAGGCACTGTGCACTGACGCTTAAAAATATACAAACTAAGTGAATAAACGGTGAAACATAAATGAATACACTTACTGATTCCTCATCTTGATGGCAATCAGCACACATGTCAAAAGAATCATCTTAAGGAATTTCGTTATTTGAAGTAGAAAATGCGATTTTATTAATTTGCACAGCTAGTGCGTGAAGCTATCCGTACGACAGTGTACTATAGATACTACTCTTAACATTCTGGCATTGAGAACCCGCCGACTCCTTAGTCCTATATTCCTTACTTTCCCCATCTCCCATTTCCTTACTCCTCACAATTTTCTATTTCGTGACTACACAATTTGCCGATTCCAGATTTCCTAATTCGTCGACTCCTCGAACTCCTCAATTACCCGATTTCGCTATTCATCTAACATCGCTATCCCTTCACCTTGCTGCAGACAAGCCTGCACGCTGCACTAAAACAACTTTCGTTGTTCCGCGGCGACAAAGCAAATTGCCGTTGCTTCACGTATCCCGACCAAACCGAATACATCGCCGATACCGTTGCGTCGATCGTCCAGGGATCAACGATCTCGCGAAAAGCGACGAGGGTGAACGTGGGGGTGGTGGTCGAAAGGAAAGAAAAAGCAGCCGAAGAAGGAAGTGTCGCGCGACGAAACAACGCGTTCCATCCCGGTCGGATCCGATGTACGTTGACCAAGCTAGCCGGAGCGGGCGAGACGTCAGGGTGGGAGGGCTGCCCGCTGATCAAGGGTGTCATTCGGGGTGTAGGAAAGAGGGTGGACGAATGTACGGGGACGCATGCGCCCGCTTTGGACGGTGCGCTCTGGCAGGGATGCACGTAGAGCGAGACGGAGAAGCGGAGAGAAACCGAGTGAGAGGCTGCCAATCGAAAAAAGCGAGAGAGCGAAGGGAGGCTGATAAAGACGAATCCTCCGCGAGAGAGGAGAACCGTCGAGAAAGAGAGGCGCGAGAGGGTGAGAGACGGAGATACATCGAGAAAGGAGAGAGCAAAGATCGGAGAAAAACAGAGAGAGAGGGAGAGAGAGAGAGAGAGGTCTCCCGCGTCTAGGCAGCTCGAGAGCGTACCTCCCCCCACTACGGGCGCTCCTCGCTAGTTTTCTCTCTCTCCTCTTTCAGTGTTCGTTCGAACACGGCCCGGTACGGTTCTGTTGTCCCGTGCTCGAAGGATCTGCTCGTGATGGGCGCCCGTTGCCCCGGTGGTGTCGGCAGCATCCCCCGGTAGCCGATTCCGCGAACCACCGGCCCTCGCGCCACGGTGACACGCGCGGTTCTCGAACAGGTCCCGGAATCAACGAACCCGAAGATCCGCGAGACGGAGACGACGAGGATACGTGAGCGAGATAGTGTAGGCTGCGAGGGGGTGGCGTGCACGAACAAGGACACCCGCCAGGAACCCACGTAGAGGAGCCGCGCGGCGAATGGAGAGAAGGCGGTGAAGCCGAAACGGGGCTGAAGCGACCCTACACGGTTTCTGTTTAAAGGAATTTCTCGACCGATCCGTCGCCGTTCGTCTTCCTTCGCTATAAACATGTCCGGTAACTACACGGCCCGTTGCGAACCCGGCCTGGTTGTGCCGATGTGGCACCCCGAGGACAACCTCTACCTCTCGGACGTGATCTTCCGCGGGATCGTCTACTTCCTGCTGTTGCTCTACCTGTTCATCGGTGTGTCCATAATCAGCGATCGGTTCATGGCAGCGATCGAGGTGATCACGTCGAAGGAGAAGGAGCTGGTTGTGCGACGTCCCGGCAAGGAGCCGCAGATCGTTGTTGTGCGGGTGTGGAACGAGACCGTGGCGAATTTGACGCTCATGGCGTTGGGCAGCAGCGCGCCCGAGATCCTCTTGTCGATCATCGAGATCTGGGCGAAGAACTTCCAGGCCGGCGAGCTTGGACCGGGAACGATCGTCGGCTCCGCCGCGTACAATCTGTTCGTCATCATCGCGTTGTGCGTGTTCGTGATACCGAACGGCGAGACCAGGAAGATCAAGCATCTGAGGGTGTTCTTCGTGACAGCCACGTGGAGCATATTCGCCTACGTGTGGCTGTACGTGATACTCGCCGTGTCCAGCCCGGGTGTGCTCGAGGTATGGGAGGGTATACTGACGTTCTCGTTCTTCCCGGCCACCGTGCTCACCGCCTACGTGGCCGATCGTCGTCTTCTGATCTACAAGTACCTGCATAAAGGCTACAGGATGAACAAGCGCGGTGTGATCGTGCAGGCCGAGGCCGGCGACTCGGACGGCGGGGTGGAGCTGGAGATCAAGCCGCAGCAGGACAGCCTGAACAGCATGATGGACGCGGATACGCCCGAGGCCAAGGAGTTCGAGCAGACCAGGCGCGATTACATCAACACCCTGAGGGAACTGAGAAAGAAGCATCCGACCTTGCCGCTGGAACAGCTGGAGGTGATGGCGCACGAGGAGGTGTTGGGCAAAGGGCCGAAGAGCAGGGCGTTCTACAGGGTCCAGGCGACCAGGAAGATGGTGGGCGCCGGGAATCTCAGCAAGAAGATCAGCGAAAGGGCGCAGAGCGACCTGAGCGAGGTCAAGGCCGAGCTGCAGAGGCAGGAAGCGGAGAGCATCGACATCGAGAACGTGAACGCTATGAGGATTTACTTCGAGCCTGGTCACTATACCGTGATGGAGAACGTCGGCACGTTCGAGGTGGGAGTGACCAGGGTCGGCGGTGACCTCGGCAAACCGTGCACAGTCGATTATTGCACCGAGGACGGCTCCGCCGAGGCCGGATCCGATTACATCAGCGCGAAGGGCACTCTGACCTTCGACCCAGGGGAAACCAAGAAGACCATCAAGCTGTCCGTGATCGATGACGAGCTGTTCGAGGAGGACGAACATTTTTACGTCAGGTGAGCTTTTCATCGTTTCTATCCTGTTCTTTTATTTTTCTTTTTTTTCCTTCCTTTCTTCTTACGCTTCGCGGTATAGTTATCGTTCCTACGTTCGATAAACGGAGGATGCGTTCACGGTGTACGCGTACAATACGTTCTCGACCGACGGTCACGTAAAAATGAATACGCTTATAGATTCTTTATCTTGATGACAATCAGTATAAATGTCAAGAAGACCAGCTTAACTAATTTTGTCATTTGAAGTAGGAAATTTGTAGAAAGGTCATTTGACACCTTTGGTAGTTTCAGTGTTAACGCGTTCGTCGTCCGCCGTGATTCCATCGTGTTTCTCGCGAATCTATATTTATATTCATAGGCATATAATCCTATTTATATTTGTACACGTAATTATATTTATATTTATGTATACAATTATATTTATATGTATGTTTTAATATTTTTATTTTCTGTATTCTGTACTTATATTTCAGTAGTTGTTTTATTAAATTCTTTTAAAAGCCCCAATTTAAAATCTTATTTAAATTGATCCGAGGAGGTTTCGGATTCTCGCAGAAGTTTTTGTAGTCACGTTTTGCAACGTGTATCGGGTTTTTCATGTTTCTTCTCCTCTAAGCTGTTTATTTGAGCACGTCGAGAATAACGATCGAAATAGGCATCGTTACGACGATAGAATTATGCATCGTAACGACGATAGAATTTGAATATATCGGCAGGGGAAGAGGATCGGATGTTTATGATACTTAACGCGATAAATTGAATCGAAAGAATTCAAGTGGGTCGCATATGTTTCGCCGGGGAATAAATTGAATACGTTTTGCAAATTGGGGATATACAAACAACGCCTCATTCGCTTTGAGCATCGACGAAACCCATACGACGTTACAGATTCATGAATTTATTTACGTCGCGGATAAACTTCAATCGGATAGTATATCCGCGATAGTATAAATACCAGTTATTCCGTGCACGATTCGCGTTCATGTTTGTAAATAACTACCGAAAAAAATCGAGCTTAGTGACAAGAAATTTTCTTTTCTTTTATTTTCACACCTATTCTCTGTATCGTGTTTCGTTAAAAACCTTTTATTTTCACGCACTAGTATTTCCACGTTATTTGGGTTCACGTTGCTAACATCACAAACGGTTTAAATGTTACAAAAAAATATCACGCGACTTTCTTTTTGGGTAAAATATTTGTTTTACCAATATTTGCAAATTATTATTGTCTATTATTAATTGCACCTCTGTTGTCCATTTCACTATATTCAAATAGCATATGTGTAACATCGTGGATTCAAGTAAAATTATTTATTAGGTCGCCGTTCGAATGCAAAGGGTTAAAAGGTAACGAGCACCGAAACCCGACCATATCTGACGGATCGAATGAAAATCCACGAATTCGTCGGTTGCGGCCGAGACTTAAACTGTCGCGATTCAGTCTCTGGAAAGGAGCAATTTTGTCGCTCTTAATCCAAGCACCTCGTGCTCGTCTCGAGTACTCGGAAGCACCGTTGGCATATTCCGGCTCCTATCTTCTCGTGACCCTCGCCTCGTTAGATAAACCCGAGTTTCCACCCAGGAAAAACACGAGAACCTTCCCCGCAATCTCGAACAGCATCCCCGGGTCTTAACGTCGTCCCAATTGAAATTGTTTCTCTTATTGACTTCCGGCCAGTTTCGCCGGTCGTCCTCTGGAAAATTAACCGTGACCGCGTTCTTAGTCGGTGGCCACATAACGCTTTTAATAATTATTCTCCCGTTTAGGTATCTCGAAATCGACCCATTAACTAATGGATTTAAGAGTCGAAATGACTTTTCACTTTTTGATGGTCGGAAAAAAGTTTCTTATTTTGAACACAAATTTATATTTATATTACATTTTAAATGTAAATATTATATTTTAAACATAAATACAATGTTACTTATTCCATTAAATTCTGTTAAAAATTTCAATTTAAAATCCTATGTAACTTTAACACCTATATGCTGTGTTAAATCAGAATCATAGAATCATAAAGCTTCTCTAAAATTTCTATAATCAATGAAATACTTTACTTTTAACTTGGCCGTTTGTTCACGTCCGGCAGTATTACAGACCTCACTGCACAGGGTGTTTCACAACTAGTGACGGTCTCGGAAAGGGGTTGTGGGGAGCTGATTCTAAGTAACTTTTTCCTTGACAAAAACGAGGTTTGCTTCTTTTCTGCATATTCTGCTACTCACTCAATCAAATTTATTTTAAACTCGCTCGTTAGTTTTAGGCGTTGCTTAATTATTTTTTCATTTTCGTGTGGAAACCACACCTTAACTAGCTCATGGTTCATTGTGCAAGCTAATTTATCGTACTTTATTTATCTTATTCTCTATTTTAATTTCAATTTAAAAATAGTCATATCGCGTCCAAAATTATAGCGTTCGTTTCTGGAGATAGAAAAAATACCATTTCACGGCGCATGTTGCGTATTATAAAAATGCAAACAGGAGGTCGAAACTGTATTATATGAAACTATGTACTGTATTTTTTCGGACAAGTATCGTGTTGTGCCTATTTTTAAATTAAACCGTTTTAGTCGTTACAGCAGGATGTTACGCGGGTTCGGTTAAAGGGAGGGCTAAGAAGAAGAGTGATCGGTAACGATCAACGGGTTTAATCGAATAATAATCGGTGTTGCGAGGTGCGTCAAAGAGCCGCGAATAAATTAAGACTCCCTTCTATCAACGGAGTTTGAACGATAATGAAATTGCGCCCGCCATCCGGCTACGGTTAATTGAAAGATGCGGCTCTCCCAGACGATTATCAATCTATTATCGCGGCGAGCTCGTTAAACGTTTCGAATCGAATCCACTTCCGGTCTTTGATGGGGAACCGAGTCGTTCGGGATACCGTTCCACGAACCTCAATCGAGAATCGTTCGCGTTAAGAAGAACAGGATGAAAAGAAACCCGAGACGTTCCTCGAAGTTAACATTTTCGTTACGGAATCGGTATCTTAACAATCTCATTAGTTAACTTGACAATCTGAATCGGTATCTTAACAATCTTAATCGTTATCTTAAAAGATTGCACATTTTTTAGCTCCCCGGAAGCATGCATTTAATCCGAGTTTGGTTTTATATTCACATAAAGTATTCTTTTCGAAGCATCCGATAATTCATTGCACAATATTTCACTCTACATTCATTTTATTTATTTCGGTACGTCATTTCGATATTTTTCTAGAATTATGTTAAATTATGGGAATAAAGTTTTTCAAATTTTCACCGAACTTGTTCATCCAACGCGACACTCGAACCCATCACGCGTTCCCATATATGTGTGACACTCAAATTTGTACAAAGATATAACAGCTATATTATTCAAATTTGTTCATTTTCATGATTTAGTTGCTTGGAACTGTGGAAAATAAATATAGCAAAGTATTGCGAGAATATTTTCTATCATTTGTTTAACACGTAAGTACTATTTAATGCAATTTTCCAGTGCTTCCGTATGACAGTCAATGTGTTAAACCGATCAAAAGTACAAGCTATTGAACCGTAGTGCTGCCTTCGAAAAGTTATTGAAAAGAGCACGATGCAACGATGTTCGAGGAAAATCGGCGAAGATCGTCGCGACGACGAACAATAAAGTCGAAGCTCTCGCTCGTTTTCAACCTCCCCTGTTTGCGATTTCTCTCTTTCCGCTCGATGTGTTTTTTTTTCCTCTCCGTACAGAGTCGAGAGTTCCTTGAAACTTTCGCATCGTACCGTAGATAAACTTTTGCCGACCCTGAGCTCACTTTGTCGTCTATTTATTCTACTCTCCGTCCGTTCTTGACTTCGTTGAGGGATTTCAGCCTCTGTCGAGGTTATTATGTTATCGAGGAACGTAGTGGTTTATAAAAGGTGTCGGTGTGAAACGCTCATGGGGGTGTGGGGGTGATACACGTTGAATTCGACGAAAAGCGATCACCGAACGGATGCTCGAAGTTCGTGGTTCGATATACTTTGTTCCGCGGTTAGGCGAAGAAAAGTGTCAGAAGAGAAGATGGAAGCTCCCTTCGTAGTTTTTCTTGTTTAGTTCGCCCTTACAAACTTTTGTGATAATGCTTCTTCTTCCGCGTTATTCCGTGTGGAAATATGGCACGGTACAATTAGGATACTTGCGATACATAAATATTGGGACATCGGAACGGCACGTGACGATGCATTGATTTGTTCGAATAATTCTCGACGCAACACTCGAAAATATATCGTAACTATTTAAGTTTACGCTAAAAATACCGACGTATAATGCGCAATTATTTTGAAGTTAAAAATGAAGTTGAAAAATGAATGTACAAACGATGAAACATAAATGAATGCACTTATTGATTCTACATAAGTCTTAGATTCTTAAGATTCTTCATACAAACAAATATTGTTGTTCGAAGTAGGAAATTTGTGAAATGGTTATTCGACCCCTTTATTATGGTTTCAATGTTAATAAAACACATCGTCACAGTGTTTTGTCACGCACCATTCGCCACAATCGCAGTTGGTATCACCTGCTTTGCGACGAAAGCCACGATTAAGAGATCTTTCGACAATTTTAGAGTTTCTGTGCTCCTGTCACGCGTGGAAGTCTCGAAACGTTTGCTTCTCGCAACGATGGCGGAGTGCCGTGGGTCGAATCGGGTCGAGGAGAAAATAATTATGTTCGACCGCGACACGCTCGCCGACAGAACGTCGACTCTCGCTCGATCGTCGTTTAATGGAGGGAAATCGGTTTCGAAGGACGGCGAAACCATCGGCTGGGCTGAAATTAATCGGAAAAATGCTGGGCCGCGCATGAATTATGCCTGTTAACGAGAAAACGATGTTGAGGCTGTTTTTCGCCCGTTCACAGCCCGGCGAACGAACTTTCGACGAAGTTCCACTACATTCTCGCTAATCGAGACCTTTCGAACTTTCGTCCTTGAAGAAAACCGATTGTACCAATTAATTGCAGTAATCAAGTCGATCCTATTTAATTTCTATCGATCTTTGTCGAATCGAAAAATTCTGTCGGATAATTTCGTTTCGAGTTTGAACATGATTTCACGTTAAATCGAACGATTTAATAAATACTGTGTACACGTTTCTATCATGAAAAGAATACACTTATGGAAGATTTTAATATAACGAATAATTATCTTATCCCTCATTCAGTAAAAATGAATAACTGAACATTATTATGCATGATTTAACTTTGATGTAAAATGATATCAACTTCCTTGTTCACGTTAGCCGTATGTTCGAAGCTTCGCTCTCGTCTGAGCGCGCGCTATGATTTTCCTTAATAACTCGAAAACGAGAGCCTAGAGCAAATTTTTGCAAAGGAAAAAGTTACTCAGAATCACCATTTCTCCAACCACTTTTCTGGTCCTACACAAGTTACGAGACACCCTATACATAATGAGGATATAGAATCCTAACTTTAATTTTAACAATTCTTATAGGAGTAACTTTCTTAATTATTTAATTTTTTGAATATTTTGAAGCACATTTTTGTATAAATGATAGAATTTTCGGATCTGTCTTTTTTTTTAATAACTGGATTCCACGGATTACATGTAATTATTGGAATTATTTTCTTATATATAACCGTATACGTTTTTTTTTGTTCGAAGGCTAAGCAACGCGTCGCAGCCTGCTATGCTGGTGTCACCGAGTTTGGCGACGGTGATGATCCTCGACGACGATCACAGCGGCGTTTTCGGCTTCCCGGAGAGGGACATCGAGCTGGTGGAAAGCGTGGGAGCGTATCCGTTGAGAGTGGTGAGATACAGCGGCGCCAGGGGCCGGGTCGTTGTTCCTTATCGGACCATCGAGGGAACGGCGAAACCTGGCAAACAATACTTGCACACCGAAGGCACGCTCACCTTCGAGGACAATCAGACCGAGTGAGTTTTATGGAAATAATTTTCACCCTATCGTTCGGGCGATCTCCCTCGCCGTGTAATTACCGAATCAATTTAACCTATTGCTCGTACAATTTGATTCTGCTGCGACAACCCGAACTAACTTTTCGCAGTTACAACAGTAACGCGAACAAAGAATGTTAAAATGATGTGACTGTTTTGTGTTCGATGATCCTTGATTATGTAGATTATAATTGGGCATGAACTTCACATGTGAGCGTATTCATATTAATGTATGCATTAATACACGCATATATTCATTATTGTCATGCATGAGCATGATGATGATTCTTGATTATGTAGATTATAACTGCACATGAACTTTACACATGAGCATGTGTTCATTAATACATGCATTAATACATGAGTATCATTAATGAAAATTTGATTTCTGTAAACACGGCGACATACGTTCGTTGAGAGTTTCAGTGAACACGAAACGTCCGTAAATCTAGAGTTAAAAACCGCCATAAATTTCACACGAAATTTTGTCGAAACACGTTTATCCGGTGAAACGATCGCGGTAGAAACACATCGGGCGTTTCGATCTCTCGTCGTCGGACACACCCCACGATGACCCTAACCGAAATGCATTCACGAACCCTATTCACCGAGTTTAACGACGGTGCACGCGAATAAACGCTCGTACGCGGAAGGAAAATGATCGAATGGTCGCGTGATCCCACGAAATCACGCTAAAAGCGCCGGTGAATGCTCGAATCGCGTCGATCTTTGAAATCTGGCAACCTCAACCCCACCCCCACCTCCGGCAACGAGCAACGCCCGATATAATCGTCCCTTAACGAATCGCCTAATTACATAGCACTCTCGATCAGATTAGTCAATTATGTTACTCGGAACGTGCCACAGACTCGGCGATACGAATTTCTTGGCGGCGAACCCCATTGAAAATCCTATTAAGGTCAAGTATAAATTTCCATTCCAGCCCCACGACAGATAAAAACCCCACGACCGCCTTGATAACCGACCATCGGAGATTAGTTCCCCAAATTACCTAATCTAGACCTCTTTTGAGGGTGCCGAGTAAGCTAATTAAGGTCGCTGACGAATCTCGGACGTGCTTTGCGACGTACAACTTTTCGATTCGTGTCTTTCGTAGAAACCACCCCCCTTCTCTGTATTAACACTTTATCAAACGAAAGTCGTGCATTTTTTCACAGAAAATATGATTCCGAAATGAAAAAAATATAACAACGAAACACGCGGATTCTCAGGCATTCCTCCAACTTGTTCACACAACGCGACACTCGAACCCATCGTTCAAACTTTCTCACGCGAACAGTTCAAGTATTCACTCGGAAAACTTTTACGCGTTCGACTCATTTACCTATTTCATCCGATATCTTAAAGCTCGACTGTTCAAACAACTACCTAATGCAATTTTCAATTACTCCCATGTGGCAGTCAACGTGTTAAACATTAAAATACTACTCACGAATGGTTGATACGAACCTGGATTCCGTAAATCTTGGTATACGATAATATGGCGAAATCAGCGAATTCATCACGGTATAGTAGGTAAGATAATATCGAACAATTACGGTGCAATCTCAATCGTAACAAATAAAATATGGAATGAAGGCTCACGATGTAAAGAAGCTTCTATAGAATTAGGCTGTAGTTGAGTCGCTGCTGTAATCGATAGGGAACGATGGCACGATTGTCGATATTACAAAAATGCACGAAATATCAGGAAAGGTTACAATCTACTGTTGCAACAAAATTTATTGTAACAGTTGATAAAAATCTGTGGAAATTGACATGTGAAAATAGAAATAGAAACTGGAAGTACCGATATTTAATGCATTCTTTAAAATTGGAAATAAAGTAGAAAAATAAATAAATAAATATTGCAGCAACACCTAACATATATAATCATTCATTAGATTTATAAAACGTGACAGACATTTTGACAAACTAACAGCGATAAAATTTTGCAATATAAAATGTCAAACCCGAAACTGATCGTTCTGATCAGTTGGTGGTTTCAGAGTTAAAAATATATTGCAGATTCTGCTAAAAATATATTGTATGATTTGTTAAAAATCTATCATAAAATACACCATTTTAATTTTTTGCTATGTGTCATTGTTTTCAGTATTAAAATCTCTCAAAAGTTATTCGGAGTAAAAAACACCACATTCTACAATTTCATACTTTTATTTGTTAAATTTGTTTATTTGGTTATTGCGTGTCATTGTTTTTTTTTTGCATATTTCTGCGTTACGCGATTTTTTAAAATGAATCTGCGATGGAATAACCGAAGTCGACTACCATAACAGCGCGTTTACGCCCCGTCTGATCTATGGTGACCTCATTCTACTTACAGATAACACCCGCATCTTTCTCGAGGTCTAACCGTATCTGCGAGAAGTTTATTTCTACAATCTTTGCGGAAAATATTTAGCACTAAAAATACCGACGTAGAATGTACAATTACTTGGTAGTTGCATAACAACTGCACGCATGCATACATCGATTAACTCCGCCGATCATATGTATAAAAATTGTAACATTATGGACGACCATTTTTTTTTTTTTTTTTTAATTTTTCTTGTTAATTTTGTGTACCATTAGGTGATAAATACATTCGTATGTATGCATTCTATAACATTTATTTAAATTTATATTGTAAGAGGAATTTTAAAGACCACTTACATTATTTCGTTACAATTTTTTGTTTACACCAGAATTTAACACCAGAACTATCAAAGGGGTCGAATGAGCCCTGAAAGTGATCTATAATTCCATTTTGTAATACATCTTCCAAGACAGATGTTTTTTTTTTTGTCTTAAAAAAAATATACGAGGAGTTTAGGGGAAGATAAGGGAACGCATGAAACGATACCGTGTTCGAAACTTTCGACAATTTATTCCGTTTCCTTGAAAGAAAAAGCGGTATCGTCGATTCCTATCTGTTCTTTTTTTTCCTGCCATCGTCGGCAGGAACGAAAGTCATTTGTCCGGAACAAAAGGGGCGACGAAAATTCGGTCTCGCGGGACAAGCTCGTCGTCGGCGAGTTTCGTGTTTCATCGCGACGGTTTTTCCTCTTGAAAAAAAAAAGAAAAAAAGAAAACAAAAAGGTGGCACGACGAAGGTTTTAGAAAACTCGACGCACGACGGAAATAAAACGGAGTGCAAACGAAGCTCGTCGCGTTTCCGCGCGGTATCCCTCGCGATTTATAACCGCCCCATAAAATTCCGGGACATTTTGTAAATTCTGGCATCGTTCGTCCGAGCACCGGTCTTCGCTCGCGCGACATATTTAACAGCAAGTATTTCGCGCGTTATCGGCTGAGCAAAAGAAATAGGTTATGTGCAATTTGCCGCCATTAACTGTTTCATTATGTTCTGTATGTGCAAAACTATAGATTTCGTTAACA
Organism: Coelioxys conoideus; assembly: GCA_947623535.1. Classification (NCBI taxonomy): domain Eukaryota; kingdom Metazoa; phylum Arthropoda; class Insecta; order Hymenoptera; family Megachilidae; genus Coelioxys; species Coelioxys conoideus. The sequence continues at coordinate 1,657,548 of OX392452.1, read as the reverse complement.
CTAGAAGTACCGGCATTAAATACATGCTTACTTTAAAACTGAAAATAAAGTAGAAAAATAAATAAATAAATATTGCAGCATCAGCTAACATATAGAACCATTCGTTAGCTCGATAAAACATGATAGACATTTTGACAAAAGGACGGCAATAAAATTTTATCATAAAAAATGCCAAACCCGAAACCAGTCATCTTGACTGGTTGGTAGTTCCAGTGTTAAAAAATATCAATACGAAATTGCAGTATTAAACGAAACAGTGAGAGTCAGTCACCTATGAAGCGCAAAGGGTTAAGTATACCATACGTGAATCGCGAAAATGAAAAAAGGTATCTGAGGAACTCGGTGCTCGACAAAGAACTATGTTAACGATTCAACAACGCCGATTCTTTGACATTCAATTGCGATGGGAGAGCGTAACGTCGACAGCGCGGCGAGAATATCGGAAGGCGTCGAAAGGGCAAAAAAAAAATGAAAGCACGAACTCGTAAATGGGCCAATAGAGGGGTGGGAAGCCCAGAGAATGCAGCGTGTTACGGCCCTGTGCGCCCCACGTCCCTCGACCGTGTCGGCCAACCCCGTTAACTCCTAAAGTGCTAAACACCCCCGTGTCTCGCGGCTCTTTTCTTTCTGCCGACAGCCTTTCCAGCAAACACGCTAGACGAAACGGTTTTTCTTTCTTCGGACAACATCTCGACGATGGTTGTTTAATAAGTAAATCGCCGCTCGCGTGTTTTCCCCACGGGACGAGTCGACACGACCGTCGCATAGAAATCTTTGCTTCGAAAAGCGAAGAAATACGAGAAACACAGCAGCCGAGTTATTCAACTGGCCGGTTTTAACTCGTTAGGTTGAACTGGTCGGGCTAGGTTTAACTGGTTAGGTTATGCTTAATTGGTTAGGTTAGATTTAACTGGTTAAGTTAGATTTAACTGGTTAGGTTAGGTTTAACTTGTCGACCCTATACAAGATCTAAAACAGCAACCGATGGTACAGTGAACATTTTAGCGGACCTTCATATCGCCTTGACTTATAAACCTATCAAAATGTTAGTAACACCGAAATCCTAGATACCGAATAATATATTAAATATATATATTATTATTATTTCTTTTTTTATTTTTTATTTTTCCATTTACACTTAAAAAGAGACATTCACCGTCAGAATATGCCCCTCCCAAAACTATCCAACTTGGTCTGAAACATTGTTTGCTATGCGTAGTAATAATGACGTAAATCCTGGTGACAAAATATGGTGACCCATCCTGTATATGTATGTACATATATTATTTATTAACAAATAATATCACTAATTGAACAGACAACTTATGTTCGAATGTGAAGATTATTTTGGACAGGTCGGTCATTGGTGGACAGGTTGTAATTAAAATTAAACTCGAAATTCGATCGTGGCAAAAATATGAGCGAAATTTGTCGCGTTTCAACAGTCACGTACGTCGGACGATATTCTCAAAATAAGTTCACCCACCATGCACGCACCGAAACACATATTATGTAATCAAACTTATCGAAGATGTCGTAACTTTAGGTAGTTACGAGGATTAAGGAAGCGTGCACATATCTTTGAGCGGCGGCGTATATACATATGTTACGCAGTAAGAACCTGCTCGATCCGATGAACGAACAGGTGAGAGAAGCGGCGGATTACAAGCATCCAGCCCGAAACTCGTCGAAGCTTAATCGATGAACAGAGTCCCACGCCCATGATTCTCGGTGTCTAGCGTTCGTTGTGTGTTGTATGGTGCGCCGGTTGCGAGAGAGAACCACCCACCCCCCAAGCCCTGCCGCACCACCCCCTTCTGATTGCGTATTCGAAATTTACGAGCGGGACTTTCGGTCGGGTCATAATTTTCCACGGTTTCGGGAATGAATTCGAACATTCGCGGACGGGATCTTCCGCGTGACGGTTAAAAGGGGGTGGGGTTAATAAATCGTCGATTTCTGCCACCGTAAATCTCGACGGTTTGGCGGATTCGTTCCTCGGTTTCGAGGGGTTGCCACCCGTTTCCATGCTGGCTTCGTCTTTTTTCCTTATCTCCAAGCTTCTCTTCGCCGAAATATCGCAAACCTAAATCCGTACAAGTAAGGAACTCGGACCGAGGTTCATTAACCCTTTCCGGTCGTAAATATTTATTACCATTGGCAAATAGCAACTGTACAACTTTCTGGTTAAAAAGTTTGATCAGCCCTTTTTGAAATAATCGTGTTACCTGCTAATATTGAATGTTTCACGGTGTTCAATCATCACGTGTGCAATAGTATAAATGTATATAAGTTATTTATTAAAAATTGTTGCACCGAATCAAATGGCGAGTGAGAGTCGCCGTTCGACCGGAAAGGGTTAATTTAGAAAATAGATCAAGAATTCGGTTAGGTCGATAGAATGTATCGTACAGGGTACTTGACAAATATATTTTTAATTTATTATAAGTAGTGAAGAAATGAAGATATATCCAACCAACATATTATATGAATTATTCCACGTATATTCACATATAACAACATATCTGAATTATTCCACGTATATCCACATATATCAACATATTATCTGAATTATAATACGATCGCAGCTTAAGTAACAAGAAAAGTAGTCTCTTCGTAATAGAGTGGTCCTGATTAAACAAACGAACAAAGTTTTTTAAAATATTCTATTATGGGCGGTGTTTCATAAATTGAAACAGAAAATGCAAACACGAATTAACTCGTAACCGGTCAACAACTTTCGAGCACAAAAGCACGAGTTGACTGTTGACCGGTCAACAACGTGTTAATAAGCGATCTTGAACAACCGAGTACGATTTCCGAGAAACGAATAAAGTTAGCTAAGCAGCGTTCGACGTCGACGCAGAGTGCGCCACACCCTGTTACCGCAACGGCGGAGAAAAAAGAAAGAAGTCGATAGATCGGTTCACGATTCGCGAATGGCAGCTTCGAACAGACCCTAACGACGGTCTGTCGCAGTGGCGCTCATTAAGGGACCCTCGGAATCGGAAAAGTTCGTCGATGGAACGTCAATAGGACGGAAACTTTGTCGAAAGCTCAAAGGCTTCGGAAGTCGGAAGTTCGTCGCGGTCGGAAAATCGTTCGAGCGTGATTTTTTTTTCGGCGGGAAACTCGCGGATGTCTCGCGTTAATTCTCGCAATTTGCAACTCGAACTGTTCCGACTCGTATGTTGTCGATCTCTTTAACACTGAACGCATCGAATTATGCAAAATTTACCGTAAGAAAATTCGATGGATGCTCTAGGGCCATTTATGTCTACAATGAACTATAAAAATAAGGAAATAATGGATAATACCAGTTTATAGAAAGATTCTTTGACTCGATGGAGGTTAATATGCATTTTGGTATAAGCTTTCTGATCATTTTCGTAAGTGAAAAAGAGTGATCTAAGATACGTTGTTTCGACGGCTTCCATAAACCTATGTTAAATTCTGTAGGAAATTAAAAACCTTATGGGTAGCTTATTGTCCAATTTCATTTAAGAAATTGTGAGACAAGATTTCGAGATTTTAGTGTTTGAATAATTTTGAGGTTATTCTTTGAATGAATTTTAGGTTAGTCTCTGGACAGTTTTTAGGTTAGTGTTTGAACAGATTTGAGGTTAACCTTTGAATAATTTTTAGGTTATTCTCTAGACATTTCTTAGGTTAGTCTTTGATAAAAAGATTAGATGATCCTTTGAGCAGAAAATGTAGATTGCATCATCCAGATCGGACGTGAAGCGGAACGAAGAAAACTTGATAGACGATTGAATTTTATTACAGTATTATTTCGCAAAGTTGAAGGACGGCATGTTTCGTTCGCACGGTCTACTCTGTCGACGTTGTCCATTTGCGAAGAACGAAATGCCGGGTGAACGGGAAGTGATAGCAGGAAGACGAGTAAATTGCACTAACGAGACCTGAAATTACACCCCGTCGCGTCCACTCTTTCTTCATTTGCAGCCTCCATTAAGGGGTAATTATTTTGAAACGCGTTTCTAAACACGATCGTTCGCGATCCGAAAACGAGTTATTTCCTTTGTCTACCTTCCCAGGTTACCTTCTGCTTCGGCAATTCGTCGTGAATTCCTGCAAATTGCACGGAGCCAACCTTCCTCAGCAGACATTTTATTCATAAATTGCACGCTTTCTGTATATTATTATTGGACACCCTGTATGTTAAATGGGACACTCGGTATATTAACCCACTAACTGCCAAATTTTATTTATACAAGTTAGACAACATCAAAGAAAAATAAAATTTTTGACCACTATAATGCAAGTGTTCGACGAGTTACACATTTTATCTAATATAACGCTATTGTAAGTGATAAAAAAAAAAGAATATGAGCAAAAATATATATTATGTGTATAATTGGGCGATCAGCATTTGGGGATCGTGGTAGCAAAAGGGGTTAAAGTCTGAATCACGTCGAATCGCAGTCAGTAAGACTCCTGTCGCGAGTCAGCGTTTCGACATCGGAACGAAAATGTAACGGGATTTATGACCCCGGGAAATACGACGAGGAAATTACGGTGTCGCGCGATATTCGTAAAAAATGAAAGGAATGGAGACACTTTTTAGACAGGTAAAAAGAAGGAATCTGTCGATAACACGTATATCCGAGAAAACAGAAGATAGGGAGGCTCGTTCCGTTCTTTATCGAGTTTCCTTGCTTGATAAATACCTGGCTCGTGGATCGAAGGATAATCCCATCAGCGTTTCACCGACGGCATTACGTTCATCCTGCGAGCACAGCAGGAATACGAGATAGCCCCGCACTTATTTCATATTCCCCGACCACAATGCACCCCCGCAACCAGCTTAACTCCTCATCCCCCGCGTGTTCATGGCTGTGCTACGTACACTTCTCTTTTATACATACAGTGGCTCAAAGTAAAACTCGAACGCTTGCATATTTTTGTTTGACGTGTAGATAATTGATGTAGAACACAAATTAAATGAACGATCGAGTGGCTTTTATTAACCTGTAGTTGCAGGCATAGAAATCCACGAAAAACAAAAATGATTTTGAATGTTGGATGTACTGAAAGTTGAAAATTTTAGAAGTTGGAAATTCTGAAAATTGGAAATTTCGAAAGTTGAAAATTGTGAAAGCTGGAAATTCTGAAAGTTGGAAATTCTGAGAATTGGAAATTTTGAAAGTTGGATATTCTGAAAGTCGGCAATACCGAAAGTCGAAAGTTTTAAAATCTGAAAAGTTGGAAACACTCGGGCCGAAGGATGTGAAGTAGCAATAGATTGGGGATGCGCCGCGTCGACGTTGGAAAATTGGAGATGATCCGGAATAGCCCTGGAGGTTTGTTTACCTCGGTCGTTTCCTTTTCCATGTACGTCGTCGAGCCGACGTTGTTCTCGCCGAGCAGCCGGTTAGCAGACGAACATGCATTAGCTGGACCCTTTCTCGAGCGTATCCGATTGCACGCGAAATTAGTCTCTTTGGGATATTAGTGTCAACGGTTGGTGCACGACGTTGTTCGCATCGAACAATCTAATTTTGCTAGGGGAATCGATAGAGCACGTTCGCGCGCGCGTCCTTGTTTCTCCGATGTCTGTACCACTCAGCCAAACACCGACGATTATTGCAAATTCTACCGGATTTGTCGGTCGATACACCTCGACCGTTCTACCTTTCGATTCGAGGATTATCACGGATGCACCGCGATAATGCGATGTTTGCATAATCGGCCCGGCAGTTTTTGCAAACATACCGCTCGAGAATCGAGCGTTTACGGGATGAACTAACCAACGTTGACGGTTCGCTGTTGAGTTAAGCCGCGTGCTCACCTCGATTACACCCTAGATACCGATGGCTCTTTTAAATCGCTGTAAATCGTGTACAAATCGGGAAAGTGAGTTTAGTCGCGGACTTCGGGTGATACACTGCGGTGCATAACTACAGCTTCAAGTACATTTTTAATACATGCGGATGTTTATACGAAATCAAAGAGTGTAGCGAACAATGAAGTTTGATAAAAGTTTGTTTCCACTACTTTTCCTTTTCCCCTTGTACCAAAAAATCACTACTTCCTGACCCCATCGAATCACAAATTTCCCTTCCTTTACCGCGGCACAAATTCATTTTCGACCAATAGTAAACAGTCTTTACCGATATCGAGGTTCCCTGCTTCGATGTTCGATCAGAGATAAACGGAGTACCAGCAACATCAAAAACATGTAGATCTTAGTACAGCACATAACACATAGTAACCTATATCACAAATCACATAATATTAAGATACACGGTATTTAGTAAAAAAGTGTCTACTTATTTCATATATCACGAACATTCTCAAGTTGAACTTCAACCATTAATTTGTTTCGAAGTTCGCCGAGGCGCTCGAGATCGAGACATTATTTCAATCTCAGGCCAAAGCATATACCGGGTGTTAAAAAAAGCATTCAATATTTGTATGGAATACAGGATACACTGCACCGAGTAAAAAAGTTTTAGTAAACATAGGTCGAAATGTCATACGTTCCCGAGACATAGACATTTTTGTTTGATAGTATCATGATTGACTAGCTTGCAGTTTAGCATGTCCTTTATACCATGTAAATATTGAATGGTTTTTTTTGAAGATCGCATCGACTCATACATATTTTCAGTGACAGGATCTTATTGATTCGCGCGGGCACCCACATCAATTCATTCAAAAAACATAAACAATTGGCAGTCGTCGATCTACATCAAGCGCGGATAATGTACGACAGGCGTCCATCTTATGTTTCGTTTCAACTTCCTCACTTGCCAATTCCTGGGTGACGAGCTACGTGAACGGAACGCGACACGGCAAAGAACACGAATTTGTTACACGACGTTTTACGTAGGTGGGCATCGCTTGTACGGATTGATAAATCCATACCGTGGAACAACGTTCCTTCTACGGCTGACCAGACGTTTCTGCACGAAACGGCAGCAGACCGATATCGGACGTCGGTCCGAGCGTAATATCGAACGTGTTCTGGTCGATCGTTTCCCATCCGGATTAAAAGTTCCGATGATTTTTCTTCGACGGATTAATCGAACGATGGACTTTCTGATCACGAGCCCGTCGAACGGTTTATTCTTTAGCCGACGCTCGCATCGTTCGGTTCCCTATTTAACATGCCGCTACCGATCCGCCTATAAACTCTTTAAGGCTCACCGAAGCTCGCTCCATAAACTTCTTCAAAACAACGGCCTCGTGGCGGCGATCGATCGACCTCGACTTCGACGCGATACGACTACCGAAAGATTCCTCGCGACAGAAGCTGTTCGGGATATGGGGTTAATGAAAGAAAATTTTGAAATGAAACATTGCGACTCGGGAGGATGTCTCGAACGTTCGCTCTCTCTAAGAACGAAGGAAAACTTTCCCTCGTTGGGAATGTAAATATTAGGTCTACCCGATAATTTCGTTTCAAGTTTGAACGTGTATACGCATTCTCTTTTTGAGCCACATACAGATAATTTCTGTAAAACCGTGTTTACAAAAATAGTTACCTCGAAAGTAACCTGAAACACGGGTTCTGACATAGTTCATTCGCGGCATTGCATGTTGTATGAATTCTAACGGGATAGAAATGCTACCGAAACGTGTCGGAATTTGATAAAAGTTGTTGGAGATGGTGTTCGCGATGTCCATATGTTTGTTCACGACCACTGTTACTCGAGCCCTACACTCCCGCCTCTGAGCGCGCGCAATTCTCGCGCTCCGATTAGTCAGTGTTATATTTCGTTGAGTGATTGTTAATCCATTTACTATTTATTCACACACACCCACGTCCTCACCTGTATATATTTCCTGATACGCTGATTCCGTATGTTCAAGGAATTTGATTAGACAGATCGCAAAGATAGTGAAAATCGTGAGCGCGTAATTGAAAAGAATCGTGGAACGAAGCTAACGGCGGAGAGAAAACGCGGAGGCAACAGGGAACGCGATATCGACATCTGTTATATCTCCATAGGCGAGAGAGTGGTTTTATAAATGCCGTGACAACCCCTCGGAAGCTCTCGTTAGCCGGAGGGTCTGTACACTTTAAAGGGCGCTTTGCGTCTCTGTGTAGCTACGGCCATTTATCCATGACCCTGTTATGAATATAAAAGCTCTTTAATTGGATTCGTCCGCTTAATCGCTCGATGGAATCTTCGAATGCTGTTATAACAGCTGTTTGGATCCGGCTGAGGAACGTGTACACCGATTTGTGTAAAAACGAGCGTATTTCGGACGTCTCGAGAATACAACTGTAAGAAAATTGCGATTTCGCCTGCATCATGAATAGGACATGTATGACGCTGGTACGACGACCAACGCACCAGGGCCAGAAAACTCCTTGCAACCCCGAAGAAAGAATTTCTTTGAAAATATACGGTGAAATACAAGGTGTGTAAATAAAGTAACGAGACTGGCAGTGTTCAATCGGGATGGTGACGAGAATTTTAGAGGGGATGTGGCTGCACATGTGATACGTCATCGGTGCAAGTTTAACACGTTGACTGCCACGCAGTTGAAAATTTGACTAGATAGTATATTTCTGATTAACAGATCTCAACAAATATGCTTGCAATATTTTGTTTTATTTATTATTCATACATTCAAGTAATTAATACGAGCGTTCCCAGTTAGTTGAATGAACAAATTCTTACTAAATAGACGATTGATTCATAGGGAAATATAAGAGTCACTCATATGTGGACACGTCATCGGTGCAAGTTTAATTAAACGTGGTAGTATCACGTTGTTGCCCGTAGCACAATGTTAAATTGTAACAATATTAAAACTATGCAGGTGAAAAAGTATCAGTCTCGTTGCTTTATTTACACAGCTCGTAAATCACCGATAACGCATAACGTCTGGCAGTTCGCGGTGTGCAACTCGCCGTGATACCCTGATTTTCAGCGTGCAATAACTCGCAGTTTATGATAATCGGGATGGGCGATAACGCCCGACGTTTGTTACCTAGCGACTACGAATCTCGTACGCGAACCGAACAGAATTACTTTCGTTCGTTCGAATCCGTCCGTGAATTAATTAAAATTTTTAATCGATCTCGTTTGTTCCATCCGACTGTTAGGAAATTAGAAATAGTGGAAGCTGGTCGTATGCATTCTATCGGTGCTTTCCCTTCGTAAGGGAAGTTTCTTGGGGCCCTGAAAAACTACCATACTAACTCCTCGGTACGCATACTAATTCGTTCTCGGTACGAATTTGTTGTCTTCGTAGACATTCTTGTAGTGCCTTTTGCCGAGAACAGACTAAACAAAAACCTTGTCTTATGTTTCGAACACGGCTACGGATTTGTTCGGTAAATTCCCTTTTACCGAAGATATCACATAGTGTTATATCGTCTTACAAGGCTATGGACAAGAACCATCGACGATTTCGATACGCGACCACTTAACGAGATCGGATCAAAGGATTCGTGAAGATCTACTAATGTATTCGCGTGGCGGTGTTAATTTAAGCGGGACAACAACGAGGCCGCATTAATTACACGACGTATGAATTAATCGCTGCGGGGGATATAACGACAATTACTTTTCGGGGCGGTTACAGCCGCGGACGCAGCGAAGTGCATCAGTGAAACGAGTTCGTTAGCGTCGTTCGATGTATGAAGCCTGATTAATTAGCCGACCGCTGCGAGAGAGGCTTATTTGAACGGGAAATTAATTATCGTTGAGCGCGCGTACAGGTGACAGGAAAGCCTATGGATAAATAGCAGATCCGTTTACGGTGCGTGGATTGTCAGTGATCATCGTGATAATACTCGTTCGTCTTTGTTCCTTCGGGTTGCGCTCGACGTTTCATACGGGACGTCTATGGGACGTTTTAACCTTGAGGAAACTGCGTATAAGGATTCTTCGTGGACAAACGATCGGGTATGCCTTTTATCTCTTTGCGATCCGACCGCTCGTTCTCTAGATACGCGCGATCGAAGTTATAATTTTCAACTTTCGGAATTTATAGTTTTAAAAATTTCCAAATTTCTAATTTTAAGAATTTCCAACTTTTACGTTGTATTATACCAACTTAAAATATTAATCCAACGTTGTTATAAGCTACGCACGATGTGAGACGATATTCAACGATCTCTAACGAAATAACTCAGAATATCTTGAAACGAACCTTTTATTTAAAGATTCAAAAGGATGTCTTGATCGTTCGACTCTGTAAGAACGAAGAGAAACTTTCCGTTCCTCCGTTTCCGGTGTGCACCGGAAGCGCAGTGCTCGATCGACGATGCCTGAATACCTCGAGAACGAATCCACGGATCCAGAAACGGTAAAGGACTTTTCTACGCGATTTCTCGCGAAGAATTCGAGCAGGTAATTAGAAATTGGCCGCGAATGAGCGTCGCTGCCAAAGACGAGTCGAGGCGTTTGCGGGTGAACGATCGCGCTAAAAGCTGTTCGTCGAAGGCTACGAGGCTGGAAAAACGGTCGAAAGCTCTCTCGGTCGACTTCCTTCCGGAAGCACCGACGAAAATGAACCTCTCTCCCCCCCCTCTCTGACCGAGTCCCTCTAAAACCATCGAGAAAGTCGAGTGGTACGATTCGTGGCCAGCCATTTCATCGCCTATGCCGTGATTTCTCGTAGAAATGCAAATTGTATCTATTTCGGTACCGAACACGTTGTCGTTGGAATAATTTCACACGCCGGTGTATATTCGTGCCATTTGCCAAGCTACGTAGCATTGACCGTGAACGTCGCAAATACGCCAGCGATTTTTCTTATGGCTATTATCGATCGCTTTCGTTTAATTTTGATATAGGTTTTGTTAATGCGCGCGAATGACGAGAGAAAAATAGACCCGATAGAAGTATAGACTCGACTGAAAAATATACTCAAAAGAAAAATAGACTCGAAAGAATAATCAAAGTGAAAGAAAACTCGACTGAAAGGAATAATAAACTGAAAAGAAAAATAGACTCGAAGGAAAAATGTACTCCAAAAAGAGATATACTCGAAAGAAAAATATGCTTGAAAAAAAGTACACTCAGAAGAAAAATAGTCCCGAAAGAAAAATCAACGTGTACGAAAAACTCGAAAGAGAAATCGACAAGTTCGCAAGATCGAATAGCCGTAAGTATGCGACTCGAATCCCTCGAGTCTATGTGCAAAACGGACACCTTGGAGATCCAAGAAAATGGTAGACACGTTACCGGAAATGAACTCGAGAGAAATCCGACGGAGAACCGAGGAGGAAGCCGGGTTGTATCCGAAATTACGCGGAAGAACGGTCGTTTCGTGTAAGAAGAACAACGAAACAGCAGACAGGGGTTGATTCGGGGCGGTAACCGCGCGAAATGCGCATAGCGCATCCATGCGCGAAACAACAGCTCGAGGGTACACGTGTCACGGTCATATATTATGCACGGCCGTGTACGCGCGATACCCGTGTACCACTAAAGCCGTGTGTATACAGTGCAAGCATAGTGACGGACAAACTGCAGCTGCACACGTGCCAGGGGCGGCCCTTTATCTCTTTGCGATCCGACTGTTCGTTCTCGAGATACGCGCGATCGAAGTTATAATTTTCAACTTTCGGCATTTCTAGCTTTTAAAATTTCCAACTTTCAAAATTTCTAATCTTCAGAATTTCCAACTTCTAAAATTTCCAACTTCCAAAATTTCTAATTTTCAGAATTTCCAACTTTCAAAATTTCCAACTTTCAAAATTTCCAATTTTCGAAATTTCCAACTTTCAAAATTTCTAATTTTCAGAATTTCCAACTTTCAAAATTTCCAACTTTCAAAATTTCCAATTTTCGAAATTTCCAACTTTCAAAATTTCTAATTTTCAGAATTTCCAACTTTCAAAATTTCCAATTTTCGAAATTTCCAACTTTCAAAATTTCTAATTTTCAGAATTTCCAACTTTTAAAATTTCCAATTTTCAAAATTTCTAATTTTCAGAATTTCCAACTTTCAAAATTTCTAATTTTCAGAATTTCCAACTTTCGGAATTTCCATACATACCCGTGTACCACTAAAGCCGTGTGTATACAGTGCAAGCATAATGACGGACAAACTGCAGCTGCACACGTGCCAGGGGCGGCAGAGCTCGCAACTGCGACAATAGACACACCCCGTTCCCGAAGGTGGCCAGACTTTGCACAGCTCGACATCTTGCGACTCGGTTCTGCTTTATCGAGCTTTAGAAATTCGCCCGTGAAAGCGTCGTCGTTACCGAATATCTATCCGGCTGTATTATTAAACGCCGGATAGTGCCGCGATACGGGATGCTCGTCCGCTTCGCAAAGTGGAAATAACGACGGGATAAAGAGACACGTCGAAACGACGAATATCGCTGGAGACTTTATCGGAACTTTCATTCTTCTACTTCGTAAATCTACTGTAGGTTTTTTTGACATAATAGGTGCAGCGGAGTATAGGCGAGATGTAATTAATGACACTGATTGTATCTCGATATGTAACGGAATATCTTGAATTGATCGAGAGCGGTTTACTTCCATCGCTAGATGAATAAAAAACAAGGAGCCAAGTCGGGAGAATAGTTTGGAGGTTGAAGTAAAACAAGTTGTTTGTTTTTTTTTTAAATCTGTGATAATTGATGAACAATGAGAAGGTGCATATCTTTATAATGCCAAATTCGGTACAATTTTTGACCATATATTCTGACTCGTGACGCACTCGTGGCTCAAAAACGATACATCTTTCTCGGATTCTGGACACGTTTCAATTCGTTGCTCGAGTCCAAGTATAATTTCTAAAGTCGAGAATCGCCGATTATATAATTGGCAAGGCATTTTGATATTCTTTGTACGTTTTGATAAAGCAGTTACCAACAGTTGATACAGACTTACGCACTTGCCAAATAAATCGTACGGCAAGGGGTTAACTAGCGAATCTCGCGGCTCCGTCGAATCCCGAATCAATCAGCTTCCTCTTTTAATTCCCGAAATTCAAATCGTGGGAACGGGATACGCTTTCGGAAGGAACAGGGGAGAACAGTCGCGTTTCTATCATGTTTCTTCGCGCTCGCAGGAACGCTCGGCGTCGCGACGGAACAATGGCTTGCGAGTAGAATGCGAGCCCCAGCGTGTATCTTCGCGGAAAATTCGCGGACCGTCTGAAAATTCGAATTACGTCAAGCGCAGACCTCGGGCGTACGCGGCCCGGCATCAACGCCGGTTTAATTAATTAAAAAGGAGACCCGCGTCGTAGTCGCGGGAACGCGGATTCTTTTGTCAAGAAATCGTGGTTCTTCTGTGCGTGAGCTTAGCTTTCAACCGACGTATCAAATTTCTCCACGGTTTTACTGCGAGTCGTTGTTTCACGAGCATACCGGATGTCCCATTCCAATTTACCTTTTATGGCATTTTTGAAAATAATTTGAAGTATAATTTGAAATATAATTTAAAGTATAATTTGAAGTATAATTTGAAAAATAATTTGAAATGTTATTTGAAGTACAATTTGAAGAATAACTTTTTGTTCTGTATTCATAATGAGTATGTATACTCGTGTATACTGTATACTGTATTTTTTCGTTAAAAAAAATTCATCTTTCTATTCATGAGACTTTCGTGTCTCTAAAAAAAATGACAATAGAATACAAATTTTTTGTGTAACACGCGAGTCCCATTGAACCATTCAACTTTGCCCTTAAGATATTTTACGTATCTTCAAAAACAACAAAGAGATTTGAGGTGCAAACGCTACTCACCCTGTATATAAGATATCAATTTACACCCCATATATAAATTTTGTTTACGACCGATAAACGATGGGTCCTTCGAAAATGTACACGGTCGAATGTCAATCCTGAGCGGATGTACTTTTTGGTCGAAACACGATCGTTCTCGTAGAAGAAGCTGGTACAAAGGATAAAATGAGCACGGTTCGAAATAAAAACAAGTCGGTTTTCTTAGCGAGCTAAGCACGTCGTAGGAAAGCAGCACGAAATTCGGAAAAGCTCGGACGATCGATAAGGAAGACCCAAGAAGATGTACGATCGTTGTTTTTTTTTTGTTGTATCGTGCAAAATTCTTTCCTCGCGATTGATCCACATACCGAGCGATCTCGAGCGATCCGTGAATGAAACAGGATCGCGAAGTTTCGCCGTTTCTCTTCGGCTGCGAGTTGCGAATTGCGAGAGGGGGATCGATCCCTCGTCGAAGACCCATTTCGAGTCCGAACAGAACCAATCCAATCATCCGGGTGAATTCTATTTTCTCGCGAACGAAACCTTGACGAACCCCGGCGAGAGTGAAACGGAATCCAGAAGCACGCTCGATGAGCAGAAAGCTTCCTCTTCACCTTAGTTTCGGCGGATATTCAGCCAGCGAACGTTTCCTTCGACCTTTATCGCGGTTCGACGACCTCCGTGAACGCGTATCTGCCTTTGAACTGGAAGAATCGGATGTAACAGTAAGTACTGTCCGCGAACGGGCAGAGAACGACGCTGTTCTCGATGCAGTTTTAGGGGTTGGATGAGTAAATGATATTTTGGATGGGTAAAAATCGTGCTGACCATATGAACTCGCAAATATTCACTGAAATTCAAACAACCAGCCGCTACACATTTAACGCTAAAGCTACCAAAGGGGTCAAATGACCCTTTTACCTTCAAATGACAAAGTTAACAAACTTAAGCTGTTAAGCTGGTCTTCTTGGCACTTACGTGTTTTTAATCTTAAGACTATCGGAAACTTCTGTCCGTTCACGAAGAGAAAGAAAAATTGACTAAAACTTTCAATTCGTTATTTATATTCGTTATTTGTTTAATTTTGTTTGTAAAGCAATTCTTGCTGTTCAATTCGTTCTTTAAATTTGTTATTTCTAATTTCGCATAATTACGGTCGGATTCTACGGACTACTATATTACTAACTATTAGACTGTCCCATCATTTTCTTCCTTTTTTTGATAGAAACGAGTGCACGACATTTATTGTTCAATGTTGAATCGTTGCAATAAGTATGAAACGTTCTGCTCCGTCACCCTCATCCATCCCTCGGGGAACATTATTATTTACTCTTTCTAAAATTGTTGGGGATTACTTGCAAAATATTCCTCGAAGCGCGTTTTCCCGACGTATCAAAAAAAAGGAAGAAACTTATGGGAGCCTAAGCCAGGAGCCTACCCTAATATATTTGTACGATCGAAGGCCTAACACATTCTGAAATAAGCCGGCACGCAACGAAGACAGAAACGAAAATTATTTCTGCCTCGACAAAAATTGTTTCTTCAGAAATAAAGATTGTTTCTGTCCAAACAAAAATTGTTTCTTCAGAAAGAAGTATTATTTCTATCTAATTAAAAATTGTTCCTCCAGAAATAAAGATAATTTCTATCTAAATAATTGTTTCTTCACAAATGAAAATTGTTTCTATCTAAATAAAAATTGTTCCTCCAGAAATAAAAATTGTTTCTTCAGAAATAAACATTGTCTCTATCCAAATAAAAGTTGTTTCCATTATAATCAAGTATCGTTTGTTTTTTTTTTTTCAGAAAAGTGATCAATCTGTCGGTAATCGAGGAGGACTCGTACGAGAAGGACGCTCTGTTCTACGTCGAGTTAGGTGAACCACAGCTGCAAGGAGGTGAGCATGAAATTTTCTAACGAATATCACTGGCTGGTCTTTGATCAGTCTGAAGGAAAATGGAGCGGCACGTGTTTGATAATTAGGTGTTCAACGCACCGACGTATTTGGAGTGACACGATTTAATCAAAGCCGTTTACTGTCGTGCTAGAAACAATGTGGGAAACATGACTAGTTCTTGATCACAAACGTCTCTACTCTACTACAATAATAAACATTGATACCGATATTTACAATTACAACAAACGTAACACCGATTTCTCGACACTTGCGAAATTGTCAATCATTCTACTCGCAGATGATTTCGATACTTAACACTAAAACTACCAAAGGAGTCAAATGAACGTTTTAAAAATCTCATATTTTAAACGACAAAATTTGTTGTGATGATTTTCTTTGAATCTATGCTAATTCTCATCGAGATAAAGAATTGATATCTATATTAATTTATTTTTCAACCTTTGTTCATTTCTTTTTCAATTTCAAGATAAAGAATTAATATCTGTATTATTTTATGTTTCAACCTTTGTTCATTTATTTTTTAACTACATTTTTAATTTCATCGTTCGTTCATTTATTTTTCAACTACATTTTTAACTACAAAGTTATTGCGCATTGTGTGTCGGTAGTTTCAGTGTTAAAAGTCGACGATTCGTATCTAAATTTTGTATATTTGCACATTAATCGGTGTTCACGGTAAAGTGGAAAAATATACGTCAAAAATGCGTGCCCCTCCCATCAGCTTTTCCCCTGATCGAACGGAACGCAATTATGATCTCGTTTTGTAAAAGAGAAAACGAG
The DNA here is from genome assembly GCA_947623535.1 of Coelioxys conoideus. NCBI lineage: Eukaryota > Metazoa > Arthropoda > Insecta > Hymenoptera > Megachilidae > Coelioxys > Coelioxys conoideus. The sequence continues at coordinate 1,641,168 of OX392452.1, read as the reverse complement.
CGACGAAGGTTAACCCGTTTTCTCAAGCGATCGATACCAGTTCCCTTTGGGAAACAAACGAACCTCGACGACAAAAGAAAACGTGTAATAATCACGTGAAAAAGGGCCTGGATCTTTCGGGATACGCGACGCGACGCGTCGGGAGAGGCTTAAAACGAACGGGAATTTTCTCGTCGGTGCTTTGAAATTCGTTTTTAACGGGTCAGCGAGGCCTCTAATCACACGAAGGTCGAGAACTAACGGAAAGATCGAAGGGTAACGAGATTTAAATAACGCTAGGTCGCTCGTGTAATCGGTTGGAAACGAGAGGAAAAGATACGAACGTGGACACCGAGGAAGGACACGACCAATCGAAGAAAATAATATCTGGAACCTTTAGAAATGAATTTTTTTATCGAATAAACCTGTTGGTTTTCGATTTGCTCTATGACATGTATGTATATGCATGTATACATATCACATATGTGTATAAAATGTATATACATATGCATATACATATACATACTCATACATGTGAATATACAATACATACATACGTACATATGTGTACATTGTATGCATATATTAAATGTGAATGTACATACACATATGTGTATATTGTATGTATATATTATATCTGAAGGTACATACATATATGTAGAATATTAGAATATACGTTAACATATACATACATATAAATATACGTTCGCTGCATCCATTTGGACCGAATTATGATCGATAACAATCGGTATCGTTGTGTCGCACGAATACCATTGATATTTGCAAATCGCGATTTTCGATCTATCGACCGACATTCGTGAACGTTTCGAGGTAAATGGAATTCGATGCTCGACCTTCGCGAAATGAACGCCTCGGGTTATGTATAGTAGTCGTCGGATCTCGTTCGATTGTTTCCCGGGGAGGAAATCATAAATCGGGGGGGTTCGACGGGACGAGCGATTACAAGCTTATCGATCACGGGAGAAAAATGGGAAAAACGCGACGTTCTTCCGTAAACTGATTTACCGTCGACGCGTGGAAAGGAGACACGCGGAAACGAAATGGGAAATTTCGATTCGCTTTGAGTAATATTAATATAGAGGCCCTTAACCCCTTGCCGAACCTCGACGAAAAATGTATCAAAATTTGTGTTACAAAATGTAAAATAAAATCCCGTAGCGGATGTAATAAACCTTTCTCAAACTTTATATAAAGTGGTCTAAGTCAACATATAAAAAAACATTGAATTTATTAGTTGTTTCACACAACGTTATTTTAAACTGAATTAATTCAATGTAATTTTTATGATATTGTCAAAAATGAACCATTATATAGTGGTTGTTACATATATTTACATATATGAATAAAACATATAAGACGTTGTATAAAACATCTTCAGGTGATTCTGAATTGGACGTTTTAGATTTTTCACCTAAAAGAAGAACACCAAATTATACGAAAACTTTAAATTGCTTCCATTATACACAGCTAGACCAGTAACGGAAGAAAAATATAAAGATATTATGTGTTTACTACCCAACATTTCTCCAGTTTTCCAGGAACGTTTTATGAATCTCGAAACTCATAACGATAAAAACTTAAAAGGATAAAAATGGATTTTTTAAAATAATTAATTAAACTCATTTCATTTCTTACACCATTTCTTCTTCAATTAATTACTTTGATTTGATTTCTTGCACCATTTCTTCCTCAATTAATTAATGTGATTTGATTTCTTGAGCTAAAAATTATCCAATGGCCTGTGCAACTTCCACACTGGTATCCTTAACAACATCCAATAGATTCTTTTATTTATTTCGAGCAAGGTTCAACATTGTAATAAATGATACGGCAAGGGGTTAAAACACTTCCGGCAGAACACTTTGATCATTCGTCCGATCGGTTTTGTGTAAAAATTGTACAAACTCGAACTCATCGACCAGAATGTGACGCGTTCGAACTTACCAAAGCGATTCGACGAATTATTTATAAAATTACAAAAAAAAAAAATCACCTGGGTAAAGGTTCTCGGTCAGCGTCACTCCGAAACTACCTACGATTAAGTATTGATTTTAATGTATGTGCAATCACTTGATGTATTTTGTTGCTACTGGATCCGATACGAATCGATGTAAGTCTCAACGAACGGGAATGTTAAATTCCGACCGATTTAGCATCCTGTCGAGCTGATTCCCTGCAGCCATTTTCTATCGTGACAAACGAGCTAGAGTGGTTTAACGGTATAGTCGCTGTACTCGCAGTAAACTGACTCCATAATGGCAGAAGTACGTTCGCGTCTTTCTGGTCCGACCCAGAGAACACTAGTTGCCACTAGCATATACTAGGTGTATGCATAAGTTTTTCCCGTTTTTTTTTTGGTAAAGAAGACACGTAATTTTTAAGTGTATAGACATTATTATAGATCTTAGAAAGTTTAGAATAATGAAGGTTCGTTGAGTTTGAGTTGGGTCATCGTCCAATAGCTCCTGCAATTGCTCGTCTTCGCACTTATGTGGTCTACCAGAGCGTTCACTGTCTTTTACATCGAAATCGCCACTTTTAAATTATCGAAACCGTGTCTCACATGTTCTAATCGATGGAGCGTGTTCACCGTATGTTTCTACCAGCAAACGATGACTTTCAACAGCCTTTTCCTTTTGATCGAATAAGAAAAGGAACGCGTGCCGCAAATGTTCTTTTTCGGGCACAAACTTCGGCATGATCACTGGACGATAAAACAAAGACATTAGATTTTGGCGGACTCAACTTGTACGTGCTTGTCGTTTAATGTCAGACGAACATAATGACGTATGATTCGAATTAATACGCTGCGTAGATTTCGCTCAAGCCATCTCTTAGTTCGACCGGGAAAAACTTATGCATACGCCTGGTATCCAGCTTCGTAATTACTCTCGAACGATACGAGTTCAGCTTGGTTTACGCTTCGAATTTTTATTCATTTACCAGACAAACGTAGCTAGAGTGCTTTGTATATGACTATTTTATGCTCCCTTCGATGTAGCCTCCAGTTAGTATACTTTTTATATCCACAGCTTTACTTCGGCTTTGTGCTCTTATTTTTAGGGGATTAGGGGGAAACTGTGGATGTTGACGTTCGACGTTTTATTCGCTCTATTGAGACAGGAATTTTTTAATCAAGCAGAGTTTATTGTATAGTCAAACAAAATCAAGTTTTCTCGATTATAGTCAAAGAAAATCAAATTTTGTCGATTATAGTTAAGCAAAATCAAGTTTTGCACCTTATAGTCATACAGAATTAAACTTTCTCGATTATAGTCAAACAAAATCAAGATTTGTAGTCCAATGAAACGATATTTTGTCGGCAAATTATGGTTGTGTTCACCCGTAGTCGAACGAAATCAATTTGTATCGGTCGTAATCGAACAAACTCGACTCGTGTTCACCCTTAGTGAAACGAAATCAAGTTGTACCGATTATAGTCCAAAAAAACGTCGATCATATACGAACGAAATCAAGCTGCCTCGACTAATAGCGAAACGATACCGAGTAAAATCAAGAATCGAACGAGATCCAAGGGAACAATATCGAACGAGCACGAATGAAGGTGAATGAAGTCGAGCCCCTCAGGATCGAATCACTCGTTCGTATATTTTATTTGACCTACAACGGAAGAAAATAACGCCTAGCTCGCTCGCGATACATACGCAGAAACCTCTTTTCCCGGTTGATAAAAGATGGAATACGTACAAATCCATTTTCGTGTCACACATTCTTCTCGACGTTGCTGTCTACGTTCGCTATTTGCATACTACGAGGGTTTCGTAACCGAGCTCATGCATATGCATTAAATATATATTTCATGGCGTATAATCTCGCGTCGTTTTATATCGTTCGCGGCAACCCGGTCTCAGCCATTTTGGCATTGTATTTATTTCTCGAGCTAACCGCAAACGGATGCTTCCCGATCTTCCGTCTTCGACATCCACGCACGAAAACGCCTCCTTTTTTTCTGGAATACGCGAAATGTCGATAACAACGAAGGACTTTGTACGCGGAGCATAACTCGGATGCAAATTTTGTTCATGCAACGTTTTCTTCGTCGTTCGAAATCAACGGCGATGGCGAAAGCGATCGACTCGTTGCGTCTAACGGGGGTTAATTAATTGGTTAATTGGTCGATGGTTAATTCGAGAATCGAACGGAACCGAGGTCGATCGAGAATTCTACGGAAGAAAGGAGTTCCAACGGTGCTTAATGGTCTGCGAATGTTCCCCCGATTTGGGTCGGATCACCAGGGAGCCAGACAAGTATAATCGTTAACCCTTTCACTGCTAAAGACGTATATATACGCTTCCACGAGTCTATCAATTAATACGAGTGGCGTATACCTGATATCGCTAATTTATATTACTAATAATGTAAGTTCTCTGCAATTTTTTATTTATTACACCTTTTATTGTTTTACCAATTGATTCAACATGGAATTCAACACTGTAAGTACCACAGGAACCAAGTATCGTATAATTTTTTTATGACACGTTTTACTGTTTCACCAATTGATTGAACGTGAAATTTAACACTCTAAGTAACATAGCAAGTATCGTATAATTTCTTTTTATGACACCTTTTACTCTTTCACCAATTGATTGAATATGAAATTTAACACTAAGTAACATAGCAACCAAGTATCGGCATTTTTTTATGACACCTTTTACTATAACACCCTATGTAACCTATTTCTTTACTACATATGTAAGTGTTTATTTCTTTAATTTTTTTTTTTTATTATTATGTTAAAAATTGTCGAAATGAATTTGTTTCCTATTATCAATTTTTTATTTTGTTCTTTATAATTAATTATTATTCAAGGATTAATGTACATGATGTACATAATGCAATGTATTTAATTATTATTGTAAGATTAATGTACATAATGTTCATAATATAATGTGTTTAATTGTTATTGAAGGAATAATGTATAAATTGAGTTAAGTCAATTAGAGAGTCTTAAAAAGTTTATTTCTTTAAACCATAAGATTAATATTAAATCTCCGGGTACCGTTTTAGTCAGTGAACGACAAGTAGCAACGAGTTGAGAATCTAATCGGTTGTTTACCATATTTTAGCAATCAACTCGAGTCAACCGATCTACGAATCGATCGTTAATTACCGACGACGATTCGGTTTCTGAACTAGTATCGTGCCACGGCAACTAACGAGCTCCCGTTGGAACAAACAAATCGAGTAACTAACGATCGAAGTGTACCCGACGCAACAAAGAAAAAACACAGTTTGTTCAAATCAAACACGTTGCTTCGGTGATTTGATAGCACGAACGATCGTTTCCAGGCTTTGCTCCCGGGGATTTTCGACCGAAAACTTCCCGAGGGTCGCTCGGATACTTCGTGACCTTCGCGAAGTCCCTGGGAAATTCTGAAAGAAATATTCTCGACGCGAACACGTTCGGTTACAATTATTTTACACCGTACCGCTGTATGCGTTTATTTACCTATTTATTATTATCGAGTTTCCCTATGGTTTCTTTCCGCACGGGCTTCGTGCACGAACGAGAACACGTAGAATATTCTAGCCGGGACATTATCTTGGTTTTTATTAAATATTACTTCGCTTCGGAGAATCTGATAAAATATTGTATAAAAATTCGTAAATATAAATACGATGTATATGACATGTATGCATAAATTCTGTATGTATGTATATATACATACGTAGATAGGTTTATGATACAGTATATACATATAAAAATGTATATACCGATGAAACAATAAGATACGTAAAACGGGGACACCTTGTACATTTCCTTATAAAATTTCCGTGTGGAACACGTCCATCTTGCAGACGGTATTTTCCATAAAGACTTCCCCGGAGCACTGTGTTATCCCGACACGAAGAACGTATGTCTTCGTGGAGCAACGTTATTCCGTTTGGAACGCTTTTTAGCTTACCCACGCATTTTCGCCCCGAACGCGAACAAGGAGCTTCTTATCCGGAACTGAAAGCTCGTATTGCGCGGAAACCTGTTTCGAGACAAATCCGATATCGCGGCCAGAGCCTCTCGTGCTTTCGGTCGGACTCGATTCACCTTCGTTCACTGTGGTCTTTTATTTATGGTGACCATGCACGCCACGAATTGGAAAGGGATCATCTCGTGATACAAATACCGATTAATTCTTCATCTTCCCTTTTTCGTCCAACGATACACGCGTATTCTCAGGCATTTATGGTACTCGCTCACTCAACGCGACACTCAAACCCATCACTCATTTACCAATCTCATTCTCACTCGCTATGTTATAGCTAGACTAGATTATATTATGGCAGAGATGCGGCGGCCGCATATCGACGCCACACTTTAACACTAAATTTACAGACGTTTACCACTTATGTCTAAATTGAAAATGAATTGTAAACATAAGTAAATAACGAATAATACATACACCAGATTATAGAACGATTCTTTATATCGATGAAGGTTAACATGCATTTTGACATAAACTTTTTAATAATTTTCGTGATCAAAAACAGAAAATGTAAGATCCGTAGTTTTGACGAGTTCCGTAAATCAAGTGTTAGAATCTCTAAATCGAGACAACTTGTGGATCGATGCCATCCCGTTCTAACGAAGGAATCCGACGACCTTGGAAGAACGCGAACGATCGAGGTATTAATCGTCTTTGAAGCTCGCAATTTCATCGTACGCAAGCTTGCAGGAAAATTCGTTGGGAAACGTACTAACCGAGAAGCTTTGTGAATACACATGGTTTCCCTGCAGCCCTTTGAGACGTTTAAAAGGTTACAGCGCGCCTGGTCTTTGAATAGCCAGCCCTCTGCCTACCACGGCTCTAAGTGGATTACGGGATTTAACGCGAACGGTGCTTGAGCTTACGAGATTCGGATTGATCTTTCTATTTTTGGAACGCGGAACGTTCCTTTTCGAAATTGTTACGCGTTCGCGTAATCGCTCTCTGTTCCGCGAAATGTCGAGTAGCGAAATTATTATTCGATGCAAGATTTTTACTTTGTCACTATGACACTTTCACACTTTACTTTGTCACTATGACACTTCCCAGGGTCTCGAGCATGCCTGGTCAATGCTCTCGCAGAGCGAGAGATCTATAGTCAGAGAGAGACAAAAATCTATAAGATTTTTGTAGTAAAAATATACAGGGCCGTTCAAAAAAAAAAATACGTTGACCTTGAAAATTCGAAATAAAAAAAAAAATAATCTCGAGAACAAAATTCGACCCACCACCATATTGGCGTCTTCGAACTGAATATCCTCCCTAATATTTTTTCTGTCATACAAATTAAGCGATATATTTAAGGTGGTCGAGTTAGGTGAAACACCCTGTATATCACAGATTTCACGAACGTGGTAGATATCCGAATACATTCGAACGGCGGTGTACATCGTCTCGAAACCGCCGATGGAACGGTAAAATTTCGGAAAATGCTCCCAATGCACGGTGAGCATGTGGAGAATGTGTGTGGCTCGTTTTCGGGCAAAATTCTTTGACACTCGTCGTCACACTCAGACACCGTCATTAGTTCGGGGCGCGGAAGCGGGAGTTTCGAGGTGTATCGTACGAAACACTATCCGTGGTGCATAGGAAGTTACGATCATCCCACACGGGAACCGGTTAACTGTAACGATCGCGTCATCACCAGAGGCGGTCAATTACCGGCGTTGTTATCGTCGCAACCGCTCATACCCGCCGCGAGAGACTCGCATTATCTTTCCAGCTAACTGGAGAACTTCGCAGTTGCCTCGTGTGTTCCGGTGAGACCGCGAGACACACCGACGTTTCATACACGGATCGTCGGTATTGTCCGTGGAACTTTCGGATAAAACGATAACACCGCCGTGTAAATAAGAAACTCGTTGCGTAATTCCTGTCGGATCTGAACAATCTACAGGGTGGTATACTCGGCACGCCATTATACAGGCGCCGTTATAAAGTAAGCATGCTTGCAAGACATGTAATGCACGAAAGAATGTTGTTGCGGCGCGTTTAGAAAATAAATAATCAACAACAGCCCTTTGTGGCATTTACAATTTATGTTCTTAAACTTTTTTTTAATTTAGCGTAATTTTCGAGGTTTATTATTTGATGAGCATTTGGTAAGGGCGGTTCTTGCCCGGTTCCCTTAAATTTTCCACAATCAATGAAATAGTTTAATTTTAACTTAGCCGTTTGTTCACCCCCGGCGGCACTCCAATTCCACACTACTTTTTCTCTTCGGTCGATTTCGAATAATTATAAAAGGATACACGACTAAATTTATATTTATCTTCTAAAGTCCGTTTTCCTTCGCGTAATATCAAGTTGGATATTCAACCTTGTATCGCAGATTTTGTATATAACACTCTTCCGTGCAGCGCATATTTTGGAAGAAACGAGCCACCACGATGAAGCCCCGTGTAGGCGTAGATGGTTTGAAGCCTGCTAAACGAGCATCGATGAGTTCTCGGTCGATGGCCAAGGGTTATTAGATCACCGTTTCGTTCATTATACAACGGACGAAAATAACAAGAATTAACCCCTTACAAAAACAGTGCAATTTCTCGGAGTAACGTCTAACTATCCACCTATTTCTGCCCTTACTCGGTGCAATTACTTACGTTCGTATTTATCGTATTCACGAAAATGTCGATACTTTAATATTCTTGGATGGTTGTTCGTATCAACGTCAAACATTTAACTGTTTAAATATCACGTCGTTTGTAGCGAATTGTATAGGTCACAGGCAGTTAAAGAAGAAAAGGAAAGTTTCAGAGGGAAACGCGTTGAAACGCCAGATGGAAGCATGTAACCGAAACTGTAACGAGTCTCCGAGACAAGGGTGGGTCGCGGCGAAGTAGATAGATGGCGGTGATCCGGCAATAAACGCAAGGAATCGAACGCGTTCCCGCGTGCAAACGATCGCAATTACCGCGCAGAACGAAGACGAACGAACCGCGATCGGAAAGCGATAAAACGTCAGAAATTTCCCCGGGAAGTTTTCCCATTAATCCGGCCCCGTCAAGCGGCAGCCGCGACTCTTTAAAAAAAAACGCGACCGAACAGTTTTCCGGGGCTCGTTCGTGTCGACCTTGGCTTCCGTCGAGTATCGACGTCGAATCCTCGAAACGAGGACCTTCGGTCAAAGCGTGCCGCGGTTTCCGCTTGGTTAAAAGAGGAGAAAAGTGGGATAGGAAAAAAAGAAAAAAGAAAAAAGGGAGGAAGGACGAGTACCGAGTTGCTGCTTATAATTGCTGGAAACGGAACGCGTGGAGGCATGTCAGCGGGGAATTGGTTTCGTTTCGAGAGCGTGCGCTCGCTTTGTCACCGGCTTTCGTTCACCTTCTTTCGGGATAATAGATCGTCCGTTGCATTAGTCCCTCTCTTTTTCTCCTCCCTTTCAACCGACTGACCCACATTTCGCTGATGCATGCTAGCCGGTTTTATGGCGGGAGCACCGCGTTCCGTGGCAAGGTCGACGGCGAAAGCCCTGCTCGAGCTTTTTAATGGACAAGTTTTCGTATGACGGCCTCTCACCGGAATTACGGGCATCCTTTCCGCCCCTTCGGTTCTCCACGTTTTTCCACCCGTAGACCACGCATTTACGTACTTTGTTACGAGATACGCGATGGGTTTGAATTTGTTGAGCGTCGAGTGCCCCACTCGTCGAATGTGCAATTTGTCGAATGTGCGATTTGTCGATTTTGTAGCTTGTCGAATTTGCAGCGTATCGAAGATCCAACGCGTCGAATTCGTAACGTATCATATTTACAACGTGTCGAGCATGCAAGTCCGTCGAATTTGCAACGCGTCGAATTTGTCACGCGTCAAATTTGCAAAGCGTCCAATTTGCAACGCGTCGAATTTGTAACTCGTCAAATTTGCAGCGTGTTAAATTTGTAACGTGTCAAGTTTGCAGCGCGTTAAATTTGCAACGCGTCAAGTTTGCAACGCTTCGAATTTGCGGCGTTTAAAATTTGCAACGCGTCGAATTTGTAACGCGTCAAATTTGCAGCGCGTTAAATTTGCAACGCGTCAAGTTTGCAACGCTTCGAATTTGCGGCGTTTAAAATTTGCAACGCGTCGAATTTGTAACGCGTCAAATTTGCAGCGCGTTAAATTTGCAACGCGTCAAGTTTGCAACGCTTCGAATTTGCGACGTTTAAAATTTGCAACGCGTCGAATTTGTAACGCGTCAAATTTGCAGCGCGTTAAATTTGCAACGCGTCAAGTTTGCAACGCTTCGAATTTGTGGCGTTTAAAATTTGCAACGCGTCGAATTTGTAACTCGTCAAATTTGCAGCGTGTTAAATTTGTAACGTGTCAAGTTTGCAGCGCGTTAAATTTGCAACGCGTCAAGTTTGCAACGCTTCGAATTTGCGGCGTTTAAAATTTGCAACGCGTCGAATTTGTAACGCGTCAAATTTGCAGCGCGTTAAATTTGCAACGCGTCAAGTTTGCAACGCTTCGAATTTGCGGCGTTTAAAATTTGCAACGCGTCGAATTTGTAACGCGTCAAATTTGCAGCGCGTTAAATTTGCAACGCGTCAAGTTTGCAACGCTTCGAATTTGCGGCGTTTAAAATTTGCAACGCGTCGAATTTGTAACGCGTCAAATTTGCAGCGCGTTAAATTTGCAACGCGTCAAGTTTGCAACGCTTCGAATTTGCGACGTTTAAAATTTGCAACGCGTCGAATTTGTAACGCGTCAAATTTGCAGCGCGTTAAATTTGCAACGCGTCAAGTTTGCAACGCTTCGAATTTGTGGCGTTTAAAATTTGCAACGCGTCGAATTTGTAACTCGTCAAATTTGCAGCGTGTTAAATTTGTAACGTGTCAAGTTTGCAGCGCGTTAAATTTGCAACGCGTCAAGTTTGCAACGCTTCGAATTTGCGGCGTTTAAAATTTGCAACGCGTCGAATTTGTAACACGTCAAATTTGCAACGCGTCGAATTTGCAACGCGTCGAATTTGCAGCACGTTGAAATTGCAACGCGTCGAATTTCCGGTGTGTTGACTTTGCAAAGCAACGAACTTGCATCGCGATAAATTTGCAGCTTGTCGATTTTTGCAGCGTATCGAAGGTCCAACGCGTCGAGCATGGAGCCCCGTCGAATTTACAGTCGGTCGTATTTGCAACGCGTCGCTACACGCCGCATCGATTTCAGGCACCGTCGCGCTCGCAACGGCCCATCTTCGTTCCCTTTCGCAACGATAATACAGAAAAGAATCGTCGAGTTTAATTACGCCAAAAGTTAAGCTTAGCTAATTTTGCAGTTTTTGCCGGCCCCAGCGAAAAACAAGGTCGAATCGCGACCGGATCGAGAATGGTAATTAAAGAAACGGCGTGTTCCACAACGGAAAGACGATTTTCCACGATGAAGTTCGCAACTTTCGATAAGCGGAGTTTAATTAAAGAAGCGGGAAAGTCGCTCGCGGTTCGAGTTTGCCGCATGACCGATTTCTCCGTGATTCGACCGAGTATTTATCTTTTATTTTTTTGTTTTTCTTTTTTTCCCGACAGAATCCACCCCGTAGTTTTATGAAATATATTCGCTCGTCCCTCGCATAGCGACGCTTTTAAAATAATGGAACGTTGTCGGTGATTTTTGCGGTCTTTTTTTTTCCGGTATCGATTCCCGTTCCGCGTGCGCGGTTTTTCATTCTGTTCCCGTTAATTCATCGATTCAAATATTTGCCCGTTCCTTCTCACGTGCAAAATTAAATCGCTCGTTCACGAAATTTATGCCGGACGTAACGCCGATAAACAACCTGACTGTTAACTCACGGTATACACGTGTACCTACAAATGCACTCTAATATAGAGTGTCTCGTAATAAGTGTAAGACTCGTAAAGGGGTTAATAGTGGTGGTGATTCTACGAATCTTTTTCCTTCCCAAAAATCGGGTCTAGGCTCTCGTTTTTGAGTTATTAAGGAAAAACACCGACCAATCGGAACGCGCGAGGTAGTGCGTAGTAAAATAAATATAATATACCGTTTATAAATGTATACGGTGCTCACCCGAACCGTGTAATATTATCATACCTTGATCGGGCCGCAGAGAGGTTTGTATACCTCACTAAAGAACAAATTTGTATCGCTTTACGTGTCTCGAACACAACGACGATAAAACGCGTTCATGTTCTCGCGCGGGGGTATCGAATTATGGTACAAGGGCCGTTACGAGGAGCAATGGCAGGGACGAAGATAAATCGCGCGAAAGAAGATCGGAAAGGATCGAGACGTCGAGCAAAGATGAACAGCGGTGGATAATTGATTCGCGTTGTTATTACCGCGACTCATTTGTCGAGGACGAGCGACAACCTCTCGACGGGAACGAGGGAAAACGACGAAGAACAGTCGAGATTAATTAAAGCGAAGCTGGGAATTCAATCGAACGAATTGACCTGCGAGAGCTTAGGGAATCGAGAACATCGATTCGTGCCAATGCATTATGGCCAAGTGCGGCTGCTGCGGTGATTTAGTGCCTCATCAAATTTCAACTTAAGACACAATGGTGCTCCGAGCTTAATGGAACTTCCAGGAATCGAGTAATAATAATAATAATAATAATGGATCCTCGATACAATACGCGGAAATCGACCCTTCATCGCGACGATACGACCATACAACGATACGTGTAGAGAACAACGCGTAACTTTCCACACGCTCATCTTTCGATACGTACAACTTTTTACGCGTAGATTTTACGTGTGTGGATTGCATGATTGGTAGATCTTATATGAGTGGATGTTACAATATGTGGTTCTCTCGTGCGTGGATGTTGTAATATGTAGATCTTACATACATTTCAGGATACGTAGATCTTACATACATGTATATGGATTTCAGGATATCTAGATCTTACAATGTGAGGATTTGAAAGTACGTACTTCTTACAATATGTGGCTGTCGCAGTGCATAGATCTGACGTGTGTGAGTGTCGGGATACGTAGATCTAATAATGTGTGGATTTCACGACATGTAGATCTTAGTATGTGTGGATATCGCAATGCGTAAATCTTACAGTATCCTGAACACCGCAACACGTGGATCTTACTATGCGTGAATGTTACAAGCCGTCTCACAATGTGGGGATGTATGTTTGAATTTGTAAAAACGCGAAAACTCACAAAACAACATGTACTCGTTTCAGCGTAAAGCTCGATACTCGTCTTGCGAGTGTCGCGAGCGAAGCGTGTATGTTGTAACACATACGACAGCCGATAAATCCAGCCGCAAGTATTCGAACGGAGACGTTCGACAGCTCGGCGCGTGTTTAAAATTGAATCGGAAGGGCAAAAGATTAATACCGTGATTAACACGTCCGCATTCCATGCGGCGAACGCCATCGTCCACGCGAAACGAGAGACAACATTAGCGGCAATTAAGTCAAAGGTCGGCGGCGCCGCTTGAAACGGGGGTCATCGTGTGGGCACGAGTCGATTCGATACAACCACGCAGATAAGAGGTTACTAGCTTCGATAGGACTCTGGAAATGAACGAGTTCCCCGTTGAATGAACGTGCGCGAAGGAAATGAATCGTCGACGATAAGATAAACGCGCAAGGTCGTCACTATCGAGCGGAACGTAGTCGCGGGATTCTTTCTTCCGCGGTTAACGCTATATTGCCGCAGCTACTCGATTTTGCTCATTCAGGATTTTATTGCTATACAGGGTGTTTTAACCAATGAAATTGCACCGGTATGTTCTACGAATAAAAATCGTCGAAATACATTCATCGTCGAATTGTTTCAATAAACTCATTGTCGAATCTCTGCGAAGAATTCATCATCGAGTTGTTGCAATATATTCATTGTTGAATTGTTGCAATATTTTAATTGTCGAATTGTTCCAACAAATTCATTGTCGTACTGTTGTAATAAATTCATCGTCGAATTGTTGCAATACATTCATTGTCAAATCGTTGCAATAAATTCATCATCGAGTTGTTGCAATATATTCATTGTTGAATTGTTGCAATATTTTAATTGTCGAATTTTTCCAACAAATTCATTGTCGTACTGTTGTAATAAATTCATCGTCGAATTGTTGCAATACATTCATTGTCAAATCGTTGCATTAAATTCATCGTTAAATTGTTTTAACAAATTCATTGTCAAATCGTTGCAATAAATTCATCGTTAAATTGTTTCAACAAATTCATTGTCAAATCGATGCAATGCATTTATTGTCAAATCATTGCAATAAATTCATCGTCGAATCGTTGCAATAAATTCATCATCGAGTTGTTGCAATATATTCATTGTTGAATTGTTGCAATATTTTAATTGTCGAATTGTTCCAACAAATTCATTGTCGTACTGTTGTAATAAATTCATCGTCGAATTGTTGCAATACATTCATTGTCAAATCGTTGCAATAAATTCATCGTTAAATTGTTTTAACAAATTCATTGTCGAATCGTTGCAATAAATTCATCTTTAAATTGTTTCAACAAATTCATTGTCAAATCGTTGCAATAAATTCATCATTAAATTGTTTCAACAAATTCATTGTCAAATCGATGCAATACATTTATTGTCAAATCATTGCAATAAATTCATCGTCGAATCGTTGCAATAAATTCATCATCGAACGCAAATTAAATACATCCGAACATTTGTCCTATTTTCCGGCGTCTTCATGCGCTATTTACAACATGGAGGTCGGTTAAATGCAGACGAGGTTGCTAAAGCGAGCCGCCCACTTTCTTATACATCGTTCATTAAAGCTTCCCTATTAAAACGTTATTTTTACCGTGGCCAACCCGCTCGTGTCGCGACGACGGTTTCACGAGCCCCGTTTACGAAATCGATCGGGAATAATAATTAATCGTCGGTGCACCGAGCTAACCGTGACCCCGTCGATTTATCTAATACGCGTCGAGATTCGATTTTTCGAGCCGGGGAACAACTCCTGGCTTCGTGGCCGGGCCGAACAATGAAAAAGTCGATTTTCCGTTTGTCGGAAGAAGTACAATCGACTCGGCGATAGAGAAAAATTGATATCTACGACAGAGACGTCGAATCGGCTCTCGACGGAATTGTTTTTATTACCATTTTATTGAATTCCTCTTTGACGGGCCGTCACAAAAGATGAGATCGTTTCGATGATCGAGTGTCGAACGTCGTTGCCAGCTCACCGTGAACGACTCTTCCCGCGGGATTTCGGCCACGGTCGAACTACAACTGCCGCTCGAATCTATGTGGACACCTAACTTGTTCGTGAAATTTTTACGTCGTTATTGCTACGCGTAGCGAACGATGTTTCACAAGGGGATCATCATGATCGACGGGAATCTGATTTTCCTGAAACTTGCAGTATTTGAAGATGTATCTCAAATTAATTAGGCGAAGAAGTAGAGCGTTCTACTCAAGATTTAAACAAAAATTGCATTTGAAAATTGTTTTACTCTACATAACGAGTTAGTTTAAGTCGATCCCCCCGTTGTTGACATTATATTCTTTTTTCTTTCAGTTTCTAGCTACTTTAGTTTTAAGAGTAACATGTATGACATGTAGGATAAAAATAATATTAAATGTTATATTTACCTTTTATATGGTAAAGATTATATCAGGTGACCTTTCAAAAATATAAAAAAAGAGTTGAAAAACGATTCTTCATAGTCACGTTAAAGATTTCTTAAAACCAAGTAGTAGAAGCCGATATATGGTCAGACATCGTGGGACGAACTAAGCAGACGAGTCTGGTCCATTTTCCACGGATGTAAATTATTATAAAACGGCCTTTTCTTCGGCCATTTCGTATTAAAAAAAGCCGGGATAACCGGCTGTTTAAAAAAAAATGGAGGACAAGTAACGAACTATTAAATATAAAGGAAATATAATAAAAATAAACTTATTTTTTAATTGAAATTTAAATAAATTTAATAATAAAAAACTTTCTATAAATATAAAGGGTCTTTGGTTGTTCACTGCTGCTGTTCTCAATTTTCGATATTCTAAAACGGTCAAAAATATAATAAGTTATACTTTGGGTCCACATTGGTGTCTCGATATATCGACGTCGGGTAATTTCTCGAGGATTCGTTCATAATTCGCGTGTAAACACTGCTTCCATTTTCTCGCGATAATTAGTACGTAGTTAAACTCACGTCGACAACGTTCAGCATCGAGTCAGAGCGATTAATTTTAGCGCAAACTTTCGGTACGCTTGTTTGTTGCCGATAATGCTAGTTGACGCTACAATTAGCGATATTGCATTAATAGTAATTTATGGTAGACTTAGTACGATATACCTGGGAATAATTTTCGCGTAGAAAATGAGCGTTTAGCTTGCAATTTTACATTATTACCGAGCTTGTTGCTATTAACACGTTGCTGATCGGCAATTTTACACAGAAACTGTCTCGTGTCGTGTTCTTATTTTCAATTATGAAAATTGTTAAAAAGCTTGTGTCAAAGTGTATATTCACCGTCATCGAGATAAAAAAAAACCCTTCCATAAATTATCCATTATTTATTTATTTTTAATACCGTGTTCAATGTAGACTACCCATGTTATTGGCTGTTATAACGTAATTGAATGTGTAGGTAAAACGATCCAAATGAACTTCAAAAAACTTCATTTATACATGATGAATTAAGATGAAACATTGCATACGTCTTTTGTTTAACTTTCAATATTTCTTTTTAGTACGGTAAATTGTGTAATAATTATCTACGTGTAATGGTACATAACAGGTTTTGCAAATATATCTTGTTACACTGCGTTTTCTTTTTCAAGAGCATACTCAACACGTTCTAGTTTGCTTTTTATCACGATTCTGGCTTAAATAACAAGAAAAGCAGTTTCTTTACAACAGAGAGTGCCTGATTAAACAGAACGAACAAGGTTCTTAAAATTATCCCATTGTGCACCGAGTTTCATAAATTGAAACAGAAAATACACTTAATTAATTGAAATGTAAGTGCAATTAATTTACGAGTTATCTCGTGAACGATCAGCAACGTGTTAACGCTAGATTTACGGACTATTTATGTCTGAATTGAAAATGAACTATAAAAACAAATAAATAATGGACAATACATAAGCCAGTTTATAGAAAGATTCTTCATCTCCATTAAGGACATGCATTTTGCAAAAAGTTTTTTTAATAATTTTCGTAATTGAAAAAATAAGAAGTCTAAGATCCGCCACTTTGACGGGTTAGGTAAACCTACTTATTAAATCTTAATAAAATTTTATTCATCGATACAATTTATAATTTCTAAACGAAAGTTACCTGGATCAGATCGAAACAACCGTAAAAATTGATTGTAAATTTGTAAATAGCGTATGCATATATCACGAAGTGAAACGAAGAGTATGTTTCGTGTATGCACGTTCTGACTGTATGCCGGACGTCGGTGAAGATTAAATCGGAAGAACGGAATACGAGCCGTTTAAATAGTAAAACACGATTTTCTGTCGACAGCCGAAGCAGGGATCGCGGTCGCGGCGGAAATGAAGCAGCCGGAAGAGAGAACGGCCGAGGAGAAGATGGCGTTACTGGGTAAACCGAAGCTGGGCGAAGTGTCCAGGGCACAGATAAGGATCAAAGAGTCAAAAGAGTTCAAGAACACGGTAGACAAGCTGGTTCAAAGGGCCAACGCCTCTATATTACTCGGTGAGTCGACATTTTTCCAGATCAACTCTTCCCTTTTCATCGACTTCCATCCATCCGCGCGCTCCACCGGATACCGAATATTTTTCTCTCTGATCGTGAATGGTAATCGATTATATTACGCCGAACTATTCCATCTTTGTAGTCGATCGTTATTCGCCGTGACCACCGACTTGTATCGGTGCGAATTGTCGATTTGTATCAGTGAAAATTCTAGTTATCGAATCGTTGTAACAAATTCATTGTCGAATTGTTACAATAAATTTATCGTTAAATTGTTTCAACAAATGCATTGTCCAATCGTTCCAATAAATTCATTGTCGAATCGTTTCAACAAATTCATTGTGGAACTGTCGCAACAAATTGATTGCCGAATCGTTGCAATAAATTGTAAAACCAGTAGTTATTAAAGTATCAAGATTAAAGGCCATAGCTTCATATCAAATTTTTAACAAAGTTAACGTTGTACAATGAATTTACTCAATGACCCGAACGGAAAGTTTAGTGTGGGGCGCATACGCTTCACCTGGCACGGAACGCGTCGATAAAAATATACCAAACTCGTTTAATTTAAACCGAATAAAATTTCACGCGATAAAATTTCTTCGCAACACGGGTGTATTTGAGTTTCTAAAATTCTTTGAATCACAGAATCGAACCGTTCGAGTATTAAAACGATGTCTTGCTTCATTGCAACTCGCGTCGGACCTCGTCAAAAATATACTAAACTCGTTTAACTTAAAACGAATAAAATGTAATGCAATAAAATTTCACGTAATAAAATTTCCCGCAATGAAATTTCTTCGCATGTATTTAAGTTTCCAAAATCCTTTGAGTCACCGAATGGAAACGTTCGAGTATCAAAACGATGTCTCGCTCGATTGTGACTCGCGCGTGACGTTCGATCTTCCGCCCTGAGGAATTTATGGCGTTCGAAAAGTCCCGCGAGTATACAATCGAGCGTAATGAGTTAGTATAACGCAGTTCGTACCGACTCATAGTATCGAAGGCGGTAATTGTTCGACAGGAACCAGTTCCTGGAAAGAACAATTCACGGAAGCGTTGACGGTGAGCGGAGGCGACGAGGACGATGGCGAGGGTGCACCGGAAACGGCCGCCCCATCCACCATGGACTATCTTATGCATTCGGTCACGATATTCTGGAAGGTGCTGTTCGCGTTCGTGCCGCCGACAGGTAAGTCACTATCGAGTACCTCTCGAGAGAATACACCGCTTCTCGACGTTTACCCAAACGGGGCGAAAATATCCGAGAGTGGTTTCCACTGACGCTGCATCTGGCACACGAAAGTTATGTTTGCCAACGCGACGCGTCTCGCTTACGATCGCCTTAAACTCAAACTGTTTCTTCGAATCTTTGCGGAGGTTTCATTGTCGAATCGTTGATATAAATTCAACGTCACATTGTGTTAAAAAATTCATTGCCGAACTGTTGCAATAAATTGACTGTTAGATTGTTCCAACAAATTCATTGTCGAATTGTTGCAATAAATTCATTGGCGAATCGTTGTAATAAATTCATCGTCGAATTGTTTTAAGAAATTCATCGTCGAATTGTTGCAATAAATTCATTGTCGAATCGTTGCAATAAATTCATTGTTGAATTGTTGCAATAAATTCATTGTCGAATTGTTTTAACAAATTCATCGTTCTCTTCACGCGTTTAATAGTGAAATTTTTTATCGCGAGGAAAAACGAACGACCTTAATTGAAAGATTGAAGCGACGTTAATTAACTATCGTGGCAAAGAAAGATGTCGGACGATCTTTCACTGTTGTCAAACTTTCACCGTTAGGTGAAGAGTCCAGGGGATTTCACCTGGGGTGGATGGCGACGAACATTCGCCGCACGAAAAAGATCTTCTCACGGGTTTTTACGTGTGGACAGATAGCGTGGTAGGTGGAACACGTGCAACGTTGCGAACGTTCGTAACAGAGGGAAGACTTTTATTGCAAAGAAGGCTCCCGCCGGAAATGGAAATCGTTGATCCCCCGCGGAGCGTGTTTGTCCTTTAAACTCGAGCCTCGAATACGTTTCTCGTTCACCTTCTTCTCATTCTTAATCCTTTCGAAACGAAACTTGTTTATACACACTGTTTCGTTTGTAAAAATTTGCTCATGATACATGCAACAAAATTATGTTCATGATACATGCAACAAAATTATGTTCACGCCACATGCAGTGAAATTATGTTCATGATACTTGGACAAAAATTATGTTCACGCCACATGCAGTAAAATTATGTTCATGATACTTGGACAAAAATTATGTTCACGCTACATGCAGTAAAATTATGTTCATGATACTTGGACAAAAATTATGTTCACGTCACATGCAGTAAAATTATGTTCATGATACTTGGACAAAAATTATGTTCATGATTCATGCACAAAAATTATGTTCATATCTGTGAAACATGCAAAAGTGGCCCGGGTGTATTTAAGTATCAAGGGGGGATGCTGTTAACTGCTGCCAACAAAGAGTAACGTCTCGATAAAAAATACGCAACGAGTTAGCAATTAATCCGCCGACACGAGGCAGAATTATTTCGCGAGAATATAAAATAAAACGGAACACAAAGCGTATACTCGAATTGAAGTTAGCGGGGTAGAACTTTCGCTAAAGGGGTGGTTTCGCTGTTTGCGCGGACGGCACGATATTTACCCTCATAAAGTTCGTGTACAAAGAGCACACTTTTAAATGCGTTCAACAAGCAGCTTGTAATTCAACGCAACGCTGTGGTTTACACGCGTAGCGATAAAATTGTTGAGAATGGAGAGGATTAGACGAAGAAGAGAGAAACACGGAGGGGTTGCTATTAGGAAGCTCGGCCGTTTCGCAGGATGTTTATGCGGCTGTGATATTGAAGGTCCGAGTTTACTCGGAGGAAATGGCTGTTTACCATGACAACCGTGGACGATCATCCCCGGACGGGTTTTCCACGGAAAATCTACCCTCGATCTACGCGAAACACGGAAATCCCGCGATACGCTCGCGAATTACACGAAATTTCCATCGACGCGCTATTAGCGATTTAGGATAACGCGCGGTACTCCGAATGAACTTTACTACAATAATGATGAACATATATATACCATACAAAATTATGTTCATCATACATGCACAAAAGTTATGTTCACGACACATGGATCAAAATTATATTCATTAAATATGCAACAAAATTATATTTATGGTACATGCACAAAAGGTATGTTCACGACACATGGAACAAAGTTATGTTCATTAAATTATATGCAACAAAATTATGTTCATGACACATGCAATAAAATTATATACATACACATATATGTATAAGTGTACCTTTTACTCGGATTAAGCTACGAGTGGGTCAAATGTCAGACTCGTGAAGGTACGACAATGGGTTAAACGTGTATGTGAATAAGAATCGTTTACTTTCGCGTAAAATGTTCCGTTACTTAGAGGTAAGATTTCAACAGTTTGTAGAGTACGACAGACATGTAGCAGAGTATCGCGAACCGAAAGTATATCGATGCATCGATGTAACGTTCGAGTATGGCATACTAACGGAGAGCGTGGGACGTACGATATAAGACGACGTAGGTATAACGCAATAATGCAGGGATCGTTGAGGGTACGAAATAATGGACGATAGAATAGACGAAGATTACGTAAGCGGTAACCGTATTAACGTAAAAGGTGTGTATAGACGTTGGAGAAAAAAATGGGCCGACGAAAGTGTAAAGGTCGAGACAGGAAACGAACGACACGGTGATTATTATTTTTTTAGTCTTCTTTTTTCGTCACAACGATCACACGTGCTATTATTTCGCGATGCATCGATCAGGAAGAGGTTTACGGTCAAACGGCGACGGGCGACGCTGCGTCAATGGGTCACAATTACGATTTTCTGCGACCTATTATCAGCAAACCGAGTGTAAAGAAAGCCACGAGCTTGCATCCAGCGATTTCGTTCGATCCGTAACGAAATTCCGTGGGTGGATTGTTCTTTTTTTAAACTCTTCGCAAGGTTTCGTTTGATCGGCTATACGCGGTCGATTAATCGATACCGTTTACTCCCGTTCGAACGGAACGAGTGCACTCCGGGCAAGCGAATTTCGTGGAAGCGAATTAATTCGTAAATAAATGTATTTTTCAACGGATACTCGTATTGCGTCTACCCGACAGTCTAGGAACAAATTATGACCGTGCCGAAAAGACCGTGATTAATGATCTATGTACAGGGTGGGTCACCACATTTTGCCATCTAGATTTACGTCGTTATTAAATTAATTTGCTATTGCTACGGATAGCAAACGATGTTTTGGATGAAGTTGAATGGTTTTGAGAGGGACACATTCTGAGGAAAAGTTCTTTTTGTATATGGACATGATTAATGTTTTTTTAAATCGAATCATATACTTTTTAACACTAAAACTACCGACGTATGATGCACGATTATTTTGTAGCTAAAAGTGAAGTTGAAAAATGAATGAACAAACGATGAGCCATATATGTGACTTATACTTAG
This sequence comes from Coelioxys conoideus, assembly GCA_947623535.1. Taxonomy (NCBI): domain Eukaryota; kingdom Metazoa; phylum Arthropoda; class Insecta; order Hymenoptera; family Megachilidae; genus Coelioxys; species Coelioxys conoideus. The sequence goes on along the minus strand of OX392452.1, from coordinate 1,619,027 downwards.
ACTTAGACACTTATTGATTCTTTATCTTGATGACAATCAGCAGAGGTGTCAAGAAAACCAGTTTAACAAATTTTGTCGTTTGAAGTAGGAAATTTGTAAAAGGGTCATTTCACCCCTTTGGTAGTTTTAGTGTTAATGCATCACCCGATGCTTCTTCGTATTCTTTAAAAAAAATTATTCATCTATTTGTGTAAAAAAAATCATTGGTTTTAGAGATATTTTTAATTCTAATTTGTCAGGAAATTCTGGCCAATATTATGAATTCAATGCGATAATGTTACTCGATCGTTCATTTAATCCTTTACACTAGTTATCCCCCCATAAATCAAAAATATACAAGTGTCCGAGTCTTACTTTGAGCCATCGTATCACGGTGTTTGTAATTCTTCAACAAATTCGAAATCGGCAAAATGATGACTTAAACTCTCCTTAATTTCGCACGGATCATAATATATTTCGATCGAAACAAGATCGCGGATGGTGAGGTCACAAAGTGACCTCGTGGTAACTTATCGAAATCGAAACGCGACAAAAGCTTTATGTTCGTCGAACCGGTCGAAAGAATGCGATGTAAAATGCCTGACTGACGAAGCAGCCAGCTAAGAGACGAACGTAAACTCGTTGTCATTTTTCAGCATTTCCCGTCGCCTGAAAATCGAACGCTCGTTTCACACGCACGCGTGTTTCGCTTGCACACACGCACGTTTCGAGGATGCACGCGTGTCGGCCAGATTATTAACTGGAGGACGTGTCGGGAAAACTGTTCGGCCTCTCTGGAGGCTGAATCGAGTGGCTGTCGACCTGGCGCGATCGAATCCGTATCGAACGTCGCGCCTCTGCATAATCCGCGTCCCAGGGAAGAACCACTTTATAGCCACTCCAGATTTAGCTGAAGGATTCTTCGAGTAAACCGATCTGTGGCCCTCCCTACCGTTGCATTTTATTATTATCTATCCACATCGCCTCGATGTAACTCTTAGACGTCGCTTAGTCCCACGGACGTGACATCGATTAGGTGATAAACGAATGCTTTATCGCTTAACGGCTCGTCTCGGACCCCGTCGCGTTTCTCTTTAACGTAGCACCGAGTGAGAAAGCTAATTATACAGGAGATTAATTATACTTTCATCGTCTACGCTTTCGGTTTCGTTCAATTATCCGTTCGTGTATTATCGTTATCCTTCGTACGTTCAACGGGCCGTTGGTCAAAAAGGTATTCATATAGGGCATTAATTGCGCTTTCGTTTTCGTTTAATTATCCGTTCGTGTATATCGCGTTTGCTAAATAGAACGTGGAGAAATCTACGAGGGTGTAAAAGTTTACAAATAAATGTATGGAGAGTCACTGGTGTTGGAATAAAGAAAATACTCCAATAATGAAACGATAATTGCAATAATAATAATAACAAACAATAGAAAAAGGAAATAACCAGGTTTCTTGATAGACGGAAGATGGCGATAGAGCAGAACTGTTTGTACTCGATGCAACCTCGAGCGATAAATATTGTGCCGCTCGTATCGTATCGAAACAAGAAGAAAATTATGGGACAGCCTAACATGCAAGCTGGAATAAGATACCGTGGCGGTGAAATCTCTGGATCCGGGGGTTAAAGAAATTGCGGGAATAAAGATGTCGGATAACGAGTGACGGTATCGCGGATAAGACCGCAACGTGAAACCGCACGATTTACTTCTTGATTTCCCCCGTTTTTCGTGGATTTTATGACGGTGCACCGGGAAAAGGCAATATCCGGTATAAAGTAATTGCAAGAATATTTTCCGGTACGGCTTCCGCAAATCGCGTGTTCGAGATTATCCACGGCACGCACGGTTACAAATTCGCGCACCTAATAAATAATATAAATAAATAATACGGACAATATCAATCAACGATACAACGGAACGGTCAGCCCTTAGTTCCTGTACGGGACAAAGTGTATGTATCATGAACATAATTTTGATCCATGTATCATGTGCATAATTTTGTTATACATGTAATGACCATAATTTTTTTTCCATCTGTCGTGAACATAATTTTTGTGCATATACCATGAACATAATTTTGTGCATGGACCATGAACATAATTTTGTTCCATGTATTATCCATATAATGGCATTGCATGTTTAATGAACATAATTTTTTTGTATGTTTTTGGAACATAATTTTGTTCCATGTGTCGTGAACATAATTTTTGTGCATATACCATGAACATAATTTTGTGCATATACCATGAACATAATTTTGTTCCATGTATTATCCATATAATGGCATTGCATGTTTAATGAACATAATTTTTTTGTATGTTTTTGGAACATAATTTTGTTCCATGTGTCGTGAACATAATTTTTGTGCATACACCATGAACATAATTTTGAGCCATGTATGATGAATATAATGGCATTGCATATTTAATGAACATAATTTTGTTGTATGCTTTTGGAACATAATTTTGTTTCATGTGTCATGGACACAATTTTGTTACACGTATAATGAACATAATTTTATATACATATATTCGCATTAATACCGAGAGCGGAACTACTAATCGGTCAAAAAGATTAGTTTCGAACATTCTATTCCACAGTTTCACCGTGCGAAATAGCAACGACGATCACGTTTAAGAAGAAACAACGCGTACACGAGGGATGGAGCCCGATTGAAAAGCGACGACAACCCCCCAGCGTTGATTAATGTCCATAAACATTGATTTATAGCCACGCAGAGAATGAAGTTGGTGGTTAGGAGATGATTTGCAGTATCGGGTGATAAATTAATCGATAACGTCGGACCGATCGAATTCATTGAGCTGCCGGCGGACGTAATTCGGTTCGATAAAATATAGCGGAACATCGAAGCCGAGCGTGGAACGACGAAATTAAGACAGCAACAACAGGGTCATTGAATATCACAGCGGTGACCCTGTTTAACGACTCGCTGAAAGTATAAAAAACGGAAGTGTAACGGGTGTCTGGTGATTAACGCGATAGATCACGTTGACAGGGCCATCAATCAACGGTGATACAGGTAGGCGAAACAACCGGAGCAAGGGAAACGTGACCCAGAATTGATTGAAAGATCGGGATATTGCCTACTGCGAATTTTTTCCCGGAAAGGAAAACTGCATTATAAGTATCGAATTAATGCCCCGGAAACCAATAAATCGAGCGATACATTAACCTTTTGCACTCGGAAGGTAACTCACATTCACCACTTTGTTTCATACAGCTATTTAAAATAGGTATTTTTTAATCAAATCTGTAGTGTTTCAAGTATGATGTATACAAGGTGTAGGCATAAGTTTTTTTAAACGACAAACACGTACAAGCACTGTAACATCTTTTGATTGAAAAGTTTCATGAAGTTATTATCTCTCTATTATTAATCATCGCTATTAGCTGATCCGTTGAGTTAGCATCGGGATGCTCACATGTTTGTTCACGACCATCGTTGCTCGTGCCTACACTCCCGTCTCTTGAGCAGTGAAAGCTCAAGGTTGGATCATTTGCAAAATTTCGTTTTCGCGAGTTGAAGTCGAGACGATCACTCGGATTTAAATATTTTAAATATTCCTCGAAGCGCGTTTTCATTTTATATCAAAAAGGAAAGAAACTTTTGGGACACCCTAATACAATAATTTAAAGTTTGATAGAGTCTACGAATGCACTGTGTATATTTTGACAAGGAGAAGAACAAAAGGGATATCTTCAGGTATAGAAGATACCTGAACCTTGATATTGTGGCCACTAACGGGTATCACGAGAAGGCGTTAATAGAAATAAATTCGATAATGATATCGGAGCATCGCACGCGAGAACTCATGCTAAAGGCATACACGATGTATTCGAGAAGGATAGGGTAACCTAAATATCGTCAGGTGGAGATAGGCGAATCTCGACGTAGAAACAGGGAATGGCCAAAAACCGAGTATAACGGGACGCAATAAAAAAGATACTTCGGAGAGGGTTAATTCCAGGAGCAAGATAGATATGCCGTGTTTCTGAAAATGGATGAGCTTTATCTTCGAATAAACCGCCTTCTAACTAGCGGCAGAGAGTTCGAGCACACCTCGAAGGGTCCTCCATGAGCTCGATGATATCCTACAGGATGGGATCGCAACTCCCCAGGGATTTGTGACTCTCATTGTCTGCTCGATGGAGATATTTCCAGCTAGAAAATTATCTCGAACCCTTTGCTGTAAGCACGTGCTCGCGAACTGGACCCCATTTATCGTGCCGCCATTTTCGAAGTCGAATGCTCGAGAATGTATCACGGTTAACTTGCACTACGATTTTTTAGGATTTCTAATAATGTATATATATATATATATATATACATATTTTTATAAAATATACACTTTTTTATACACTCTTATTAAAGATTTAATAATTTGAATGAAATTTTACCAATAATTAAAAATATTATATATATATACAATTTTTAATATATATTATTAAATTTAATTATTTAATAAATATATGTATATATGTAAAGAAATATACTATGTATATTTTTAATTACTGATCAAAATTCATTTAAATTATTAAATTTTCAAAAAGAGTGATATGAAATTTGTTTTACTCTAAAATTTTATGAGGGAATTTAAAATTAAACCATACAGTTAAATTGATCATAAAGTTGACAATAAAGTAATTTAACCATAAAGTGTAATTTCAAATATATATTGTATATTTGGCGAATTTTGCCAAACTCGCGTCCATCAAGATGTTAATAAAGGAAGTCGGTTACCCAACCAGCGACCGAATAACGGAGTTAATTGAATATTACAAGGACCGAACGAGGTGTCTGTCATGCAAAAAACGAAGTTTCGTGAGCGAAACGAAGTTTCAACGTGCCCAAGACGTTATGGTCGCAATAGAAACCGCGTTGTATCGCCGGTCGGATGATTATGCAACGCGGGCGTGTTCCAAAATTTCGACGCAAAAAGTTTCGAGCTGGTTCGTGCACCAATGAAATTCTAATTTCGACCGAGGAAAAACAAAATTACGAATCTATTTGGCTCCGTAGCTGCTTCCTCGTCGACTCGCTATATTTCGCGATGCAAATGTCTTCTCATCCGCAATTATGGCCGCGAAGAGCGAAAAATGATTTCGTTGGGAATTCGAATGGGGGTGGTGGGTCGAAATCGATACCGCGGCTCTCTCTGTTTGTGTTCGCGCTTTCGACGAGTAAACGGGGTCGAAATTTTCTGTTACTCGGCTCTTCTCGAGCGACGGCGATATTTCACGTTCAATCCCCATTTCCATATGTATAGAGGGTGTTCCGCAAATACTATAGGTATAGAGTGGTAGGTGGGGCTATTCCGAACAACTCCTTCCTTTGCCCAAATATCGGATGAGGCTTCGTTTGTAAGTTATCAAGAAAAGACACTGACCAATCAGACTACAAGGAGTGTAGGCTCGAGTAACGGTGGTCGTGAACAAACATATGGGCATCGCGATGGTAACTAAACTGATCAGCTAATAGTGATAATTAATAACAGAGAGATAATAACTTCATGAAACTTTTCAACCAAGAGATGTTACAGTTACTATCTATTACCAACAAAAATACCTCCGAGTGCGAAGGTTTAATTACCAATATAGTCTGTTACAATATGTTAAAACATCGTGTGCATAATGCTACAAATATAATCTAAAGTAGTCCCTTGGTCTTTTCACTGCTGCCACAACAAACCTTCGCTACCCTAATTCAACACGCTAGGAATTTTTATGGATTGTCGACAGGAGTACAATAAAATTAACCCAATGATCTACACTAGTTTACAGCGTCTAAGTTCAATGGCATAAACGATAGTTGTCCCCTAACCCCTTCATTTGTCGAGTTACTCGAGCACCTAATTATTTTCTTCAAATCGCGCAGAAAATGACACTGATCCCATAAACTGTACCATAAAATGGGAAACGCGTTTTTCCCGGGTACACGGACTCGTAAATCCCTGCGTCTCCAGGTTGCTACGTTGTTGGAACGGTGTCATTACAAAAAAGTAACGCGACATTTACTGAAATTATCGGACTCGCAAAGGTTCCACACTGTCGGTTCGAGTCCTCGGAGCAATCTCCTTCGTGTTACGGTGTTTTATCACGGATTTTAACTGTGTCATAAAATGAGTTGAAGGCCGTTGCGACGTTCCGTTGGTCAGGTGTCTAGGGAGATTTCCTCGTCGACAGGAATTTAATATAGTTTACTCGGACAAGTTTAATCGAGCATGTACGCGAACCGTAACCGCAGGTAATTCTTCGACCGTTGCCGGTTTTTTTTGCCCTAATTTCTTCTACGAACTCGTTACTCTTATTTAACACCGTGTCTTTGTTCCTTCCTCTCCGAAATCGAAATTCTGTTACGATGCCGTTAACACTAAACCTAGCAAAGCGGTCAAATGACCATTTTACAAGTTTCTAAGTTTAAGTTACAAAGTATGTTAACATTAGAAATACCAACATTAAATGCATACTTATTTCAGAATTGAAAAGAGGTAGAAAAATAAGTAAGTAAATATTGCAGCATCATCTAACATATACAACCATTCATTAGCTCAATAAAACATGAGAGATATTTTGATAAAATGTCGGCCACAAAATTGTATGACATAAATTGTCAAACCTAAAACCAATTCCCGATTAACAAATCTCAACTAATACAGGGTATTCCAAAAATGGTGAAGGAGCCGAAAATGGCAGGTAGACGGGGTTATTCAAAACAACTATTTTCCTTTTTTTTTGTCGGTGTTTTTCTTTAATAATTAAAAAACGAAGCCTCATCCGTCATTTTTGCAAAGGAAAAAGTTGTTTAAAATGACCCCACCTACTTCCCATTTACGGCACATTCACCATTTTTGGAACACCCTGTATGTTCGCAATATTCTGTTTTATTTATTATTCACAGATCCAAGTAATTAATGTGTGCGTTGTTTCCAGTTAGGTAAAAGAACGAATCCTTACTAAATAGACGATTGATTCGTAGAATTATTATTTAATACACACCTCGTATGCCTATCAGACAGTCGAACTATTATACGAACACAGATAGATACGATTTTGGAAACCAGCACGATTCAGACAACCGGTTACCAAATGTTGACTTTTTTTTTTTAACTTTCGTACTATTCGAAAAATTCGTTTGTCTCTACGCTGCAGCAATAGTTAGGTGCGTCGCATCCGATAAAAGAAAATTGTAGGTTAAAGGGTCAATCGAATAGCCCCGTTTTCGAGCATCGTCAGCGATACAGGATGAAAATGGCGACCATGCTAAACGTCTAAGCGGCGTCACCGGCGAAACGGGTCTCAATAAAGTTAATTGGATAGCTCACGGACGCGAACCGGCAAATAATCGAACGTTCAGCGTCGATTGTGAAAGCAAGACCGACCTGACATTCGGTCACGGGGAGTGGAATCCTCTCAGGACAAATTCGACGCTGTCCCATCGTGATCCAGGCACGAAGGCGGTTTCGGACGGTGTGGTTTGCCAATAAATCAAGCCGCAGGTTGGCCATCGACATAGCCAATATTCAAGGGAAACCGAAGATCGATAGCCACCGACTGACCCGAGGACCGTGTAAACGAGATCAACTTAGTGGATCATCGATGGTATCGATCACTTTGCTAGGTTCGAGACACACCACCTTTACCGTCGATCGATCGATCGATAAAATTCATCGACGTAGCGATCGGTTACGTGGGAACACGAGCGTTCGATGTCGATAAACACGAACTCGCGTCTTAAACGATCATTTGTGGACCGTTTATAAACTGTCGACCGAGGTTGTCGACAAAATTTGATCGATTAAAGCATGCTTAACGATTTCGAAGCAAATCTTTCGTGATCGCCATTTTCTGTGACACGATAGTGCGGAATAGGTACTTTTTAACTAAATTCATAGTGTCGTATATACACAATAGTAATTAATAATAGAGAAATAATAACTTCGAAAGATTTAAGAGTTTTAATGAAATGAAAATGTGATGACTGCGACGTTGGCGAAGTTGAAAATTTGACTAGATAGTATTTGTCTAATTAACATATCTCAACAAATATGTTTGCAATATTTTGTTTTATTTATTATTAATACATCCAAGTAATTATTACCAGTGTTTCGAATTAGATAAACGAACAACTTGTTACTAAATAGATGATTGATTCATATGGAAATTTAAGAGTCACTCATATGTGGATGACGTGGCGATCGAAGCGTTAAAGAAAAAACCGATCGTTCGTTTTCTGTGACGACAATCGAACGTCGATTAGCCATTTCCGTCGCGATCGGCCTCTAAACAAATCATTGTACGAGGGTTTAATTGATTACCCCCTTTCGTCGACCGATTCGCACTCCAACTTCCGATCGAAAGCATTAACCAACCAGGATACTAACCGGCCTTATACATCTATTGTAGACCGACGGTCAATTTACCTAACCCCACGTTGCGTCACGGCGACAACCAAGTCTCCCTTCTGCCGCACCACGAATTACAGGATATTATCCCTGGTAAATTCGGCGAAGCACCAGCTCGCGAATAGCTGCGACACGATAGCAATTTACGCGGTATGCGATCCTGCAGGAACGAACGCTGTCCTGCAAAACCAAATCGTCACTATAAATCAACGGATGCGCGATACTTCGCCTCGACGTTCTCGATCGTGGTTCTTCGAGCTCTCGTTTATCACTGGATCGTTCGAGGCCTAAATTTATGGCTTTCGCCGATTCCATAACCTAACTATAATAACTCGTGGTTCGTTAACCCCTTGCTCTGCAATATCGTGCCACATTCGTGGCGCACACTATAGTTCGAACACGATGAACGAGACTCGTATTTTCGTTGCGACGAAATTTTGGGTCCAATACTAATCTGCTTAATCTTCCTTAATTCTTGTAACTATCTAAAAAGGTTACTACGACTTCGGTAAATTTGATCATCTAATACGTATTTCAGTTCGTGCATAGTTGGTCAATATATTTTAATAACGATTCGTTAAATATCTTGCAGATTCAGATCATGTCATTATTTTCAATTCAGAGATCCTTCGTAATTGCTGTAAATAATTGTTACATGTTGCGGAGGCGTGACTCGAGTCGTGCATAAGCGTGAAATTATTTGTTAATAAAAATATACATTATATATCACACATTTCACATGTCAGATGTCCGCATACAATGTAAAATGGAGAACGAGAACGACATGAAAAGAAGCCACCTTGGCAATGTAACGAAGAGATACAAATAAATGTACACGGTATAAAGACAATCATGCCGGAAATTGAATGACAGCGCAGAACAAATATACGCTTCACGGTTTTATGTTTCGAAAATCCAGCTACCTCCGACGTAACGTTATCCGCAAAAAGTCCTCGAATACCGAAAACACGAAACGAATAGCGTATCAGATAGGACGACACGTCTGTCACACGTTTTATCGTGAATCTTTCAACGACTACCTAAAAGGATCAGATAACATTTTCACTGGCGTTGACGGACGAAAAATAGGCCCTAGAAATGTTACACCGGCGATCTTCTTTTTCCTCTTGATAAGAGGATGGATGAAGATGATAAGTTGACGATAACCTCGCTTTGCGCGCAAACAGGATATCCGATCCGATTGTTGTAATTAAGCCAATACAATAAGTGGATATATAACATGCGTTGATTCAACTCGGTCCGGTGCAACGCATTGTAATTGAACGCGTAGCATTGTAACGTATGGTAATGCAACGCGTATTAATGCTGCGGGTGGTAATACAACGCAATGCGATACAATAATTGACCATGTAACGCAAGTTGATTCAGCTCGGACCGATGCAACGCGTCGTACTTCAACGCGAATCGAACGCGTCGCGATTTAAAACGGTGACAATCGAACGCTAGGTAATTGAACGCTAGGTAATGGACCTAGTCGTACAACGAACGGTGATGCATCGCAACACCTCGCATCCCAAGTCCGTTCAATTGTAGTCGGTTGTCGCGGATCCTCTCGCAACATCCGACGTTCTCCCTGGGGAATGCGTTAAGGAGTATACTTAATCAATTAATTTATGTCCAGCTATCTCCATTTACTTCGAAGGAAGAAACTGGATCGCCCCGAACGGCTGGAATCTAGATCCGATTATGCGAGCGAGCGAAAGACGAACATTCCCTAACTAATCTCGCAAATTGTCGGCTGAAGGATTTTTCCTTCCTCGGCTCGATCAACTTTAATCAGCCCCGTTTAACCGAAACGATCGTCTACCTCGAAAAACACGACCCCTTTACTTTGCTTCGTTAACCGTGCTAATTGTCGCGTCGGAATAATTTAAAGGATCCGTGTCCAGGATCGACCGTTTGCCGAATTCTGGACAGAACGAAGAGAGAGAAGATGGAGAGAGAGAGAGAGGAGAGACAATTAGACAGAGAGGTTCTTCATCCATTGTGTACCGTGCAATTAGCCCAGCCGTTTACGTCGCGTCGTTCGAGGCTCTGTACAATCCGTGCGAACACACACGCGTGTTCCATACCGAGTACAAGATTCTAACCTTTGTCCCAGCAATCTGACGTATCTCGGCATTTAGACATTCCCGTAACAGCTATTAATTCGTGCGGTAGATACGCGGATGTTGGAGCAAAGAATCGAAAGAGCATCTCGCAGGATGGGGTTAAATGATGACTTATCGTACGTATCGAGACACGGACTCTGTTGGTTCCTGTCTATCGTTCGACGACGATCGATTCGTATATTGCGAATTAAAACGTTTAGCAGAAATTCCTAACCGTGGGGTATATCCACGATCCTGTCCGTCTCTCGATCCACCGTCGAATTTTACGAGACGCGAACTGTATCCTAAACGACAGCATTCGGTAAGAGACTATTTTATCGTCGTCCACAATTTATCGTATGGGCCGTTCTCGCGACACGAAATTGAACGCGTGTCTCCTTTACGCGCGATAAACGGTGGACTTATAGGAAAGAAAAAAAACATACGAAACAGAGAAATACGCAAAGATATTTTGCGTACGTCGGTATACGAGCAGTAAAACGTTCCGTGCCGGGTGTCGGTATCATTTGCAATAAAAATCGGAAATCGTAATCGATGCAATTCGATAACGCGACGTAATTTTGCGCTGGCCGGCTACCAGCGGGGTTGCGTTTTAATAAAAACAACGAAAGATCGATCGCCGGTCATAAACCGTGATACGAATAAATTGTGCGACTCCGGCGACCGGATACCCTGGGCTTAATTGGCCGGGTATTTTTCTCAATTAAAAGCGTAATTGTTTCGCCGGCGAACTTCCTTCGTCCGACAGGAGCTGTGTAAAAATGAACAGGCCGGTTTAGTAATGTCGATCGATATCCGGCCAGACTGCCGCTTCCACTGCCGCTGCTGGATTGCGGGCCATGCGGAAATTACCCGCGGAAATTTCATTTCGTTGGGTTAGGCTCTAATACCCGGTAGTAACAGATGGAGTCGGGCTATTGCCGTATGCTAGATCGGATTTAGCCGTGGCGATAGCTATCGCCGCGGCCATTTTGTCGCCTCCACCAATCTACTCGTCCGACCTGGTCGACTAGCTCTATTTGCTGCAACAGCCACTCCTGATAGGCCAATAATCAAGTATATTTCGTACTAAATGCTCGCGAAATGACTCGAGACGATTTACATCTCCTGTGTATCACTACGGTTCAGCACTGGAAATCCAGAACCGGACGACCTTCATTTTGTTCCTATCGCCGCGGCCATTTTGTCGCCTCCGCCAATCTACTCGTTCGACCGGGTTGAATAGCTCTACTTGCTGCAACAACTCCTGGTGGGCCTATAATCAAGTATATTTCGTAATAAATGCTCACGAAATGTCTCGAGACGATTTACATCTCCTGTGTATCGCTACGGTTCAGCACTGGACACTGAATCCAGAACCGGATGTTCTCGTGACCTAAATTTCGAACGAGACGAGCATGTCGATGGATCGGGATTTATTAGCATCAATTTTGATCTCGAACGAGGCAATTCGATGACGGAATTACGATGATGAGAATTGCCAAGATAGTACCACTTACAAGGGAACGTATCCAACCCGAGCAATCTCGATGAAACTTATGTAAGGCATAAGTACTCATGAAAATATTTGGATGTTCAATTTGAATGCCAAATTTCCCGTTGAACTTTACAGCTGTATGACGGTCTAATTTTAAAAACATGGTTTATTACCGAGGGTTTTTGCAACATTTCAGACACGTGTCTACCAGTGACCAAGTTGCCATCCCACTCAGAAACTCGGTTTAGACAATTCTGAGACAATTGTACGACAATCTTGGTCGCTGATTAATTAGTCGTATTTTTCAAGGACCGCCTTCTAGGATATCGATCCTTAGCCGGGTCCTGTACGATCCTGTCGTAACTAAGTAACTAAATGCCTGGTAACAAATCCTCGCAAGCTTTAATCGTTGATGAATCGGTACGGTTTCTATTTGCTCATCGCGTTGAATTATTTGTTCGCGGCGTTCCAACCGTGGGATCGTAGCCTTGACGGTTCGTGGATCGATATATAGACGGATTCCGTAAATAAACGAAAGCGGCATCTTACTGTTGCACAATTTGCATCGCAACATCGTCTCAGAGGAGACAGGAAAAAGTTACAGATGAAACAGAGACAGAAGTTACGTCATAGTTTCCGCTCTCAAATATCGAGGCCAAAGTAAACTCAATTAGTACGTACTGTTAATGAGGTGCTTCAAAATCCCTTTAAATTAAAACTGCAGTATCAAACGAAGCGTTTCGAAACTGTGCATCGCTGTGCCACTCGTGTTTTGGCAAATTTCAAATTATCGCCGGCACGCGACACGAACTCGCCGCTTCGACTTCAATGCGCGTGTATCGTGCACCGGCTGGTGCTTGCAAACAACGCCAGTTTCACGAGTGCCCATTAGGGCAACGATAGAACAACGGGCTTTTTGCCGTTATCGATGACATCCTCGGCAAACTCTACGATCCTGATTACTTCGCGCACACAACAAAATGGGGAACGAATGGACACAGAGGAATAAACATCGACACTCGCGGGTTCTTCGAGAATATTACTTTAATTCTCAGCGAGTGTTACACTATAGACAGACAGATCGACAGACAGATAGACAGACAGACGTGGATACATATACATACAGACTGACATACATACATAAGTACATACATACAGATAGACAGACAGGCATACATATACATATACATATAGAAAGACAGATAGACATACAGACATACATATATAGATATAGAAAGGCAGATAGACAGACATACATACATATATGTATATGTATGTATCCCAAGTTCGGATGTACACAAACTATGCAGCTAGCGTATCCCGCTAGCGTAGTCCAACTAGGAAGTCCAAAGTAAAGTTCCAACGAGAATTGCCCGTTAGAAAATGAACGATATGTTGAATCTAACAACGGATAGGTGGATGAAAATCGTGGCACAGGCAGCAACGTACGGGCTGCGGCGTTTAAACATCGTTCTCGTGTAACCAGATAACTCGGTATCCTTAATCTGTCGGTGTTGACTGAACACGAGGCTGCGAAAGCTTATGCTGATTAGCAAATACGATGAAGTTTGTAGTACGTTAATGAAAATCAGGTAGTGAACGACGGTGTTGCGTTACGATGGGTGATCCCTCGGTGTAGAAGACGGGATTTGCTGAAATCCCGTGGGCTATTCTGACCCGACGCGTTCGTCGACGTTCTCGATGGACGTCGTCGTTGCGATTCGCGATCGTTCGACGAGCCCGAATAATGAGAAACTCGTGTGAACGGAAACGTGGAGATTATTCGCGAGAAAACTTAATTACCGGTGAAACGAGCGTTTGTTAACCGAAACAACGGAGGCTACGGGGAGAAAAAGACAAACACCACGATGTAGACGAGCTTAATTAACGTTTACAAGTACACGCTTCGACGTCTCGTACCGACCAGACGTTTAACACCTTCCTCGCCTCGAAACAGCCACTTTACTCGTTCGCCACTGTCGCTGCTAATAAGAATTAAGTGTGCTTCTTTGCTCGGCTGATTTATGAAAGCGGCAGACAGCTTCAGCTGCCGGGGATAGCGCTTCGAGGTATAGCAATTAAGGGGATAAAGCTGTGATAGGCGACTTCGACGACGCTTTAATGCAAAAGCATCAGAGACGCGATCGTTATTTTTATTCGCGATGAACATGCTATTTTCGGATGTCGTGTTTACGATTTAAAGAAACTTGTAAATTACATGGAAATATAAAAATATAAGAAAATATATCTCGCGGTATACGTACAAATCAAATTTTAAATTCCCTCATAAGATTTTCCAGATAATAACAATAATAATAAGGAAATAAATTTATACTATATGTATGTATATACATAAATATATTTCATTCAATTTATATGTATACATATAAATATATTTCATTCAACTTATAAAATATCTTTTATATACAGTTACGATACTGTATAAATTATAAGAAATTGTATAAAATAAATATACAGCATAAATTAGACGAGTAATTTATTCGATTTATTTAGCAGTATACGCAGTGTTATGGAAAAACGTGTTATACACTTGCGAGCAAACGTGGCTAGGTTCGAGGAGAAAATAAGAAAGTAACGTTTCGTTGGCGGTGCGACTCGGGTAGATTCGACTCGCGTCGGCAGTTAGGCCACGCCTCCTGAGAGACTCCTCCCACTACTTGTCATTCGAGAGAGATCCACGTTGCTCGCGAGTGTACCCCATCTCCGTGAAGGAGAAAGTGTCGCTAGTGATATAAAAATACGCGATTATATAGTAACTAAATAGTACGATAATATATTGTTTCTATCGCGTTCACGTTCGGTGGTCCACTGAGATTGCGTTATATTGGATTTCAGATATCGCCGGTGGTTATCTGTGCTTTGTCGTCAGCATATGCGGAATCGGCGTAGTGACGGCGGTTATCGGGGACGTCGCGTCTTACTTCGGATGTACATTGGGAATCAAGGATTCCGTCACTGCTGTGGCTTTCGTCGCTCTAGGAACCAGCATCCCCGGTAAGTTGATAATTCTCGCAAATCTATATATTTTAAAGAGGGAAGGATTCTCCCACGAAATGGCGGCGATAACACCTTTAATAAAACCGCCACGTATAACTAATATTATATTTCTCAATCTATTTTAATATTACAAAAACTATTGTATTATCAAATGTTTTAGTAAAAGGTTAGAGTAAATCTATTAACTGATATAAACAATAACGTAAATGAAATTAAATTAAATTATAAAAAGTATAATTTTTTAGCACCTTTGTATTGGGGTTAATTAAATACAATTTAATAATATAAAAAATCTTAAAAATAATAACGCTAGATTTATATAAATTCTTTATGTTAAATTATAATTATAAATATCAATTTAGAAATTAGATGTTAGTCGATTTTTTTTAAACCTAATTATTTTTTAATAAACTTCATTTATAAACTCAACACCTCTTTATAGTTTCTTCTCTGTGTTTCCGTCACAAGTTACAACTAATAAAACAGCAATCAAGTAGAGTTATGGTGACCTCTAAAAATGTTATTTTAAGAATAAAAGATCGTAAAATGCCGACATTTTGGTGATTTACATCGCTGCAGGCAATGTAAACACGCGTCAACTTCTTGCTCGCGGTTATGATTTTAGGTACGCGTATTCTAGTCAAAGGGAAGTTTTTTTTTATCGGTGAAGAAAACGCAATCTTTTCACGGTTAAAGGGTAGACTAATCTTCTAATTGTCGGCGCTTTTGCAGGCTTAACAATCACGATGTCCTTGGCAACTCGCGCGGCTTTTTCCACTCGAAACGGCTCGCTCTTAATTACCGCTAATTGTACCCTCTCATTGAAAAAAAGAGGCTTATCCTCCATCAGGATTTCGTCATGCAGAAAACTTCGTGCACGGGAAAAAATCGGAAGTTTCCCTGTCACTCGGGTTGTACGTGACAATAAAATTAATAAAGGTCGCGTGGTCTAATAATCATTAGAATCTCTTGTTCGCTTTTCACGTTGTTCAAATCCCAGCTCGAAACAAGGGGGATGATTTTTAACCGCGTCGTATAACGAAGATAAAATTCTTAACGAGTTCATTGATCATCTATTACTTTCTGTCTAATCATATGTTGCGTTCTCTATCTGACTATGTGTTTCTACTTATGTTCTAACTACCTATCTAACGATTACTTTCTGCCTAGCTGTATGCTGCATTCTCCCGTCTATCATTTTTCCATTTGATTATCTAATGCGCTCTGTCTCTACTAACTATCCTCAGGTTCCAAGTTGCCTCGACATGGTCACCTAGACGGGGGTAAATCATCCCCATAGGTTCGATGTAAAAAATTATGGAAGCGTAGCAAAAGTTCCCTTGTTGGAATTTTTCCACCATCAAATATTACAGTTCCGTGTAATATTATGCGATATTAAATTCGGTGTTTGATCGCGACAAATTATGAAATCAGAGCTAACCTTGAGAAAACATGCTAGAAATCTGGCATAAAAAAAAGAGTGTAGATAAAATCGCGAAGTCTTTATGGTTTTTAACAGTGTCGTATAACGAATATAAAGAATTTAACTAGTTCGTTATTATCGTAAAACGACAGATGCATCGTGTTTCATTGGAAATTTCAAGTTCTCCGCGAAACGGGATATGTTTATCGAGGCAACCCCCGCGTTACTTTCATCCCCCTCGTCCGAGGTGGGCTTCACCTGGAAAGGTGAATTTATACATGTTCCAAGACGATATTCCTCGCACGTCCCGGCGTATACGCGCGTGAATATTTCACGAGGTTGTTAAAAAATCTCCATTGCGATTCCGGTGCAGCCTTTTTGGCTTCGCGGAATCAGCCCTCAAAAGGGGAGAAATTCTGAAGCCACGGATAAAACGAAAAAACGTTGAAAGAGACCTCCTTAACGCGGCCTTTTATCTCTTTATCCACAAT
This sequence comes from Coelioxys conoideus, assembly GCA_947623535.1. Taxonomy (NCBI): domain Eukaryota; kingdom Metazoa; phylum Arthropoda; class Insecta; order Hymenoptera; family Megachilidae; genus Coelioxys; species Coelioxys conoideus. The sequence goes on along the minus strand of OX392452.1, from coordinate 1,602,078 downwards.
AAGCTGATACTTGATTTTCTCAAAAGAGCCTACTCGCCCGGCTGAAAAAGAGACGTGCGTCTTGACCGGGACGTTACAAAATTCCCTTTTTTTCCCCCGTCGGCCTTCCCTTCGCGAAATAAACGCGCTGAATGTTGAATAGATTCTTTACTGAATAGGGAGAATTCGCGGCCGAACAAGAAAGCACGCGCCAAATTAACGTAACAACGTTTTATTAAAAGATTCTTGGGGCCGCGAAAACGCGGTCTCGTCGGTCATGGTTAATTAAGATCATTTCGCGGTTTCTTTCGTTTATTTAACACGAATTGTCGGATAATAACCATTCGTCGCTTTCGATTCAATACCTGCTTGTCTGTCCAACTCCGTGGAGATCGAACTCTTCGATCCGAACAGAAATAGATAATACAAAAGTACATGACCAGAAAATTTGTGTAACAAGAAAAATTGCAGAAAAGAATAAAAGTTTTTAAATATTATTTAAATAAATGATATTTGTCCAAAATTTCTTTTACATTGGGATTCTTCATTCGAAAACACGCGATTTAAACAATAAATTAAGATGAAAAAACAGACTCTCAACCCCAAACTTTGCATCCCTTCATCGCCTCTTTAATCTCTTTCGCTTCTAGTTAAATACGATTATAAATTGGGATTATCAAAGGAATTTTATGGAATAAGCACTCAAGTATAAATTAGGGTGTCTCATAAGTTTCTTCCCTTGTTGACATGAAATAAAAACCTGTTTCCAGAAACATTTTTCGAGTAATTTTTCAGAAAGAGAAAATAATAAAGTTTCCTGAGACACAGAAGATGATCAGACGGAGCAATTCATGTTTAATGAAACATATCAACCTTAAATAAAGATGTTGTGTATTCATTCCGTATCAAAAAAGGAAGAAACTTATGAAACAACCTAATACATAAAGTAAACGAAATTGAAATATAAATATATAAATGAATATAAATATAAATGGATATTGATTCGGATCCAGCGAGAAACTCAGCGAATTCATGCTGGACGACGAACCTGTTAAAATGCACGATTGCCGATAAAAAAAAATAAGTATCAAATATTTTGTTGACAACTATATGACGGCACAGGTCACTTCATAAACCTCCGGATGAATCTCTCAACAACGACGAATCTATCGATCGCGATTGTTCCCCCGTGTCTTTTGCCAAACCGCGAAACCAGTTACTTTGATTACCGGCCAGTGGTTGTCCTCGATATACATTTCACGCACACTTATTCGATAACGTCAACGGTTCGACGGTGGTTAGTTCGACCGAAAACGTTTCGCGTTCGCCCCACATCCATTTCCTAAATCCCGTTTCGCAATTTTGCTGGTAATCCCGTCTGCGTGTACATTTCACGGTATCTCGCGTCATCGCCGGTTCGTTAACATTCCGGGATGGCGATTACTAACAGGGTTTGAAAGTCGCTTTGAAACACGAGGGTTTGAAACACGAAATAACTTGCGCGACGCACCTTGTGCGTCATTTGTTCATCCCACGAGCGACACACCTGGTGCGTCCTCCATTAATACCACGTGCGACGCACCTGGTGCGTCTCGCAAAGAAACCGAGAGAAAAATAAGGTCGCAGAAGGTGGAAATCGATATCGGTTCGCAGTTAAGGGAAGACCGAGTGTTTCGAACGAGTTAATTCCAAGGTGGGGGATAATTTACCTTGGACTCGATATTGGCTCAAAATCGATACTAACTTACACGGTTACGACGAGAAACTCATTAAACGACCCGAGTGGCGAATTAATTTTAACGCCGGTATCTCGTAAACGCGTTTTAATGCCTTCTTTTCTTTATAACCCGGTTGGAAATTTTTCATTTTGCTCGGTGGGTATATGGCGGACGTTCCTCGCGCCACTCGACCGAGCACGATCTACCTTTTGCAGTAGACTTTGTTAGATGTTCGTGGTTTCTCAAAAAAAAAACTGTTCGATCTTCGTAGGAGTTCTGTTTCTGCCTACAAACAGAAATTCTAACTCGATGGATCACCCGAATAATTCCGGACTAATGTGACGATCTTCTACGATGCTTTGAACACTGTTTACTATACGCGAAGTAGATTTTAGCCTATCTGACTACCTCTTTGAGTAACTATAACTATTTCACTAACGACAACTATCTGTTGTATCTTGGTTGACTAACGATTTTTATAATCTATGGTATTATTGTGTTCTGTTTAACTATTACTTCTTATTATTATCTATTGCGCCTCAGATTCGAAATCACCTCGGCATAGTCGTTTTGACGGGGGTCAACTGTCCTGATAGGCTACGAGAAATATACAAAATTGTGCAAACAAAATATATAGAATAACGGAGTATAAATTATAAGATACGAATCTGCCGACGAAACGCGAAGAAACTCGAAAAACTACGGGGAAAATCACGGGTCTTTATGGCTTGGTGAGTTTATGGCTGCCACAAAGCAGTTCACGAAACCCTCGACGGGGCCATGAACGAGTTATACGACGGGTCGAAGGTCGTATAGCTAATTACTATGATAGAAATTCTAACGATAGGCAGAATCTAAAGGCACGGTGAGCCTCAACGGACTCGGTAACCGGTCGTAAGCGAGTGTAACGCAAATTATAGTTCGCGTGATGCGCGATTAACGCGAACGACGTGAATTTATCAGCGAATAGCCGCGGTCCAGCTTCGCCAGCTCGTTACGCATTCAAGCGGGATTTTAGGAGTTACTATATAAGGTAATATGCGGTCGGTGGAACAGAGTCTGGTGATAATTTATTACGCCTAGCCTTTGTACCTTCCAACAATGGCACCGCTTCCCGTCCTTCCGTATATCTCCGCCGACAGACGGGACAGCCTCGCCAGAATTTCTCTCCTTTCGACGAGAATATACGTCGCGTCGAAACTGTAATCCGCCGAGTCGTCGATTTTCGAAACGCATCAATTTTCTCGCACAATTTGATGCCGCAAGACTTTAACGTTTGACTACTTTAACCCTTTCACAACCAAAATGACATTTCTTTCCATGATTATAAAAGTGGTCTAAGTCAAAAATGAGAAAAAATTGAGTTTATTAGTTGCTTCACGCAACGTTATTTTAAATTGAATTAATTCAATGCAAGTTTTACGATATTGTGAAAAATGAATCATTCAATCGTTGTTATTACAATATTATATGGAATTAATTTAGTGTCAATTACGAAGATGGTCGAAGTTAAAAAGTTAAGAAAATTGAGTTTATCGGACCAAAAAATTAAATTACTTGCATTATGCACCACAACTAACGGAAGAAAAAAATAATTTTCGTCTTTAACATAAATTTTTTCTTTTGTATTATCTCTGCACATTTATTTGCGAATTTTAGCGATTATCCTAATACAAGGTATACATGGATAAATATTGAAAATTCCATGTCCCTGAAAAATGTTTTTACCGAGTAAACAGAGGAAGTTTGTGTAAAGAAACGAATTATTGAATATACGGTTTCGCCGTGAATCCGATGGGAGCTAAAGGGTTAACACGCGATCGCATCGAAATATCATCGATTACGATGAAACTAATCAGGAGCGTAGATCTCAGAAAAATATTCGACACGTATTTTTTTTGCAACTGCAGATATTCACTTTGAGGTGGTGCAATCAACCCTCGAAGTTAGCTGTGCACATTTTGTCGAATATCTCGGAAATGTCTTAAAGATTCACCGACGAACGGATTTAATGGAAACTCTGAAACCTTATTCCTTCCCCTTGTTCCTCTTCCGATCGGGAATAGGGAACGCCTAGGCAGACAATTGGTCCAAGTTTGCGAATCATTACGTTCGATCAACGCTATGTCCCGGCCCGTATAAAATTGGATAACCTCGTTTCGGTAGGTTCGTTTTGCTAATGGTGTCCTCCATCAGGAACGGCTATAAATTCCGGATATTTCTATGGCAGCTTTTAGTATCTTCTTGCCTCGAGATCGAACGAGGCCAGACAATGAAGCCGAGACGGCTGTTCCTTCGACTTTTACGATATACTCGAGCTTTCGGTTCCGGTTTTGATGTACCGGAATTTTATGCGAATCAACGACCCAAAAGTATGAAAGTTTGACGGACTTCGCCGCGGGATCCACTGTATCGTTGGATCACCAACACAGCTTATCACGATATTAGAGACTCCCATAAGTTTCTTCGTTTCTTGAAAAAGTAAATAATGTAATCCTCTGTGGGGTGGAAGAGGGTGATTAAAATGTATAATGTAATAAACAAATAGATTTTATTATTAAGATATTAAGTGTAATTAAATGCCATTGAACGAAAAAATTTAATTAAGTGTAATAAACAAAAAAATGTAATTAAATGCAATTAAATAAAATGTAATTAAGTGCATGTAAATTATTGAACGAAAAAATTGTACTTAGTAAAGTGTTCGAATATCTTTGCGACGTCAAAATGAAAGACTATCTCAATTAATATCGATCAACGAGAAAGTCGTACAAATTATATACGTAAAAATGATTTTCTCATCGTGTAAAATATGTGTTTGGATCAGTTAAATAAACAATGAATTTATTTATTCCACAAACGGCAAAGATATACAGGGTGTCCAAAAAGTGGTGAAAGATTGATTGGTCGGTGTTTTTCACATCCGACATTTTTGCAAAGGAAAAAAGTTGTTCAGAATGACCCCACCTATCTCCCATTTTCGACTCCTTCACCATTTTTGGAACACCCAGTATGCGGCAAGAAATTCTCAAGTATCATGGTGTCCGAATATTAACGCGGCTGAGTTTAATTAAAGTGGTACGATGTTTGTTCGTCGAACAGAGCGCTTGCTAGAGATTCGGCATTACGTCGCGACGGTTTCGAGAAGTCTTTGGTGAGATACCGCCATTGAAACGGAAGTGACTCCGTTCCAGAAGTGTTTTGCCACGACGAGGAGTCGCGAACCCAACGAACCCGTCGCGATATCTTTCAGACAGGGGACGATAAAAGGAATATCTTGATTCGAAGATCGCGAAGAGCCTTCGTCGAATCTTCTTGGCTCGAACGGGACGCGTACCGAGGCGCATAAATATTGATGAGACGGTCCTAGTTTCGTTCGGCCTCGTAAAAGCAACGGACACGTAGCCGAGAAAGCCAAAGGCTAGTCGAATTTTACACTTTTTCACGATATCGAATTGTAAACGGGATACGCAATTGATTCGAACGAGCCGACCGCTATTAGCATCGACCACCGAATTACGACACGAATCGCGATCGACCTAATCTCCTAATCGAGGAATCTACATTTGTTCAACTCGTTCCACAACGGAGACTTTTTTTCTTCATAGTAATATCATCGCACCTCAAGTAATGGAAGAAAATAATTTTTAACATATTGATTTTATTTATTTCGACGAAATATTTTATAACTGATATATAAATCAAACATTTTCGATGCAGAAAAAATTTATTGAACGAATTTAAAGCAATCCGGTATACATAAAGTAACGCCACGGTCGGGACACCAGAATCTCGATTCTTTCCTAAAATCTTTTGACAGATCGCAAAAACGTAAACAATATTCTCGCACATAACCACGCCAGAATATAATAGGTAAGAACTATATAAAACTAAATGCGTTCAAAATAATGCGGTAAATTTCCATGACGAAAAATATCGCCATGCTCGTTGCAGTGTTAGGTCCTGTGTCACGAAATATTTCGCCAAACCCGGATAACAGGTTAAATGGGTCGTTACGTCATAACAGATGCAATCGTAAAAATTCAACACCCTAGGAAAATCGAATTTCTCCCACTGCGAAAATTACAGTCACGAATACGCCGAGGTTACCACTGCCAACGGTACTACTAACCATGGCTGCGTAACAGTGCATTATGCACTTATCGCACGTGCCAACGTACTGATAAAGGGCCAATATCCTTATATATTGCTCACCGTTTCCGCATAGTAACACGCTGCTAGCAAATTATCTACCTAACCTCTACCTGCTAGGTGGCTCACCTGATGTATTGTTTACCCTGCACCTTGCATCTTCTACCAAGAGACCGTATATTTCACCCGACCTGACCTGGGAGGTAGTACCCCTTGTACATTATTTGTACGTTATTTGTACTAAATGTCGGTAGAAGGTTGTTGGGTCTCGTGCATTGTCTACCCTCCCGTGCATCGCAGCGTTCTGCTACAATTGTTCCATACAGCGAGGTTACGTAAACACTTAATCAGACCGAACCTATTGAAAAGTTCTTTTCTTTGTATATTGCTGATGTCAGACGAACGAAATGAACTCTAACAAATTTTATTACCTCTTATATTACCTATAGCACCCCCTCAAAGTGAATGTCTGCAACTGCAAAAAAATACTTGTCGAATATTTTTCTGAGATCTACGCTCCTGATAAGTTTCATCGTAATCGATGATACTTCGACATGATCGATTGTTAACCCTTTAGTTGTGGTACATAATAAACTGAATTTTCTTAACTTTGTAACTTAGACCACCTTCGTAATTAACACTAAATGAATTCCATATAACTTTGAAACAACAACCACTCTAATGGGTCATATCCGGCAACATCGTAAAAATTGCATCGAATTCATTTAGTGTAAAATAACGCGGTGCGAAATAACCGATAAACTCGGTTTTTTTTTTTTAAATTGACTTAGACCGCCATCATAATTACGGGCACATATGCAGATTCGTCCGATAATCGAGTTCCATCGCGTCTCCATCGGACTCGACGAGTTCGCTCGCAAATTACGATCGTCCCCGTTCGAGATCGAACCGTCGAAGGTTCCCCGACGAAACGAATAACCGGAAACGGGGGTGATATCGGCGAACAGACAGCAAAATTGGAAACAAGGCTCGACGAGAATAAGAAAACACGCGATCGTACGGCAACGACGGAAGGGAATCTGAGCATGTGATTTTATTGCAGACACGTTCGCGAGCAAGGTGGCCGCCTGCCAGGACAAGTACGCCGACGCGAGTGTGGGGAACGTGACCGGAAGTAACGCGGTGAACGTCTTCCTGGGGATCGGCATCGCGTGGAGCATCGCAGCCGTTTACCATGCCTGCCACGGTGAATTCTTTCTAGTGGAACCCGGCAAGTCAGTATCGATTCAACCCTCGCTTTTCGATATCCTTCCTCTACCGGCCGCATCAAAAGAGGCCGCTCACGAGACCTTTCGATAACGCGAAACATTTCTCTGAAAACTTGATGACTGTTGTTCATGACAACCGGTTGACTGTTTCGTTTTTAACAGTTAATTAACCTATTCGAGACGGATTGCACACCTTTGTTGCAATATATTTTCGAGTCGAAAAGACCGGTTGTATACTATGTGTGCAGTAATAATAATGGATAATTATCAGTCATTCTGGATAAAGAAGTTGTCAAGACATCGTCTGTTTTGAATTAAAAAATATCCTAGGTTACGTATTGGCTGATTTTATGTCACAAACAAATCAGAACATTTCGTACTTCATTATTATTTCCCGAGTAATTTTTATTCAACATAACTTGAAGTATTTATAAACGTAAAATAATACAAGCGGACACTGATATCGCTGTAAATTCAATTAAGTCAATTATTTACTAGAAGAACAAACGAGAATAATTTTTCGAGGACTCTTACTGTCTAGACAATGATATATTAATAATATCCAATAGCTTAACAAATGAAATTGAAAGATCAGTGATTTTATTCGTGATAATCTGTATAATTGCGGGTCTGACCACATACGCCGGTTTTCACTGCGGCAGTCAACTCGCTAAGAGCCTACGGCCATACGTTTCATATTCTCTGTAAATAATTAACCAATTATACCCTGTAAATAATTAACTAATTATTCCCTGTAAATAATTAACTTTCCCTGAAAATGATTAATTCAAGCAAATTTGCAGCATCGGCCCCGTATGACTGCGTTCTGCTTTATTACGAAACTGCGTACACAAAATCGTCCTGTATAGCGTTAATTTAATTAGAACTTTATCGATTAACTAATTATTCCATCTCGAACAAATATCGCTCCAGAGGTTGCGAGTCGGTTAACTTTACTTTCCGATATGTCGATTATACAGCCCGTTTCAGAAGATGCGTTCGAAAGAAATCACCGATCGAGATCCGATGAACGTACGAGGTAAACGCGATTCATCGAATCTTCCCCTTGAATCTTCGAACATTCTCTATCATCAAAATTTAATTAAAACTTTGTCGATTCGCTGTCGAGCATCCCGGTCTGTTCGAAAGAACATGCAAATTTCACCGAAACTTCGTTCAATCGATTCATGTTCGGGCGGCACGTATTTTGAAACGACGTGAATCCCTTGAATTTAATCATAACTTCCGGGGGAGTGTTACACCGCGTTCGGGGATAAAGAGATAAAGTTGTTCTCGTTCGGTTTCGATCCTCCGGAAGTTGTTCGCGGTGAACTTAATGCGAGAAAACTTCTTTACGGTAACGTCGTTGTATTTGAATAAACAACGGTCGACATTTTTCGCTACCCTCGTTTCAGGGGTGGTCCATTCTCCGGTTACTTTCCTTAGTTTGGACGGCATTAACAACAGATTTACGGAACCCGTCAAAATGACGGATTTTTTATTTTAACTTACGAAAATTATTAACAAGCTGGTGTGAAAATGTATGTTATCCTTCGGCGATGTAAAGAATCATTACGTGAGTTAGTTTATGTACTGTTCATTATTTACTTATTTTTATTTCTCAGTTGCATTTTAAATATAAATTATATTTATATTTGTATTTATATTTGTATTCATATTTATATTTATATTTATATTTATATTTATATTTATATTTATATTTATATTTATATTTATATTTATATTTGTATTTACATTTATTTTTTAAATACTTTACAAAACATTTAAATGTGGCACGATTTAAGAGACCAATACGATATTACCAAGTTCCCGACAGGATTAATCAAGGAGGCGACAGCTTGTTAATAAATATTTAGGCGATGAAGAATATACATATCGATCGGTACGCGGATCGTTATTGATCGGTAATCGGGTATTTCCTATGCAAGACTCCGTGGACGCGTTCCTGTTCAATTTTCTTCCAGCTGCGCCGCAGATTCACCTTTGAATACGAATTTGAATAAATCGGCCCGGCACCGGAAACGTTCGTGTATAATAATCTTAACCCGGCCTTTGTGGAAACCGGAATCCGTTAATACGTTCCCCCCGAACGCTGTACCATAGCATCCCTTTGCACGAAATACTTCCGAGATTGGACCGGAAACGGTTAGTTACTTTGAATAAACGGCCGCCGGATCCATTAACCAACGGCGTGATTGATCTTTCATTCAAATTAGTTTCGGCCGAGTCTGCGTGAAGAACGTAGCCGCATAATGTTGGCCGCAGATGGCGCCGTAATGTCCTCGATCATTTTCTTCGGCGCTATCATATCGATCGATTTCGTTCTATATTAAATACTCGTCGTAACTTACGGGGAAAGATGTTTACAAACCATGTACGATTATACTTTTTTAAAGACGGGTCGACTCTTCATCACTTACGGGGGTGGATGTTTACAAACTGTAACCGATTTTTTTTCTTTAAAGACTTATCGATTTTAAGCGATACACTCGTCGTAATTACGGGGGCGGATGTGAATAAACCACACTTGATTATTTTTTTTAAAGTCGAATCGATCGAGAATAAAAAACAGACTTGCATCTTATTCCTGAGCGACCGTTTAATATTTCGAAATGCCTAATAAAGAAACATCCCCCTTCTTTGGTAACGTGTACTTAGTTAGGTAAAATTGTAATACAGAGGAAGGGGAGCTCGTTTGCCTCTAATTTTAGCGGAGACCCAAGAGGTACAGGAGGGAATCTGTAGAAACCCTAAGGGTGGCTAGGTATACGCGAGGATACCGAAGTGGCTGGGAATAATTTAAGGGAAACCTGGGGAGAGTCTAACTTGAAACCCTCGGTTCACGTGCGCGAATGATGGATAGGCCTAAATCGCACGCGAACGTTGTATTTCCTCGATTCAAGAAATTGTTGCTGTAGGTACTGATAAAATGTCCATAATATTCTTTAATTGCACTACCGGACATATCTAAAAGAATAATGACATAACCTAATGGGGACATCCATTTTATATATACACAGGGTGTCCCAAAATTGGTGAAGGCGCCGAAAATGGAGTCGGTGTTTTTCCTTAATAATTTAAAAATGAAGCCTCATCCGACATTTTTGCAAAGGAAAAAGTTGTTTGGAATCAAACAACCGCCTATCTCCCATTGTCTTCTCCTTCACCATTTTTGAGACACCTTGTAGATTGTAATCACACGTCAGCTTGATTTCACCAAACCTTCCGAGTGTTCTGAAACTGTCGTTAATAAGAAACGAAACGATTCGATGTTTGTAACAGCTTGGCTTTTTCCGTGACGTTGTTCTGCACGGAAGCGTGCCTGGTGATCCTGGTTTTGCTGCTGAGGCGGACAAAGAGCATCGGCGGCGAACTCGGCGGCCCTTTCGTACCGAAGGTCATCACGTCCGCGATCCTTTTTTTCCTATGGGTGTTCTACCTCGTAATGTCGACCCTCGAGGCCTACGGCGTTATCGAGGGCTTCTAAGGAGCCCGTTCGACGCCAAACGTCGGCCTACCTGCTGCGTCTATCTTAAACTCTTGCGTCCGCCAAGGCGTGTGCTCAACGAAACGTTCTCTCGGCAAGTATACCATTCACCTTTTACTCTTTCACGTTAAACCCACCGACGTACAATGCACGTTTATTTTTACATTAAAAATGAGGTTAAAAACCAGATAAACGAACAGTGGAACAGTAATTCTTCATCTCGGTGAAAAATAAAGGTATGGAGTCAGTTAAAATCTGACACTTAAAAACTTGCAAGTCTTAGTACGAATTTGATGTTCCCAGTTAATATTCACAATCATACGTCGGAACTTTAAGGGAAACTCGTCACTGGTTAAAAATGCGTTAAAGACCTAGAGAGGTAGACCAATGTTGGAATCGTAGAAAGTTGAATCACGACTCGTAAGTAAAATCGGTGTACCAAAGACGGCCATTAACCGCGAGGAGTAGCTTTCTCTCGATAAAAAAAAATCGTTGAACGAAAGGAATAGAGGCGGAGGAGCGAACCTGGATCACGGTCCTCTTTTCTTTTTTTTTCTATCTAACCGATTTATCGTTTCTCCTTTCAGGACAAAAAAAAGAGGAAGGGTGGAATCGAAGGGGTGCGATTTCGCTGGCGAACAAACTCACTGAACTCTGTGCCGGATCACCTACTGGTAGCTTTCACCCTCCCGCCTGAGGACGATTAACAACGAACGTGATCGCGTGATGATTGTCGAATGGCTGCGTGTGCGTACGTACCTGAGAGAGAGGGAGAGAGAGAGCGTGGGTATGACTGATATATCGAGCTACTCGATCGAGATATAATAGATAAAAAAAAGAAAAAAAAACGAGCGCGAGAGATGACAGAGAGAATGAACGAGTTAGCGAGTTTGCCTTAAAATTAACGTTTAAAAGCAGATGAAACATAACGAAAGGACGTAGGTAAACGAGAAACCCGTTTCTAGTCACGAGCCCTGGCTCGTACGTTCACAATTGTTATCGAGATGAGTATATCGTACAGGGTACGGTCGTGATCGTGATTCGATCACGCGAACGGCGATTTTTTGCGCGAAAATATGGGAGAAAATTTATTTTCATGAATCTTCCGGTAAACTACCAAGTGTATGCATAAATTTTTTCCGTTTTTTTTTTTTTTTGTAAAAAAGACACATAATTTTCAAGGGTGTAGACATTATTTGAGATCTTAGAAAGTTTAGAATATCGAAGGTTCGACATAACAGCAATAAAAGATCAAGGAACTTCAATTATTTATTTTGCCAATTACCGTTGAGTTTGAGTTGTTTACGAATAATCTCTTCTCTCGCATTTATCTCTTCGACGAGGAATCGTTGTGGTTTCGCGATCGGAGAACGATTGTTACCGGTCTCTGTATATGCACATATGCATACATAACACAGACATATACACGTACTAAATAGCGTATTTATTAAACCGTTTAAGGAACACAGGTTTCTATGGTATTTTAATAGCGAATTGTATTGCCATTCCTTCTTCGCCAGAGAACGATGTCGCTAATTTTATATAAACGTATATTACCGTACGATACACCTTTCGGCGCTCCTCGGTAGTAATCGCGGTATAGCTCTGTTAAGTGGCATTTCGATGATTTAGCGTTCCATTCGGTTTCGAATTCTCGAGGGAGGGAATTGAGAAACGCGAACCAGATCGGTAAGAAATGATATAATTACCTTTGCAAGATCGTATTAACACGGGCATGGTCAACTATTTTTACCCCTGGACCGAATTGGAAAAAAAAAATGATAAGCAAACAAAGAAATTTGATTATGAAATTTGTTTATGAATAATTGTAATAAAATCAACATAACAAATTAACATAATGACATACGTGTAGTAGCTATTCTTAACACAGCCTCCAAATGTAAATCATTCAATCTTGATTTCGTTGTACTTTTATTTAGATTCGTTGAAGGAAAGGTTTATTCGCAAGTATAAATTAAGTTAAAAATTAATAAAGAATTCATTCGGTTAATCAATAGAAGTTAAATACTAATAATGAAAAATTGTTTGCAGGCCACATAAATTCATTATGCGTGTCGTGTGTTGGCCATGCCTGTATTAAACCCTTGTGCTATAATTTATTCGACAAGTGCGTCAGACTCGGTTGCGTAAATTACAATTAGACTCAAATTGAACATTCAACATTAAAAATATAAACAAAAATTATAATTAAAAATATAAACAACGGGTGTAGCTCGTCATTATAGCACAAGGTGTAATATGATCTGCCACTTAGAGAGGCAATATCGCGTTGTACAGGTCGAGGCGAAAGTGAGGCATCCAGCGCGCATGCGCAGACGGAGCATCGAGGGGTATAAATAAGAGCGCTTTCTGACATTGCGCTTCAGTTGCGGAGTGGGTCCCACCGCGTATGCGCAGATCTCATTCCTGTTACGTTGTCCGCGTGTCCCAGTTGTTGATCCCATTTTTTTCACATTTCGTAACGACTCGTTAGTCATATAATATTATGTTACTATATTGCCGTTAGTCGGTAATTAAAATTCCCGATAACGATGTTCCGCCTTCTACCTCCGCTTTCGTTCGACCACAGACATCTACAGCGCGTTCGCGTTAATACGGTGACTCGTAAGTATCCCGGTTATCGTACGAGGCTACGATAGGCGAGTTGCCGTAGAAACTCGCACAGAATAAACGAGGATGCGTCGAAACGAGGAATTGCCACTCGAAACGGTGGACACACCTTGACACCCGCGATACACCCGTTTTCCTGGATTCGCGCGACGGGACAAAAACGAGGAATAAATTTTCCGTAGACGCAGACTTCTCTTACGCGACGTTTTTCCTTTTGTACTGCCCATATCCGATTCGCGAGGTGGGGAAGACGCGAATCAAGGAAACCGGGTGTACGTCGAAGGAGGTCGCGGGATCTGCATCGCAAAGAACGATCGATCCTCGAAGAAAAATACTATTATAGATGCATAGATCGACGATGTACGCGGCTAACAGCGAGGCAATGTACAGCGGAAGCGCGAATTTCTCGTTGAATCTTTCGTTTCCATCCCGCGGGGGAAGAAAGTTTCTTCAAAGGATAAACCGTTCGGGAAGTGGAAGTACCCTCGAGAAGTTGCAGGAATTACTACTCGCGAACAAACGTTTCCTCCCCCCGGGGGTTTCACAACGTACTTATCGATCTACTTAAAGCTCCGGAGGATCCGACATTCGCATACGTTCCAAAGGATGAGACACGATATCGCGCGATCTCGATAATAAGCCACGCTGGCCGCGAAATCGATCGGATTCGTTATTACGACGCGTGCGAAACGCGTTTGTTATTTGTTAAGGATACGTAGGTAGACGCTATTGTACGTGGCTCGAAACGATTGCTCGAACGTCGATGTTCTCGTTGGTACTCACTGCCTTTGAGCGAGGCTCGCACGCGTCGATGTTGAATTAAGTAGTATAGGTCGAACGACGGCCGAAATCGGACATGGGCGATTTTCGACCCGCGGATGCGTCGTTGTTCGCACTGACACTGTTGGAAGAACAACGATTAGGTGAGGACTAAGGGGCAATTGAACGACCCAAAATGTGGACTCCTACCTCGCGCTGTGCCGAGGATTAGGTTGCGGTACTAATACAAGTATCTGAATTCTCAAATTATTGAATTCCTAAATTCGAAAATTTTCTAGACCCAAACTCTTTAAGTTCATAAATCTGCATGTTCGCAAATCACCAATCTACAAATTAAGTCACCAAATCCTCAAATCCCCATATCCCCAAGTATACAAGTCCCCAAATCTCCACTCTCAAAGTCACCAACTTCTCAGTTCTCAAATGTTTAAAGTTCCGAAATCCCGATGTACAATGTTAGCACACGCGCATTTTAAAACTAAAAACCCATTGGCGATTATAAAGTAACTTGTCCAACGTGTCAGCGAGTTGCCCCGGTCGGTTTCGGACGAACAATGTACAGGATGATTCATAGAATCGGGACGAATCGCAAATGCTCGTTTAGCTAAACTATCGAAGAAAAGTAACGAAAATTGCCTTTACAGAATACGAAGCTACATAACGCGAGTTCGAGTAAAGCATTAACGCGCGAAATTCGATCGTCAAGATGAGGGGTCGAATTTATTTATCACTTTAAAACAAAGGTTATGGTTCGTCCCTGTTATATGAATGGCCCTGTAGAGTGTCGATAAAGCAGTTTCATGCTGTTCGACACGAAACGCGCTGGTAGCCTGCTAGACGTTTAATTAAATTCGACGCGACAGGAACAATTACCGAGCTAACTTTTTAATTCTACTTTCTGTTTGTAAATGGCGTTCGAGGCTCACCGGAACATTATCGAATTATCGAACGCTGATCACGGTAACTTATTAAACGTTCACGGCGAGAACAACGCTGTTCGATCGATTTCACCGAAACGTTACGAGAGAGAGAACGGTCCAAGTGGCTGTAACTAGTTGATTAAAGCCAAAGATTTAATCGATGCTGCAATGGTTGTAACTAATTAACGAGCGAAACGATACCTCGCTCCGTTTCGATAGATCCCGTATGGGGAATTATCGGGCGAACCCTACGATAGGAATAGCGATGGATTCGAACGATCGATGGATCGAACTAGCCGGGAGAAGTCTGGGGGGTTCCGATGAACACGATAAAAATGATCGTCGATGGACGATCGTTGTCGCGATGCCAGCCAAAGATCACGGAATACGGTTAGAAACTCCATTATCCGAATCGATAGAGTGACGCGAGAAAATTTGAATAAACTCCGCCTCGCCTTTCCTCTCGCTTTCGCCGCTTTGTATTTTCAATCGAACCCAAACACGATCTTGCATTTTTCACCGAATCCAAACGCGATTTTGTATTTTCCACCGAATCAAAACACGATTTTGTATTTTTCAACGAATCTAAATACGATCTTGTATTTTCCATCGAATCGAGACACGATCGTGTATTTTCAAACGAATCCAAATACGATTTTTACGACTCGGTTTAACTGTTTGCACTCGGCGGCATTTTTGTTATCGATGAGTAGTATGTCGAAAACTTTCTGTCTATTTGTTGTCCATTGTTGTCTATATATTGTTTACCATTTTATTTAATTTTATCTTCTATGACCATTTCATTTGATTTTACAATTTATGTCAATTTCATTTAATTTCATCGTTTCATCGTTTATTGTATTTTATACAATTTCATCTTCCACGCCCATTTCATTTAACTCTATTTTTTATGTCCATAAAATTGGTTAAAACGGTATACCGAGTTCTCACCGGTTGAACGCAGACAATCTTTCCACTCGAGAGACATTCGGATACTGGAAATTCTACCGTATACACGTACGTATAAATAAAATGAAAAAAAAAGAATATAGCGTGTGTACGTGTACATGCGACATAGATATTTTAATAAAAAAAATCGTTCAAAAAGAGATTACATATATATATATATATATATATACATATATATATATACAAAAAGCACGTATGTATAAATATTATTATATACGTATTTATAGTAGAACGTTTATAGACGACACTCAATAGCAAAGCGTTAAAGTGATAAACCGTAAATGGGATCCGTAACGTAACCGAATTTTCGTCGTTCGATCGCTGGACGATCGATCACTAAATCGATAAACGAGCGAATCGGGAATCCGTGTCGAAGGGCGACGCGACGAATCAAATAAAAGTCCGTCGTTTTCTCTTTCGATCGAGCATTCGACTCGATAATACGTTCTGCTACCGAGTACCTGATTCATCCTTCGATTTGCTTTCGGAGCAACGATCATTCGTGACTAAATTCGGACAGGTTTGCTTAGTCGGTAATACAGAGGTATTTCCTCGGTCGGTAATACAGAGGCGTTACACCCTGCACGCAGGGTGTTCCATAAATGGTGGTACGAGCGAAAATGAGGGGTGTTTCTGCGTGAAAAAATTCATCGAAAGTATGAAATAAAAATTTTAAATTTTTTCGCAATGGACTTCGTTTTTGACTTTAAATTTTCGCCGGGTTAGGATGCAATTGATCGTGTCTCGTTACAACGGACCTCACTGTAGATTGTCTCCATGGACATTATCGAAGTTTAACACTTTGACTGCCACGTTACCCACACATGCATGACGCTTGAATCAATCACCCATAATATTAAACATGTTTTCATTTACCCAATTGGAAATACTCGTATTAATCGCTTGAAAGTGTGAACACATTTGGTGAGATTTATTAATTATGAAAGTACTACCTAGTCAAATTTTCAACTGCCTCATTCTGGCAGTCAACGTGTTAAGTATGTTTTTGTCGTAACGGAAAATTAGAAACGCTTAATAAAATACAATGTTGAAATAATCATAAAGTTTATTATTAGATAAATTGCTTAAAAGATTGTCCATTCTGTTGAATACGTGATTCTGCTCTTCTAATTAATACTAAAATTTCCAACATATTATAATGCACAATTACAGATGCACCTGTGTGTTTGTTTCGCCGTCGATGCACCAAGAAACCGAGCAAACCTGATCTAGAAACTCGTAACACCGCTCGCTGACAACCACCGAACGTCGATGCTTTTAACCTTCGACTCGACTATCTTCGCTAATGGAATCGTTATCATGTTCTTATCGTTCTCTCGTTCGAGGAACGACATCTCCGTCGTGTCGCGTCGCTTTTCACCTATCGGATCTACCGATTCTTGCGAACGGAACATCGAAATTGTAACGCTGGATGCACGAGGGATCTCGCTGTTACGCGGAACGCGCAATTAAGCCGCGGGTATTTATCGGAACGGGCTAGATATATCCCGTGATTGTCGATCTGGTTGAATTACGCGATTCATTCGCATTTCATAAACTTCGATATGCGTATAGCGAATACGTGAACCATCCTTATTATTCGTGCTGTAGATTGATCGATGAAATTAATATTAACCCTTTGTACTTGAAAACATTTCTATTGTTGGGAGCTGTAAAAATTACCGGTTGAGAAGTTTGATGAACCTTTTTGGAATTATTATCTTTTATCAATTATTTTCTTCATTCATTATTATTATTCTATTGAATTATTATTTTTTAATTAATAATTTTTTATTATTACTCATCGCCAATATTGTCTGTTTCGCTTGAAAGGTTATCTCTTAGATTTTACTATCCCAATGTATGCGGAGTCTAATCTTGTACTATTTCCGTAGATATTACTTTCACAAGGTCTTTCGAAATTGGAGCACTTTTTATCGGTGTCTATCGACGCGTCATGGTTGAGTCAGCACCGTTTAGCCTACATCGATAGGTGTTAATTTGTATTTGGATCATTGTCAGGCTCGATCGATTTCCGTCGACTTACAGAACTTATCGCGACTCTTTCGATGTCGAATATACAATAACGGAACGTCGAATTCCGTAGAAATATCTTATGCAAAAAAAAAAATAAAGGAGTGCCCCGATATCCAGCGGTACAATTACGACCCATTCGCTATTTAACACCTAACAACGGAGACTTTAGTAGGAAAATAAAGCTAATTAACGCGTTGACTGCCACACAGAAGAAATTGAAAATTCCATTAGGTAGTATCTTCATTTTTAACAAATCTTGTCAAACATTCTCACGGCGGATTGTTATATTTATTTTCCGTAGTAACGGATTCGAGTCGTTACAGTTAGAGAAACGAACAAATTTTGGACGATACAGCTGTTAAATCCGTAGAGAATTTTGAGTGTCACCCACATACGAATGACACGGCAGTCAAAGCGTTAAAAGAAAATACTCGATCAAACGTGTGAATCAAAAATGCTACTCGTACCTCGCGGATCGATTCGTCCAGCGAGCATTATCGACGAGAATTTATGAAAACGGACGATCCCTCTTCTTCGTGCATTTACTCCAATTACTCTTCATCCAACGTGCAAGTCCTTTCGATTCTATCGATATCGTGCGGACCTGCAACAAAACCAATTCAACCGCTGCATGTTTATGCCACGAATCGAATCGCGCTCGTTTTATTCGCGGAATGGTCGTTTTTAAAGGCCGTCATTTCCTCCCGTTTTATCCTTTCACCCGGATCGTTCTCGTCCCCTTTTTATCTTCGCCCCCACGGTTGTAAATCGTTCGTTACGATCGGATAGCGAACGCGTTACGTTTCCCGATAAAAAATTAAACCTAATCCACAACCGGTACTTTTGGTGCATTCGCAAGAGACGACGCGGCGTTCAACGGACACTTTGCCTTTTTTCGTTTTTTGTCGAGAACGGAAACCGTACAGTTATTTTTTTTTTTTTTGGTTTTTAAATAAACGAGTCGCGGTACAAACGATTGTCGCGAAACGCTCGGTTGCTCCCGTTTGTTCGCTGTACGAGCAAATATTTGTATCGGAAATATCGCAAACAAATGTACGCGGCTGTGGACGAGGATTTTCGCCGTTTGCGTTCGACATTTTTAACAAAGATTTTTCTGCTTATGAATCGATCTTTCTTATGGTACGCATGATTTTTTTCTTTGAACATCGATCATTTTTTCTGGATATGCGATTTTCCTTTTCTTAATGACCAGCGTCTCTTGATTAATGACATTTCGCGGATAAATATCGTTCACTCGTCGCAATACTATAGGGCATGACGGATTAAACGGACCGTTCGAAGTGCCGATATGTTGATTCTTGCCGTTTTACAAAATCCTCGCTTAAAGAGGACGAGTTGTCTCGTTCAAGGATTAATTAGTAGATAGCGCATAGTCGAATTAAAACTTTTCGTTCAAAGTAACTCGTCGCAAATTCGTAACAGTTCGCATTTAACCCCGGTGAACCGACCTGTTCACATTTCGCTGCTCCGACTGTTCAATACCCGTGCACCGATTAAGAAAACCATTCGGTACAGCGAGTTAATTAGAGAAAACAATTAGGGATCGCGCGTATTGAAATCTCGCGGCATCGAAAGTAATGGAAATTGTGATACACTTTCTGGCACTCGAGGCTTCCATTTAATCGGTCGAATTCGCTTAATCGTTGATTAAGGTACGTAGAAAATTAGAACGACGAGAAGGATGCTCCTCGACTCTTTTTTAGCCTCCGTTTCGTACAACCTCTTCTCTCTATTTACGGTGCATTTATAATAACGTAGCCATATTTTTATCGTTCAAACTTACCGATAGTCGTTCGTTGTTGAATCGAAACGAAACGTTCAGCTCGCAGGAGGGTCGAGGAGCATCCCTCTCGTACGAATGTAAGGATATCGTTCCACGTGGCCAACCCCGACCCATATCGACATAATCGGACCCGCATCGCGTCAAAGGATTCACAGAATTTTCTTAACAAGAAATAATAGAAACGATCGTGTCCAATAAGATACACAATTTTTCTTCATAAACGAGGGTAGATAATATAATCGAGCCTCTAATTCGGTACGTTACGATTTTATCGTTAAATCGTTAGCGATTTTATCCGATATTTTCTTTCGTTCGTTAATTCCGTATGCGAAAATTGAAAGCGTAATTGCATTAAATCGAAGCGTTTACCGTCGTGATGAACCTTATCGACGTTTCGTATTTTACTATCTTTAATGTTTATTTAACCGATTTGATCGCACTCGCGGTCGAAACTGTTGAAATTAAAAAAAAAAAAAAGGTAGGTGGGTGGGTAATTAACGGTTCGCGTATTCCTTCGATGTCAACACCTTACTTCGGAATCAGTTTCACGTTATCGGGTTATTAGGGCCAGCTTCGCGTTCTTAACATATTTGAACCGTGCGAATCTAGGTCGTTCGTGTCGCTTCGAGTCCGTCAATAATAATCGAAAAAACAAAAAGATTTCCGCCGTAGGATAAATATTCGTAGGAAAATGAAATGTAGCCGATGACCCAGATCGGCCGCGTTTAATCGCGTCTGATAATAAACGAGAGAATCGCGAAATCGCTTTGCAATTTGTTTACCGTAATTAGCAGGAAATCATTGCCGTGCATGACGCCCGAATTATTTGCGTCCGAGGGGGTTAACTTCGACGGAATGCATTACGGTCAATCGGAATGATCGATCGGATGCTCGCCAAATTTATACGAATTAGAGCAATCAGAAATTGCTATCGCAAAGTATGTTCGCGTAGATTGATTGAATCGGGTAGTCGGGTTACCAAACTGTTTTGTAATACGTTTTTTGTATTTTCTATACGCCACAACGATCGAGATAAAACGAAGTAATTGATTAAGGCGGTTAGAAATGAAAACGAGGAGATTGGAGATTTTAGTTTAGAATTGGCACTTTGTAGGTGATAATAAAGCCGTAGGAGTTAATTGCTAATTAAAAACAAACGGAACCAATCGTACGTGATCGTACGATAGATGCAGATTCTTCGAAAGTAAAGAAACTTTCGTGAAAAAGACTCGAAATACTGGGATCGTCGTTCAGGGGCGGATCCGGAGGGCGTGGCGTGTCCAAGGGGCGGGACCGAAGGGAGTGGCGTATCCAAAGGGCGGGGCGAATCCAAATTATTCGATAGGTGGAACAAATCCGTCCCTAACGTCGTTTCAGCCAATTACCGACCAATTATTACGTTCTTACGATAAAATTATCTATACATTTATTCGCGATTTAGTACTCGTATCTTTAAGTGACGTCATTCAAATAGTGTTCGGTTGATTCTTAAAAACAACCAAGTATCGATCGTGTATTATCATTCGACTCGTAAAAGATTTATAGTCTAACTTAATATCGATTAACTTAATTATCTTAAGTATTATCTTGTACCGTGATTTTCAAAACGGAGAAGATACATGTGTTCGTGTTTAACCTGCTCGAGGCCGAAATTATGCTACGCAACGATCTAAAACCGGTGAAAGTTATTCCCGGTAGCAATCGTAACGGATAAACAATTCGTTGTTTTGTCGGACGCACTTGATGCGTCGTCGCGTAGATGGCACGGGACGCACCAGGTGCGTCTTCGATCTCGAGCGCGTCGAGGTAGCTCGCATGCACGAGAGTTCAAATAAGTTCGATATTACGCAAAAGTGTCTGCATCGCGGTCATACGCACAGTAAGGACCAGTCTACGAGAGACAGAGTCAAATAGTTGATAACGAATTAGCGGAAAAAAAAAGAAAAATAGACAAAACAGAAACGAAGAATCATCTTATCAATGCAAAACGTTTGTTCTCTATAGTTTCGACTTTCGTCCGTTGATTAGTCAACTTTTTACGCGGAAACGACCAACGTTCTACGGAGAACCATCGATCTGGACCAAAGATAATCAACATTTAGACACTTAAACCAATCGCTGAAGTTTTAAGGAGGACGCGAAACATTCCGTTTAACAGCCGGTCCGATAAAACGCTCTTCTAAATCGTCGTCCTCGACATCCATCTATACGGGGGTTGGCCATGTTCCTCTGTAAATACAACCTAACCAAACTTATCGAGGTTTCTATCCGATTTTTCCAACGATCCCTACACCCATATACACTTTGTCTCTCTATCTCGAACTATAACGCGTCAAATGTTACGATGTACTTCTATCTATACCTATATACATGCTTTATTCCGGGTCTGCGCAACTAGTTGCCACATACTGAACATCTACGGTATTATCTCTCCGGCTGGCACCCACTGCGGGTCTACGATTCGTCGTTCAGAGAGGTGATACCTCGAATTTCTTGCACTGACGCTTAAACCGCGCCTCCGGGGGTGTAGGCCACGCCTCTTTGTCAGCAGTTCACGCCCTCGCGAGCGCATACCACGCCTTCGCCGGGACAGTTCACGCCGCAGGTGGGTAGGTTACGCCCTCGCGAACGGAAGCGGGGATAGTCCCCGCCTTCGTGCACGTAGACCACGCCCTCGGGGGTGTGAACAACGCCTCCGAGAGCGTGATCCATGCCGTGAGGGCCGCGTGTTCTCTACGAAAGAGGTACAACAAATGCCTCCTGTGGATTATTGCTCGAGTATGCATCGTTGTCCGCTTGATGCGGCGCTAGTTGCGCACCCAAGCTCTTTACTCGTTGATCTATCGTTGAATCTTTGTCTCGAATCACCGCTCTAACGACATACACGACACTCGTAGACAGAGAAAAACTCTATAGGACCATTTCGGCGTCTCGCCCACCAAATGACAGAAAGCAACGTTTCGGCTCCGTTCCCGGTCTCGCGACACGATAAATAATGCGGGAAGGGCGGTCGGCCGACCGGGGGGGTGGTCGTTGCGTTTTCTGGAAACATTTCGTGAACCGAAGTTACACTGTAAGATATAGCAAAACTTTGTAAAGTAGATAGAGAAGCAGGGAAAGAATAAAAAAAGAAAAAAATGGTGGTTCGTTCGGGGAGGAGGTGGATGGCCTCTCGAAGGCGCCACGAAAGAGACGGACGATGCACATTGAAATCCGGGTTTTGTATCGTAAGGGAAACATACACAAGTAAAACTCGCTCGCCAGTAGACATGTAATACACCACGTGTACATACGATATATGTATATGTATTGTTGCGTTATTGCCTAACGTTTTAATCATAGACACGTTAATATCTCGAACGTTATAACGAGAGAATAGTGAAACCTTCTTCCACCTTTGCCGTCAGGAACGTCTGTCTGATGATTAGGAATGACTGTAGAGTATATATATATATATATTATAATATATACATATATAAATAGTTCTACTGTAAATAGATGATGATGGTTGCTGATTTTAGTGAAGTTACTCGAGTCGTCGACCAGAAAATCGTAGGGAAAATCGTTCCGAAATATCATCTAAAAATTAAAAAATTACAAATTTCTATTTTTCGAACTTGAAATTCAAAATCATTAAAATTTCACTTCGGAATATAAATAACTTTTTTATTGCTCTTTGTTAATCCATCTTGTTTTCGCTCTTTCTCGATATACTTCGTCCATATACCCCTTGTTTCAATAAACAATTGTTCGTATTCGAGGTATAAATTGGACGTAACGGAACACGATATATCTTTTATTCATTTTTATCGAGCCATACCTACTTAGTTGTTCGTATGGCAAAATTTCGGAACTCGATAAACGAATTTCAGCGAATTGCAATTGTATAAATATAAGAGTAGACCAAGAAACGCGATGGCGGGTCGAATATGGTTAAAGCGACGTTTTTACACGATAATCATTACGGTACACCATACGGAACGATGAAAGTTGTCCTCGTTTCTTGTCGACGACGCGAAAATTCGTCGTTTTGTTGACCGTTTCCTCGCAGGTCGTACAGAGGCCTCGAATATTCTCGCTGTTCGATCGAATGCTAAGATGGACACCATGGTCCCCGTTAGCGCGTAAGAATTCCGATAGATCTTAAGCCATAGCGAAGATAAACCGAGAAGTTCAAAGCAACGGTGAACAATGACGAGACAAGAATGTATCGATTAACTCGTCGACTGCTCTTCGAACGTCTTTTTTGTTAATTTCAAAAAATCAACCTCTTTCCAAATTATTTTTCTGATGCGTCAGAACTAACTGTTACAGCTACAATATTAATAGGAACAAAGAATGTTATAATGTTACAAAATTATGTCAAAATGTCTGTCATGTTTTACTGAGCTAATGAATGTTGTATATGTTAGGTGATGTTGCAATATTTATTTATTTTCAATTTTAAAGCAATATTTATTTATTTATTTTCAATTTATGCATTTAATGTCGGCACCTCTGATGTTAAATGTGAACGTTCACTGCAAAGTGTGAACGTTTCCGCCCATAATTCAGAGAGAGTGGTAACTATAATGACTATAAGTTACTAGAGAGACGTATAAGCTTCTCTCCTCTCGTGGCGATCACTGTAACAGTCGACGCGTTAATCGACAAAAAAAAAAGTGGAAATAATGCCCATGTCCTTCACGGGCATCCAGCTTTTTTTTCCAGTCCTTTCCGCTCTATCTTCGTCGTCCTTTTCACCAGTTTTTCTAGTCTCTCGTCTCCTTCAACCGATCCAATCGATTTAGCTGAATGCTGCTTCGGCTCGTTATCGACCCATTTGCACCGACAAATGAAATATACCGTACATTTCTGTCGAGGTTGAAGGTTTCGGGGTTTTTCTACGAGTTGTATAAAAACTGAGGGTGGTAGATGTCGATGGTGGAGAGAGACAGATTATGCGAAGGGTATTAGCTGCCGCCAAGGTCCCTCGGTTGGTTTCATGAGAGTTATAAAATAATTTGAAGCATTTTCTGGGGTGGACTGAACAATACTCGTTAACCCTTTGCACTCGAAGGTATCTTTACTGTATAACATAATAAAACAGCCAATGTGGCAATTAATAATGGAGAGATAATAACTTGGAAAGAATTCATCAACACTTACAACCAAATAGTTTTACACTCGTTATCTGCTACCTAAAATAAAAATACCTTCGAGTGCAAAAGGTTGAAAATACTACCTTAAAAGCAAAACCACGCAGTAGTTCAACAGGAAGATAGTACTATAAAAAACGGTACCGAGAAAAACTAACAGAATGTGCATAAAATAAAACGCAAACGCAACATGCTAAAAATTCGAGCAGAAACGTAAAATCAACGTAGTCGTGGAAAGTCGCGACGGAAAAACGTATATCAACGTGGCTCATCCTAGAAAATCGCGATGGAAAAAGGTAAATTAACGTGACCCGTCCGTTAAGTGTTATTAGACTCGTCTCGCGAGTATCAGTTCGTAGACACGAACATAATCTCGCGACACCGCGTTGCAGAAGAAATATTTCGTTCCTCGATGCAAATGGGTGAAAATCTGTTTCGGACGATCGCTCTGCTCCTCGCTGCTCCCGTTTTTCGTTCGTTCCTCTCGCTTAGTCGATGAAATTCCAGAATTCTGTTATAACGTTCCGATCCGTCGAACGGAGAGCTCCATTAACCGAGACATTCTCACGGTACAACGAAATGCGATTAAGTTTACGTTCGCCCGTTTCTGTATCAGCCCAATCGAGAGACACTGTTTGACTAACCTAACGACAGCCTCGTCGTGGCAGCAAGGTCGATACTTATCGAATAACCGGCGATATACGTAGAACAAGGAATTCCCTACATTTTATCCCGTAATCTTGTTATTTTCTAGGCAGTCGCGTCGTTCGCAGCTAGTCATTTATTGATGCAACGTTGACGCTAGTGGTGTACAAAGTTTCAACTCGTTATTCCACAATTTCCTAGACAGTTGCATTGTTCACGGTTGGTTAATTATTGCTACAATGTTGACACTAGCGATATATGATACCTACAAAAAGAAATTCCTTATCTTTCAATCCCGTGCCTTACAATTTTATAGGCGGCTGCGTCAATTGTGGTTAATTAATTGTTGCAACAACTTTAAGATCAGTGATGTACCCACAACCGGGAATTCCCTACGTTTCAACACTTTGTCCTACAATTTTCTAGGGTGTCGCGTCATTTACAGCTAGTTACTTATTGCTACAATGTTGACACTAGCGATATACCTACAACAGGGAATTTCCTACTTCCCCTCGTTATAGAAACCTGTTTCAGTGTACTACAGCCTCGCATGCACTGCGTTACGTGCAGTTAATGCGATAAAACGATTGCTATTGCAACCCGTATCACTGTTCCGTAATAACATTCGCGCTGCTGGAACGTGAAATTATAAATTATAATCGAACTCGATCAGAAATTATAATCGAACCCGATCATAAATTATAATCAATCTCGTTCGTAAATTATAATCGAACTCGATCCTAAATTATAATCAAACCCGATCGTAAATTATAATCAAACTCGATCGTAAATTTTGATCAAACTCGATCGTAAATTTTGATCAAACTCGATCATAAATTACGATGGAACCCGATCGTAAATCGTTTAGGTGACAAATGGACGTGGTTTAACGTCGATCGTTTCAACCTATCCCTTATATTTAGAAAAACAATCGTCTCGTTCCGGCAACGATGAAAAAAGTTTTTCACTTTCATTCTCCGTTACCTCCGCCCAAACAAAGTCGTTTCTATAATCCGCACGATGATTCTCCTTGAGATATACTATATATCCTTCTGTAAGAATCTTTCTCGAGAGCCGTCCAAGAGATAGCCCTCGAAACGGCTGGATTCAGCGAGCACGAAGAACCAACGTTATATCCCATTATGCGAAAGTATCGATCCTTGCTGTCTCCTTTCGTCTGCTATCAGCGAATCAAGCTTTATCTTCCGTCTTCTTTGTATAATTCCTATTGTACAGAAGAGCGAGAAACGGCCGAGATATTGGCCGTTCGGAATTGTAAAATCGTTGCAACACGTTATAAGCCGTTTTGCGCCTACGCTCATTATTAATTATTAATATTATTATTATTATTATTATTATTATTATTATTATTATTATTAATTATTAATTATTATTATTATTGTCGGCATCGATCATGTCGTCGATTCGCCTTCGATCGTTTGCGAGCTTTCGACGACGGAATTCGGGTAAGAATTTAATATCGAGCGTTTCGAGGCTAGCAAACGACGACAGGACGAAACAACGTGTTAATTGTTGTTGTACGATCTCGTTGAGAACCCCTAAGGAAATAGAGCCGAGGAGCTCCTTGCGAAAAAGGAAGAATCAGAATGAAAGAGAAAGAAAGAATGAGAGAGAATGAGAGAGAAATAGAGAGAAAGAGAGAGAGAGAGAGAGAGAGAGTAATGGGAACCACTTGCCTTCGCAAGCAACGAGAAATCCTTTCGTAGAATTATATGTCGAGTGAATAAATCGTAGCTACCGAAAGATCTTTGGACGTTAATTTACAAAAATTCACTATTTTAGAAGAGATGCTCGGCGGGATAGAGGAGAACAGGTCGAAATCGTTGTACGATCTCGTTGCTCGATCGCGAGTGGATCGTGCGTTTACGAACAACGCTGCGCACGACCGACTAAGAATCAATCAATTGTAAGTGAGTCGAAAGTGCAAAATATACAGACATTAAATGTTATTTACACCAGCTGACTGTTTATTCGAAACTATACCCTCCATTTTTCCATTTCGACACGACTTTCGTCCTATTTATCGCCACGCGTTTTGTAGCTACGCTTTAAATTGACATTTGTTAAATTTCCACACTTTAAATTCTCACGCTTTAAATTCCTACGCTTTAAATTCACACGTTTTAAATTTCAGAGCGTCAAATTCCTGTGCCATAAATTTCTACACGCCGAATTCCAACACATTAAATTTCTCCGCTTTAAAGTCCCACGTGTTAGATTCCTACTCGTTAAATTCCTACGGGTTAGATTCCTATGTGTTAAATTCCTATGCGTTAAATTCCGGCGCATTCAATTCCCACGCGCCAAAGTTCCACGCATTGAACGCCTCTTATGCGAACGTTGAATGTTCAGCCTGTTGTTGCCTCGCGATATATCGCCAGGCATCGCGTCGCCACGATGAAATTATTATAAAAACGGTAGTATCATCGATCGGCGATAACTTCCACATCAGATAACTACGAACGCTGACGAAGTGCTCGCAGGTGAGTGAACAGCTGATTACGTAATCGGAAGTAGCTGCACTCCGGCGGACGAAAGAGAGGCTTCCAAACGCCGTCGTTCATGGTAAGGATTAATCGATTCGCGATTGTTTCGCGACAAGTACAGCGACTTACAAATTAGCCGGCTTGTTGTGACGCAAAAGTACTAATTGTTCTTCAGGAGGCTTGATTGGCTTCGAAATGGCCCTATTGTGCCGGCGAGACAATGGATTCTATTGCTGGATTACGCCGCGTTCGTCGCGATATTATACATACACGCCTACAGGGTGTCTCACAAATACTGTAGGAACCGAAAAGGGGCTGATGCGAACGTTAACATACAATTAGACAAAAGCTTCTCAATAATTTTCATAATCGAAAACGACACATGTAAGATCCGTCATTTTGACGAGCCCCGTGAATCTAGTGTTAATTATAAAATAGTGATACTCACATTTTTTTGTAATCATTAATATACTGGTGCCAAGATCCGCTGATTCTTCTATAAAACCCATTTGTACGAAAAATGAACAAACGAAGCGTAAATTTTTGGCCTTTCGTTGAACTATCTGTTGTTTTTAACAGCGGAGCGTCGACATTGCAAAATCACGAAAGAACGGGAAAACCTATTCGATTGAACATTGATTTCGTAACTGCTTAAAGTAATTTTGATTATTCGTTTGTACACCTAATAAAAGTGGTCAAGTTGCGCGGAACGGGCTAGCACACGCGGACCGTGTAATTCGCTTAATTTCGAATATCGAATATCTCGTTTTCGACCGTCCGTATTTCCAGCTTCATTGTCCCGTCGGAACAGGGACATACGTCAGAGCTTGACAGTGAAGAATGAATCCGTGAAAAAGAAAAATCCGTGGAGTATCTCTTCTCGCAACGACCGATTCAATTGCGAGGAGCTGCACGAGAGCGTCGCTAAAAAGATACGGATTTGCCCAAAAAGAAGAACCGTACGTATTGTAGTTTGACGTGGATGTATCTACTTAAATGTTTCAACGTGTTGGTTGTGGGTGAATCGGGTTTCATATATTTCATGCTCATATATTTGTTCACGACCACAGTTACTCATGCCCTACACTCCCGTGTTTTTCCTTAATAATTTAAAAGCGAAGTCTCATCCGAAATTTTAGCAAAGGAAAAAGTTGTTCAGAATAGCCCTACCTATATTCCCAAAACTTACTTAACTTTAAGGGCTCTTATCGCCCGTTCAATGTGAACGATGTCCGATATACAAAAAATACTTGTCAAATATTTTCTCGAGAACTATCTCCCACGTAAGTTTCATTAAGATCGGAGTATGCAGGTTCGATATGTTCCCTTGTTAATGTCGAAAAAATGACACGATTTATGGGATGACCTGATAGATCACGTTGTTAACGAGTTACGAAGGCGGGTAAGCGCGAATGTCGAGAATTCAGCGATAATAATGGAGGACAGAGAAATCACGAGCTCGCGAGGAATATAATGCTCTTACGTCGTTAAGTACTTTCCTCTGTAACGCGAGTGCGACCCGCTGAGATATCGCGACCAAGTATCACGCGTTTGTATCTCTTCGAGTTACCACGAAACGCATTAACCAATTTCTTTTTCCAGGAATCACCAACGGTAATGTGTGTCGCGAAAGATTGCGCAACGCGATTGTTCGCTCGCTCCGTAAATCCATTATTACGATAAACGCGAAAATATGCAGGCTCACGTGAGCGTTCGAACGATGATATATTAAGTCGTTTGGCAAGTAATTACGTATTTTCTTGAAGCGACGTTTTTAATCGGATACAATACTTTTAAAAATGTAAAATATTGCGAAAATGCTTCTTATCACTTTCCATATTTAATAGGGTTGTTGTGCAACCAACTCATAGACAACAAGATAACTTGTCACCACCACATTGAATCATCCTGCGAAAAACATCCTGATTTCACTCCTCAAACGCGAACTCATCTAGCCTTCTTAGTCATCCTGTCCTACGCACTCTACCCTTCCAATATGCTTGCACTTCTATTACTCACCCTCATCTCGATATATATAACTAGCCCTCTTCCTACATTCAGTTTAGTCTTCCATAATTGGTACTTGCGTGCTGAACTGATCGTCATCGGATAAAGCCTCCGAGTTTATATTATAAGTACTTATTCCCTCATCCAGAATTCAACAGGGTAACAACCACAAACCACTGCGAAGAATCAATCGAACTTTTTCGCAAGCAAACCGGGTTGTATGTCCCTCGACTATCGTCCACCGGTTTGATCGATTCAGATCGAATTTTATGGTTACACTTTAGGATACTGCGGTAAATCTAGGACACGCTGAAATTCCGACAGCGAACCTCCCTTTAGCGAATTTCGTCCCTTTGACGCGCCGCGTTAAAATAGATTGATCGTACGGTGAAATTTGCGACACATTCGGCGATTATTTAGCGACGTTTATTATTTTGCGATGTTTAGGAACATCTGTTAACCTGTTAACTGGGCATGACGAGATTTTTCGTCATGGACATTTGCCGTAATATTTTGCCGTAATAAATAAACAGATACCGTTGTATTCGGTAAAGTCTCCAAAGTCTGTTGATATAAATAGGACCTCAGTATCTTTCATGGTTACTTTAGAAAATTACTTTGAATGTGGAAAATGTGCTTTTTTCCCGAACTTCTCAAAAACTGTACGCGTTGGAGAAAAACGGATTGTAATCCGCAAAAGAAACGCTACGATAATAACTGAACGGATATTAGAACGTCGAAAATTAGTAAAAATTTGTCGGAGAGTGTAATTGAAACGTTTGATCGAAGGTCGCCGCGTATTAGCGAGATCGGTGTCAGGGGTTAATTAGCGTCTTTATCACGACGAAAACACCGTTGTTTTCTTTGCTTCTATTTAGGTAACCGGATCTCATTTTAATTGAAAACAAAGTTCTTCAATCTCGTAAACGGAAAAGAGATTAAAAACGTAATTGTAGTAGTCTTAATCACTGTTCAGTCGGTTTTCAGTTAGTCAGAAAAAGAACCAGCTGCGAATGTGCACAACCTCACGAAATTATTCGAACGATGATATATTTATAATTCAAAAGGACACAGACTATACAAAATACTTAAAACTTATCCATTGAAATGTACATTTTCAAATGATAAATAAATAAATAAATATTTTTGTAAAAAGTATATCGTTGCTTTTATTCGCACGAATTAAGTTAATTTTAGTATAAAAATAATTATTTCTTGAACGAAAAATAATCACCGACCATGCACGAACCGAAATAGTTTTTAAGTAGTTACAAGAATTAAGGAAGTGTCCACATATCTTTGAGGGGCAGATATTTGCGGAAGAGGGTCTGTAAATTTCATTCATAATTGGAAAGCCTCCTCCCGTTATATCGACAACGGCTATATTTCACGGATTAGATGCAAAACAACCGCGAGAAATCAATCGTCTGCCGGGTCATCGTTATCTGACGGCGCTATGCAAATTGCGACCGGTTATTTTTCTGCTCTCTGGTTATTTTTCTACATCGCGAACGCTCGGATCGTCGACTCACCGTGGAGTGTCTTGAAGTCGTTTTGTCGGTCCTCGAATTAACGGTCGAAATAATTACATAGATTAAAATTCGGAAGAACAATTATACCGGTCGCGTGTTCAAGAGGTTGGCTGTAAACGACGAGGAGGATAAAACAACGCTAACGAAGGTAAAGAAAATAAATTTATTCATTTGTCCATATATTTGTTTAATTTATTCATTCGTCTATATATTTGTTTAATTCATTCATTCGTCTATATATTGGTTTAATTCATTCATTCGTCTATATGTATATTTATTTAATTTATTTATTTATATAATTTATGGGGTAATAATTCACGAGACGACGCGACGGGATTAATATTAATGTTATTAAATGTTCTTTTATCGCGTGTATCTTTTAATCCGTCGGGTCGGATGGAAATACGAATAATAAAATTACATTTGCACGTTAATAAAACACGAACGGCATGGCGGCCGATTTTTCGGGATTAAAACAGTGGAACATCGTCAGTTTATCGAGTCCGGCTGGAATTTTAATTAAGCGGGAAGCGATGGAATTAATTACGGTGAATGTACGATTTCAAGTTGGCAGAATCGCGATATTAACCGATGAAAAACACCACGGAATGTGCCTCGACTTTCTTCCGATCGTTTTCGCCTCTTTTTTAATCGAGCAATGCTTTCAAATATTCGACGAAGTTATTTCAAATCCACCCACCGAAAGCTTTCATCGTTGAACAAATTATAAAAATTCATCGATCATGCGAACGCGAACAGGACAGAAAACTGTGCGTCGAGTTTTATAAAAGAACCTTAAATGTTTCCAGGATGTTGCAGTTTTTAATTTTTGCTACTTCGTGCTTTTAGGAATTCTTTCACTTTGGGAACATTCGAACTTTCCTCGGTCGCCTTAAGATTGTACCAATTAATATCTTACTATGAACAACGTATTTACCAAATAAATCGTAGTGCAAGAGGTTAAGCTACTTTCCGACAAATCGATTGCCAGAATTCTCTGTTCCTTGCTCAAGCAAATATCCTTATCGCGATAAACGTTGTGGATTAATTTAAAAGAATATCCCTGTACAGTGTTCAACGTAAACAATGGCGTGGTCTAGACGTTGCTCGAACAAGAAACAAAACGCGATATGGGCACACACGAAACATCGTGATAGCGCCGATAATAACTCGATTTCTGTCGCGGTAACGTGCGTGCATACGTGCAGATATATAAACGGGATAAAGTGATGGGTCAGCTCGTTAGTTTCAGCGAAATCGACGATGGTGGCCGCGTACGGGGAACGTTTACTGTTCACCGTGATAGTTTTGGCCGCTGCAGCGAAATCTAACCAACTGGTGGATAAGGAATGGTGGGAAACCGCGTTGGTTTATCAAATCTGGCCAAGAGGATTCCAGGATACCAACGGAGATGGCGAGGGTGACTTAAAGGGTATGTTATTACCTGAACTCGGAATCCACAGGTGTGTTGATGCTTCCGACGTGTGGCCAGTTTATGCCATAAATGTTAAGCTCGAAATCAAACCGCGCGATGATCGATCATCTCGCGGGTTAAAGGTGTGGCTATACTTTTACCCCGATGGTAAAAAGAAGTGAACATCCTTGGAAGAACGTAGGGGAAAAACATAGAACTCGAATTTACCCAAGTACCTCGAATCCCGTTTTCGGAATTTTTGAATTGTCATCGGCTTACTTTCGAATTCCATAATTCCGAAATATTAAAAAATCGCTTCACTCTGCCTAGTATGTGACATTTACGCTATCGGTAAATGTCTACTTGGTCAGCCTTGGGCAGAAATTTCAATTATGCCGGTGACGGAGATTCTCTGTTCCTGAATAAGCTTGAAAAAATGCATTGCTCCCTGTTATCGTTAGTTGGTCATGGTACCAGCCGAGGTTACTTCAGTTTTGCTTTGTGGCGTATGATAATGCACGATCGATACGTTATCGTACGATGGAAATATGTAATATGTACTTTTTCATGTACCAATCGTACAGAAATTGCGGGATGTGAAACTTGATGCTGTAATCGGTCGACCGTACTGAGAAGCGCTTAATGTGTTTTCACGATCGCATAAACAAATGGTGTTCTTTAAGATAAGCATCTGCAGGAAATGTTTGTAAGTCATGCTTTTACACAGGTATTATCAAACGTCTGGATTACCTTCGAGATCTTGGCATTGACACGATTTGGTTGAATCCAGTTTATTCGTCGCCACTGATTGATTCTGGATATGACATCTCTAATTACACCGATATAAATCCTGTTTTTGGTAATCTCGAGCACTTTGACGAACTTGTAGGAAAAGCTCATGAACGTGGTAAGTTGCAACGTTTAAACATTGGGTTCGATGAAAATATACCAAAATTGTAATTGATTAAAATTTGTCAGATTTAAAAGTTATATTGGATGTGGTACCGAATCATTCTAGCGATAAACACGAATGGTTTCTACAATCAAGCAAAAATGTTTCACCATACAAAGATTACTATATTTGGGCAAATGGAACGAAAAATGCAAAGGATGAAAACATACCTCCTAATAATTGGGTATGTTGCTTGTAGTTTTTAGATGAAGTTTATTAAATGCGATTAAACAATATATTTGATTCAGGTGTGTACCTACAGCGATGAAAAGGGATCTGCATGGTCATGGCATGATGCACGACAACAATGGTATTATCACAAATTTCATCAATCCCAGCCTGACCTCAATTTGAGAAATGAAAATGTGCTACAAGAGTTATTGGTAGAGTATTTACAATTGTAACAACCAGATGTTATAATTGAACAAAAAAGTTGGTGAACCATTTTTTTTTGTTTCAGAATGTGTTTAGCTTCTGGTTGGAAAGAGGTGTTGATGGTTTTCGAATCAATGCTGTATCATACTTTTTTGAGGATCAAGAATTAAGAGATGAACACGATTTAGAAAATAGAACCTTCACAACCGGATTGCCAGAAAATACAGCTCTTCTGTATACATTTCGATCGTATATCAATGACTGGGTAGTAAACAATAATGCTAGTTCAAAGTATGTATGGTAATAATATACATTCAATTCATTTTAAGTGATAGTACTTTTATTGCAATAATATATTTTTAATATACAGATTATTAATTGCTGAATCTTATGATTCTGATGAAATACTGATTTCATTTTATGGTAATGATACTCACCAAGGAATACCACCTTATAATTTTCGTTTCATAAAAAATATTCAAAACACTAGTACTGCAGAACACGTTAAAAATATTCTACAGGATTGGTTTAAAAAACTTCCAAATAATGCAAGCACGAATTGGGTGGTAAAGTTACATATATCATAATAATACTTCTCCAATCATTGTATTCGATCTAAACAGCCTTCTTTAACTAATTCTAGCTTTCCAACCATGATAATTCAAGAGCAGCTTCGAGGATTGGATTGAATCGTGTCGATGGTCTTCATATGCTTAATTTATTACTACCTGGTCAGGCATATACTTATTACGGGGAAGAGATTGCAATGTTGGACAGAAAAATGTCGTGGCATGAAACAATTGATCCTATGGGTCGTTCGAGGACAAACGAAACGTACGAAAATTATTCCAGAGACCCCGCGAGAACACCGATGCAATGGAACTCTGATACATCCGCAGGATTCTCGAGCAATGAGACTACATATCTTCCTGTTCATTCAGAATATCCAGACAGGAACGTTGAAGCGCAACAAAATGAAACAGAGAGCAACTTAAAGACCTATAAAGCCCTTGCAGCTCTTAGGAAAGATAAAATTTTCACTCATGGACAATATGAATTTGCAACTTTAAATAATAACCACGTATTCATTTTAAAAAGGTTTGTATAAAATAATGAAGCGCGTATTCGTATAATCATCCAATATCGTTTGTTATTAGATATCTGGAAAATTTCCCGGTATATATTGTGACCATAAATCTGGGTATTCGACAGGAGAGAATTAATTTAACTTCATTGTATCCGCACCTAGAAGATTCTATGGAAATTGTTGTTGCCTCCAGTAATGCAATTAACATGCCGTAAATATACATGCATATTTAAAATACTGTTCAAGTATTAATAAAAAACACCATAAAAAATATTCAATTTTATTTCTTTAGGGAAGTGATTTCAGCGAGTAACATCGTGCTCACAGCTAATGCAGCATTGGTATTAAAAGGCAAGGAGAACGATTCAGATATCATTGAAACATCTACTATGATTCCAGTATCAAACTCCACAGAGAATAATTCTGCTGGTACATTTGAGCCAACATTACTGTTGATAATAAATACCATTATTATGATGCTATCGTTCAGATATTGAATTTTTTTATCTTTATTTTGTTACATTAAAAGCTGCCAATTACAAAAAACATTAAATGCGTATGTTTATTTTGAATCACTTTAGCTTACAGCCATCTTTTTAACCATTTGATCGCATTTTTTTGGATTTCCCTTGGTTCCCACAGATTACTGTAGATGCCTTCAAAGTTCATTGTACCTAAATATTTATATGATCCCTTTAGATCCCTATATGTTGTTAAATTTTCCTACATTCGCTTTCGATTTATCTAGGTTTCCGCTAGAGTTTGCCCATCATCGTCTTATGCATGTGTACTAATCTGGTCTAATCTATACATATACGCCGCGTCTATTTTTGTCGACAGAAACATTGACCTCAGGTGTCATTCTGTTTCTGAACTGTCACCGTAATTTATATTGATGAGAGCACACTAGTCTTATCCAAATATGTCCGTACAACAAACTTTGAATGTATTGAATGACTAATAAACAAGCTAAGCAATGTAACCCCAGGTGCCAACATGTACCCAGAAGCCAGTTGCATGGTCACTAAAATCGTGGTTAATATATAAAGACACTACAATACGAGTGACAGGCGATACGAGTTTATCGCTGTTTGTAATACAAACAAGAAACTGAAGTAAAGAGAAGCTTAAGATAGTTCGGTAGTCGGTAAACGGGGCGAATATGTGTGTCACACGATGTTTGTAATCACAAATTACATTTCACGATGCATTCGGAACGAATTACGTTTTCACGGTGCGCCGCTTATTCCCTTGTTCTAATCAAGGCGACGGTAAATTTAAAACAAGACGTAAATACACGCTTGATTGCGTCTAACGTATCTCCTGCGAGATAAGAGTGAAAGACAATAATAGGGGCGACAAAAGAGTTTTCGCCATTCAATTGATATCTATTCGTGTCTATATTTGTTCGTGCACATGAATGCCGCGCTCGTCTCTTTGTTGTGCCGTTTTCTTCTGTCGATTCATCATTAACGGTCAACCGAAATTACGCTCTCACCTTCGTAAACATAACACGTGTGTACCCTCGTTGCATCTGAAAGCACACGAGAAAAAAGACGATTTAGAGGACACGTTAGCTGATCATCTTAATAGTGCGGAAAGAAGCATGAAACAATGGAACGCAAAGAACTTAACGAAAACACTTGCCTTCTTTACGGTAAATCAATCTACGAGGCGATAAGAATCAACGGATCTAATGGAAAGCAAGAAGACCCAGGTAGGATTTTATTTTTTTAAAGCTATACACGGAATGAAAGAAAGTGATGTTAAAATAAGATTGTGCCATAATTCGAATCATAAAGTAACCCCTCTTGACAGTGACGTAACTACAATTTTTATACGAGGTCGGACAAAGCCCTTGTCATTATTAAAAGCGACAAATATTTCGAATTTTCTTTTATTTCGTCTCAAAGACTAATTTTCGTTAAGATTTTTGGATTTCCGGACTTTGAAACTTTGTGAAACTTTGTGACTTAACCGTTTGATGACTTTACAAAATAATACAGTAAAAGCAAATACATAGATCGAAAATAATTCCCATGATTATAGATCGCCGTGATAAAAATGTGGAAATCTCTAAGCTAAAATCTTTTATTGTTATGAACGCGGTTCGCATTTACTCTTATTATCTTCGTATCTGCATTGTGTTTACATCCTTGCAACCGAACGACTGACGTTTCGAATTTGAATTCAACCAATCATTTTCCTTGTATGCGCGCGCAATGCTCGCACACGTTCATGTAACGAAAATTCAATTAATTATCGTAACCGAAATATTAAGGAATTCGTGAAAGAACGAATACGTGAACGATGCAAACATTGTATAAAAGAAACCTACGAATATGACACTCACTCGAACATTTTCGCGCTGTTGTTACACTTCGCATAAATATCCAACATTAAGAAACAACAAAGTTACAAGATAGACGTGTACATGAAAAAAAACACTTCGTTTCAGAATCGGTGAATGATGAATTTAGATACTACACTATTGAACCAGTATGGATGAACATACGATTATGCATATTTTGGTTTCTATGGTTATTATTGATAGTAGTGCTAGTTGCATCTATACTATCTTATTGTTGTTTGCAAATACAAACGTGTACTAATCTGAGGAAAATGATTGCCTTGAATGCCACAAGAGCAGTAAGTAATCGAACGAATCTTGTTACTGATTTTAGATTAAATAATGTTGTTATTATATAACATACATCAAATTTCAGTAAATTTTCCACATGCTGTACAAGGTGTAACTCTTGTCTCTAACCAGATGTTTCCGGCAAAATCCACGATGAAAGATCAATCTGTCGAAAAAACGATAGTATACATTTTGTTATCTTCTAGATACGGAATAAGCTCCTAATTCATTGCTTACGCTGCGAAACTAAACGAAAATCTAATAACAGATGAGAGATTAGGGCGAAACCGATTTCGAAGTAACATAATAAACACTAAGCACATTGTATATATAGTGTATTATTTTTTTATTTGTATATTAATATCGTACAAATGTGCAAATGAATGTACCTATCTATCGTATTGTAAAAAACTGTTTATAAATATCTTATGGTAATTTGTATTGTTAATAAATGCAGCTGCCATGCAAACGATACGCATAACTGACGATTTATGACCCGCTATTCCCGCACAAGCAACGTCAGCATAATACATATACTGGTTTGCGAATTGGACGACATTTATGTTTGTTATGTAAAAAAATTTAGAAATTTGAGAATTTTAAGATCATAGATCTTTTTTCTATTTTCGGCCTCTCGGTCGAATAAAAAAGCGATAATGGTAGCTAAATATTGTTCTTGGGTATATAAACAACTTTCGTGCCACAGCTTCAGTGTGTCTGTCTTAGAAAATAGGATGTAATATTTTGAAAGTTTCCAACTTTTCCACGCTTCTAGTTATTGAGGTTCTTCTTAAAAATTACTAAAGGAACGTGAAAAAATGCATTCGCTCGATATCATGTTTTATATCAAACGGCCCTGCGTGCAAGTATTCGTCGATGAAACGATCAGTTCTGGGCTATGGTGTTATGGAACCCCAGGCAAAATACTGCATAAAACGAATTTTTTATTGACTTCTTTTTCCCACATATGCCTTCATAAACATCCTTTAATCTATCCTTAACTATTAAACATACTCTTGTAAAAATCTACGAATGGATTAATTATCGAGATAATCGTACAAATTAAGATCTGACTTTTCAATTAGTTATCCACCCTTATTTCAAATATGACTCTTTATTTGCCAAGATAATTACCTTGACAATACGCAAATATCACTTATTTTTTTCTCTCGATATTTTACTTGAATCAAATGCTTTTGCGATAAAATTTTAAAAACTTGAAAGAAATTGGGTTGGTCATTTTGATGTATAAATTCAGTTAATGTTATGAACATAGAGTATTTTTCGATCTATGAGAGTTTTTCGGTTTTATCGAAAGGTAAGGTATCTTCAATATTATCTTTGTCGAATTCCGAAGTCGCGGTGCCCTTCTAGGTGCAAGGGTCGTCCCTGATTTTACTTAACCAGTGCATCTGTGGTAGTACAAATAAATAGGCTCAAAAAGGGGAACGAGCAGCCAGATATGTCCATAGGGTAAAACGCGTTGGTCCAGTTGTTCTTGTAGCCTGGAACGTTAGGGAAACGGTGCGAAAGGGTCGTTCGATACTTAAGTGGAAGAAAAGGATTTCTGTGCGACAGATTCATACATCCCCGGTACGAGCAATTGCTTGAAAACGTCCTTGGAATTGGTCAGAGATCATTATGGAGAGTGGGAGGTTGGATTTAGATAGCGCCGAGACGAACGGGAACAGTAAGGAAACGGCAGTTGCCACGTACAAGGCGCTACCGGACGAAGATTGCGGCAGGCAAGACAAAGGAGAAAACATCACCATGGGAAAACCAAATAACGAGACAGATATCGACGATGAGGTGCACGAGAAGATTCTGAAAGACGAGAATAAAGTCACACCCGTGAAAGATGCAACAGAGGTAGGTCACTGAGCATGTTTAGGGCACGCCTAAGACCCTCGTGT
Organism: Coelioxys conoideus; assembly: GCA_947623535.1. Classification (NCBI taxonomy): domain Eukaryota; kingdom Metazoa; phylum Arthropoda; class Insecta; order Hymenoptera; family Megachilidae; genus Coelioxys; species Coelioxys conoideus. The sequence continues at coordinate 1,562,140 of OX392452.1, read as the reverse complement.
GATCAATAAGATGCTCCATTTTCTTACAATATTGAAAGCATTTCTTTTGTTTCATCATCATGTTTTTTTTTATTTCGTAGAAGTATAATTGATGTTTCTTTCATCGTATTCTATATTTATTTATCCTTTAAGAACTTAGTATTACATCATCTTTGGACAAGCTTTAGGAAATAACCATGATTCATTGATTAATTAAATATTAAATAAACCATTAATTTTTTAATTTTCATAGATATGCTTTTTTTATTTATTGTAATATAGATGTTAGATATTAAATATTTACATATTGATCGTTAGAGTACAAAGCTTTAATATAAATATAATAATTCAAAGCTATTTGCTATGTTGTACATAGTACTTACGCAATAAAACAATAATTTTTATAGATTATTAATATTGACTCTTTTAATATTTGTATTGATAGGTGATCAAGTTTATTTCTGAAAATGGAGATGCTAAGATCGATATTGAAACTGTTAAACAAGCCTTCTCTGGAATGGGAAAGGAGGAATTAATGAAATTTGCTGACGATCCATTTTGGATTCGATTAAGATGGTGTTTGTTTATTACTTTTTGGCTAGTTTGGCTTGCTATGCTAGGTGGTGCCGTAGCTATTGTAATAATGGCACCAAAATGCACAGCACCAAAACCAAAAGAATGGTGGGAAAGAAGTCCTATTGTACAGCTAGATCCTGTAGAGACAAGTAGTCATAACTTGAAAGGCATTGAATCTCTGTTAGATGCTTTGAAAGAACAAAATATAGATGCAATTTCTCTTGCATCTGTACTTAAAGAAAGCGCAACAGGTATGTATTTATATGTAGTTCTTTATACATTAATATGAAATGTAAATATTGATTTATTCTATTTTGGAATGTAGGAGGAATAGAAGATTTCAGAGATGTTAAACCAGAAATAGGAACTATAAGTGATTTAGAGGCTCTCATAAAGAGCGCAAAAGAAAGAGATCAGCATATTATTTTAGAATTAGATCCAACCCATACATCGACTGAACATCCATGGTTCGAGCGTTCAGTAATAAAAGAAGATCCATTTACATCTTACTATGTGTGGGCAGATGGAAAAACAGCTTCTGATGGCAGACGTAATCCGCCTAATAATTGGGTTAGTCTGAATTTGTCTGAAATTACAATTTCATTCTGTCATATTATACTTTACAATGTAAATGTTTATTTAGCTAAGTGTAAATGGAGGATCAGCATGGGAATGGCATGAACAAAGAGAACAGTATTACCTTCATCAGTTGAATACAACACATCCTGAATTGAATTACAATAATCCTGCAGTGGTGGGAGAATTTTCTGTAAGCTCTTTTATTTCTCTAGTCATGTTAAACTTTGAAATACATGAAATAACGCTTCATTATTTTTATAGGAAATTTTGGGTCACTGGTTAAAATTGGGGATCAGTGGTTTCCGTTTAGCTAATACTCAATATCTAACCGAAGATCCAGATCTTCGTGATGAATATAGAAGTAAAGTTCCTGTTGATGCAGATAATTATGATTCACTTGTACATGCTTATACTAGGGATCGTCCAGAAAATGCTGCAGTATTATCAAAGTGGCATGAAAAAGTGTATAATGAAACAAAAGGCTCAGGGTATGCTGCACTCGACCATAAATATGAATATATGTACATATCTCATAAATTTATGTATTTAATTATTTTTTAGGTTGTTTACCCTTCGAGGTGATATTGGTACTGATATGCTACAAGTTTATAATGAGAAAAAACGACTTATCCATATACCACAAAATTCTCAGTTCCTTGCAAATGCAGATAGCAGTATAAATGCTACAATCTTGCAAAAAGGTATTTCGCATTGGCTTAACCTCACGTCGTGGCCTGCATGGAACGTAAGTTATCAATAGCAGTGTTTGTAATACTTTTAATTACAAGAAATGAGAAATAATGTAATTGTATTTTTAGATTAATAGTAAAACACAAAGCATGCGACAAAGAATACCTGCGGATATTGTAGACAGTTTAACACTCATGACATTGCTTTTACCGGGAACTCCGATACTCAGCTTGAACGATACATTATCCGCAAGAGATGCTTTTGCAACGTTATCAAAAGCACGTGAAAGCGCAACGTTTCTATATGGAGAAACGATGCTTGAAACTGTTAATGGAAGTGTGTTTGTGTACACAAGGTAATATAGTACCATTTTTATATGATTACTAATACTTGTTTTCAATTCGTAAATTAACTTTATACCGACAATTAATACCAATTAAGAACAAATAACACTTAAAGTTAATGATGTGTAGAATCAAACTTATACTTAAATATCAAAGAATGTTAAATCCACTTAGATCCAATTACGATAAATCATCTCAATTGTCCTTTGACAAAAACCCCAATAATTCACAGAACTGACACAACCGTACACACTATTATGTAATTTACTAACCAAAGATTAATTTGACTTGTTCCATGCTTCCTGCTATGCAACACAGGAGCTGGTGAGTGCACTTACTAACATATTGCATGAAACTTATTTTTTGTAAATTTAAGTAACCATTTTGACTAATCTACATATATTAATCTAATTAATATTGCTAAAATTAAATGTTTATGAATAAACATAAAATTCATTTCCCTCTTCTTATTCTTAAGAAAATTGAATTATATTAAAGTTGAATGATTATTTAGGTTAAAGAGCGGTAATCCTGGCTATCTTGTGGCATATCAATCAGCAGAAGAACCTACTGTATTGGATTTATCTTCCATACCAAAAATTTCAGAAGAAATTAGTGTGGTTACACATAGTCCTAACTATGTGCAAGATGGTGATACAATAAAGTGAAGTATCATTTGACTATTTCCACACAATATACTATATTTTGCAGTAATCATTACTAATACAGTTTTTTTTTCATTACAGAACAAAATTGTACTCTAAGAGCGTTCCTATATCGGGAAAGAGTACAGTTGTTTTAACTTTCGTTCCACAGAGTTAACTGCCGAAACAAAGCATATTTAACTTATTTATAATCTCGCGCTTATCATCCTTAAATAATGACATTTATTATGTATCATTATATACCGCTTGTATGAATTGTAAACCAATGTAATTAAATGTGATGCAGCAATAATACAGGATATTTTAATTAATTCGCCACTTTTTTTGAAAAAATGAAATTTTATTTCAATTAAATCAACCATAAATATTTTCAAGATACTATTTATTCCATATGAAGTTTGTCCGGATCTGTAAATCTTGCTGTAAGAATATAAAATAATGTTGGAAAAGGAACTAAAGTGAGCATTGCCGGATGAAAACTTAAGCCACGAAGAGTCGCTACTGCGACTATGCCATATCCATTTAAAAGCCAGTGGCCTAAAATAACTATTGCATTCTTCATATCAGATATGGAACTTAGTAATAATGACTTCAATGTCTGAAAAGAGAAATATACATGGATAAAATTGAATATTATAACACATTTACATACAAGTATTTGAAAAACAATTACCTGATTTAATCTAAATGCAAAATGTGCTGCATCAGATACAACTGATAGTGTTATAGTTATGTATGGAAATGAATAATCTGTACAACAATGTAAAAATTAGAAATATTGTGTTTGCAAAACTGACTGCTTTACTTACATATCACACCACTACCAATTGCATGTAACAATGCAAGAGTAGGATAGAAATACAGAGCAGCATATATTGAAAATTTTCCCTGTTTCGGCAAACATTTCTTAGCAATTACTGGCCTTATCAGTAACATGATAGCTGTTCCAAAGGTGTAAAAGACAAAGACCATAGTATACCTAAAAGTTCAATAACTAATTAACTGTTCAAATAGGAAACAATGAATTAAATTTTATAGAAATACTAACAGAGGATAAACTGCTTCTTGCGTACAATGTAAAGTTTCTTCATAATTTGGACTAGGATTGTGCAATAACGTGTACCAGTCTGAAAGTTTTGTGGCTCTACATGATCTAAATGTAAATGTACCTATAGGATCTGTTAATTGCAAGGTGATAAGAGATGCAGCAACAACTTCAACCAAAGCAGATAAATGTAATGCAATCACTTCCTTTGGCATATTACGTCTCATGGATACCATATCGATGCAAAACCAATGTAATACCAATGGGAACAATACCATGAACCCAAGGTAGAGCCAGTCATAAAATTGTGGCTCATCATTGCAAGGTACACATATGGAAGATGCATTTGCCCTAAAACCTCGAGGGCATGCACCACAATCACTCCAATTGCCATCAGGAAATAATTCCCTTCCACAATATAAGCCAGGGCATTGAGTAGACAGACTTAAAGCACTTGCTTTTGATACCGAACACATGACGGATCCGATAAAAAAAAATAATTATTGTCAAAATGTCAAATAATCGTTTTTGTTTTTTAATGAACATGAAGAAATACTCATTAGTTTTAGAAACAATATAGCATAATCATTTGAAGGTTAACCAACAAGAATACAGTAGGTCATGAAATGTGATGAAATAACAACATGATTTTGCAGTTTGTGCTATACGTTTTAAACTTTATTAGTTTACACTAAATATACAGTTGAGAAAGACATTGTGCTTTAACATTTAATGAATCGCTCTAACAACTGTTTATAAAATGTGATGAAGTATGTAACGTCATCTGACGGTTACACATTGCATTCCTTAGGATCAGTTTCCACTGTTAGAATAACTAGATTTTAAGCTCCCCCCAGATCTCTAAATTCTTTGTAGTCTCCTTTGGCTTCCACTAAACTCTCGATATCAAATAATTATGCGTTCTAACAAAGAAAACTTAGCCGCACTTCACGAGAAAATCATAACGATAAATTTCAGTTTATGCTACTTTGCTTGATTTTAATACACTCATCACTGTATTAATTTTAATACACTTATTACAGTTTCATCACTGAACAAAGTATAGATAAGTAAAATCTCGTTGTATATTGTGCGATATATGTATATTGGTGCATATAGCGCGAGTAATAAAAGTACAAGAGAGATTCAAATATTCAAATACAGAGTTACATGGAAATATACAATATTAAAAAGAAAGGTTACAAATGCAAAATAATTTATTTAAAATATACATTTAAATACATGTAATATACAATTGCATCTGGGGCGCTGTTAAGACATGTTCATAGCCATAAAAACAGTGAACGGTGTTGCATCACTAAAAAGTAACAATTATAAACGGATACATGGTTGCCCATCATTTTTAGTTAATAATTTAAGAAGCTGATAATAAAATAATCGTTTAAATACAAATTCAAATATTCAGAACGAGGGAATAACAAAGTAATAATAAACGTTAAAGATTTGTAAAGTGGCGCGATCTAGATTGTTCGCGATTATTCGTGTTCGATCGACAATCTCCGGCCGATGATTGCCGAGTGCACATTACTATTTTCAGGCACACAAGGCACCTCTTGACGGGTTTTCAATAAGTGAAGAGGGCGACGGTGCAAAGATCCTTTTTTCTTTTTCATTTCAATTTTACGTACGGGTAGATGCCGAAATTGTAGTGGCTCGTGTACGCGTAATAAAACTTACAATGCTGGAAGACGTTTCGGCAGGGCTCAATGCCTGACGGTTCGTCGGTCGTTCCGGCAAAAATGAAACAAGCTCGTCGGTCCGAGCAGCTGATGGCGGCCGAGAGCTGTTCGAGCCTCTGTGTCCCCCATCGCGGCGTTTAAGCGAGTGCGTGCGTTTAATCGGACGAACAAAGTTCGGTTACCGTTTACGTAGACAAGAGAAAACTCGTGGAAGATAGATTTCGCGCGGCGAGAGACCACCAGCAGACGAACTACGAGGTATTTCGTAACGGTGCTTCTTTAGCGACTCGGTGCCCGACACGCAGGCATGGTACAGTAAGCCTGCCAGCCGTTCACGGTCTCCCGGTGTTGTGTATCGTGTGTCTTGTTCGAATGGGACAAATCGAAGAACATCGAAACTGCTAAGAAAAAGGACCGGTTGTTTCAGGTAACGCGTAATCCGCGTACGATCGAGGGAAGACACACGGTGCCGCTTCTGTGTTGCACAGTGTAGGTGGGAGATTCGACGTACGACGGAGCGTGCGTTCGCGTGTGACAACGCCTAACAAGCGATCGCGCCCCTTTTATCGGCCGATACACAAACGAGCGGGCAATTTCTTCCGAAATTTCGATCGTGAACTCGGTGGACCTCGTCGATCGACAAGCATTCTCACTTTAGCAGGCTGCCCCATTACGCGGAATAACTCCTCGTGCTATGCACGCATCAATATCAATTTTCACCCCTCTCTGCCTCAGGAACGTCTAAACAGTAGGTTAACGTGATTCCAAACACACCACGTGCGCTTTGTAATCGTGTAGTGCCTGCTTTGTCCTTGTGAGTGTAGTGAGTTCATCCTCGTCAACGCGGAATGCGGCATCCTCGGGGTGGACGCAATCTTCTTTAGTCGCGTCCAACGTTGGAAAAGTGCAGCCGAGGGACGAAAGTACCTCCAACGTTCCACTTCCCTCCAGCTCTCACAGTGCCTCTGTTAGTCTCAACATGTCCTCTGCGGCTTTTGTGGACCGGATAGATCCCTTTGCCAAGAGATCTCTCAAGAAGAAAAGCAAAAAATCACAGGGTTCATCCCGGTACCGTAACTCCCAAGATGTTGAGCTTCAGCAGTTGCCACAGCTCAAAGGTCAGTCATAACATTGTATCCTATTTACTTTCTTGTATGTTTCCTGCAGATACATTTTTATAATGATGCCACAAACGTATTGATGGTTTATATATAGGCAGACCATGAAAATGTAGATGGCTGTGGCTTAGCGCACAAATATTGTATGTCCATTTTGCTTTTGAGAGTAATAGGATTAAAGATCTAATAGTATTTTGTGGTATATGTAATGTAACTATAATTTAAAGTATTTCATTAGTAATATAAGTTGGAATCTGTGATACAGTATGCATTATGTTTATTGACTCGTAACACGAGCAGTTAGAAACTACTGATTGTGCATAATGTCATACAAATTTCATAAAAAGCATACATACAATAATTATGCATTAAGCAATTAGTCTCTTTGCTATTCTCCTTTATAAATTCTGTATTCATGAATAATAACAGTAGTAGGTACTTGTTTCTTCGAATAGTTGTAGCTACATTGATTGAGATAGAATATGTGGTTAAAATATGACAAATAATTGTTATATTCAGGTATCATTTAATATTGTTTCTATATTAAATTGGTGGAAAACTAATTGCCATTTGAATTTGTTATGCTTATGGATTATTTCATGTATCATTCTGAACTTATTTTATAAAATCATTTGCTCTTCTCAGCATATCAAAGCAAATATGCATTTACCAACATTAAACATGAAAATTTATACTGTCTACTTAGTGTAGGTGGAATGGAGTTATTTTCTGATATAAAACAAAGTTAATGCGTTAGTTCGGTTTCAATGTAAATAGTCGCAAAGTATATCCTATTTTAATCTTTGTTAATATAAACTTTCTATGTTTACGATAACAAATAATAACCACATTTTTAACAAAATTTGAATATGCATTTGTTCCAGTACACATTAGTTTACTTATTATTATATATTTAAACTATGATCATGCATCATGTGGAAGAAAGTTTTGAATTTATTATAAAAATTTGATATATTATTTTAAAATGTTAGAAATGTATAAATAATTAATGTTTTATTTCCATTTAATTGCTTTTCACAAGTACAATATACTTTATGTACTCAAATGGTTCAATGAGTACTATGCAAGTAGAGGCAATATGCTGATTTATTTTTAGCTTAGTGTATTTATGAGTATGAAGTGTACAAGTAACGTAAGTTCGATGTAATTTACACGAATTATATATTGGATTGTTCGATACCTATAGATGTCGAAACTAACCTCAAAATATCTGAGGAAAAGCATGTCCGAATTGAATGCAAAATTTTATCGTTTCTGTCGAACTATTTGATACAATTATGACAGAGGATGGAAAAAATGAAGGTTTATCAGTTATTTTAAGAGGATAAATTTTAATTCTGTGAATACGTGTCCAGCATACTTCGTATTGACGTATGTTCAGAAAATCGATGAGGAGCAGCAAAGCAGAGGTCAGTTCACGTTGCTCGACTGATTTTCCTGCGATATAAATTTTAAGTATTTACCCATGATCACGATAAACGATATCAAAGAATATTCGTTTCTGCCTTAAATAGCTGAACAAATTCGAACTTTATCGTATGCACATAATATACATATGCACGTACGCATGACTATGTACAAATTGAAAAATAGAATTCATATCGATGTCTGCAAATTTCTGTTACGCCATGTGCGTGTCATCTTACGGCACGTATATTTATTATTCTGTCGTTGATTCTTTTTTTCTTTTCGATTCATAAATCCCCTTCTAGTTGACAACACTGTGACAATATCCGTAAAATCAGATTATCCACGGAATTCTGATTCTGTTCTCGTTGATTAGGCCGTTCCTCTGTTCTCCGTCCTTCAAATCACTCTTACATAATCTGTACAAGCTTATTATCTCCCGCAGTTGGAAATTGGTTATACAGGATTAATTGTACATTTTTAAAAAGAACCGTTGCATATACCGTTGAAATTACAGTTTCGAGATAAATGTTATTTCTCCGTCATTTTTTTCTTTAATAAGAATACATCATGGATAATTTGTACATAATTTTCTGTATTCTCCACGATTGTGCACAGTTGTTGCAGGCTGTTACAGAGTTCGAATGAAATCAGATTTATGCGATGAAGTATTTGAAGTGCGATGTATTTAAAGATGGAGGTTCACTTTATCAGTTCGTTACGATTATTTTTACGAAAATTGCAAGGTAGATGGACTAGATCACGTAGATGATTCTACTACACATTTTTCCAAACTTTTATGAACGAGACCATCTCTCGAAGTGCCGATGCTAAAGTTTTAAAAACTTCAAAATATTAAGTTAATTTGATAACGGTTCCCGTATGAATGTTGTCTAAACAACAAAAAAAGGGAAATATTCGCGAGAAAAAACGCAGTCACGTTATAAATGCCGGTGAATAGAAACAATAGCTAGTAACGAAGGGCGACTCCAAACTATCGTTTCTACACGATAAAGAAAGAAAAAAGAGATGGTCATGTACGATCGAAGAAAACGTTTGTAAAGGGGATTAACCTATGACGCGTTAGCGTGTAGTCGAATCAATCTTGACCAACGAACTTACACTATTTTCGTATGGGCGATGGTGCTTGAAAACAGTATATAGTGACCTATAAACTCGTGGCACGTTCCAACGTTCGAGCGGTTATGCGAAATACAGGCATCCACCTTGCAGTAGGCAGTGTCGTTCACCTCTGCCAATAAAACGGCAGTAGTCCTTAGTCTCTCCTTCCATCGTTCACTGTCTTCTCCGCTTCCCTCCGTCTCCTCTTCCCGTTTTTGTTCCTGTCTCCTCTACGTTAGTTTCTTCGCTCGTATGCCGCGTACATAACCTTAACGCACGTGTTTTCAACTCGACGTCGTCTACGTGCATTTATGTATCGACACGCGACGACACGTGTTTCGCGTAAGAGCAACTTTCGATCGGAAGTGAAACGCAAATGGCAAAGAATCGTTCGAAAGACCAAATGCAATTTTTATATTCGTTTCGTTCGATAACGTTCATATCGAACGTTCGTTGACCGTTTTTGAATTTTCATGCTACAGGTGGTGCCAATGGTAATATCAAAATTCTATCGATCATTCGATATATCGATAATATCGGTTAGTGTGTCTTGGTTCATAACTTTAGCATCGAAATCCAATTCTTAGTATAAGTATGGTCTAGTTATTAGTATAACCTATATTATATAAGTTAGGTTAAATTCGATTAAATGGGAAGTTTAAACAAGAATAAATTGATTAGAATGAAAATCCCGTGTTACGGTCTCTTTCCCATACCCACTAGCACGAACGATATTATCGATATATCGTTAATGTGTCGATATGGTATCGACAGCATATAGCAGCTTCTCTAATTCGAACATACGGCGGGTTTTTAAACCCGTTTAAAGCGTTTAGATATCACTGCATGATTTTCGTTAACTGATAAGAAATGAAAGAAAGGTCGCTTCGTACAAATTGCAGCTTGTACGCAATAACCATTCGGATCAGTTACGTACAAGATGAAACTCGTAACCATTGCAGTGCTTGAAAGGATTTTCAGAGACAGCATCCTGCAGAAGGTTTTTGGTGCGTTAACCGTTGAACGACGTATACCGGGTTAATCGTAACCTATACTCGTACGGTGACCATAATTATTAACCTAACCAAACCAAATTTAATCCGATCCGACAAGAGTAGATCTATCCTAATCTAATCTAATACGAATAGACCTTACCTAACCTCGTCCCAATTTAATCCGAGCAGACCTAACCTAACCTCATTCGACAAAGAAAGGAGCATGTACTCAAAATTTAAATAGTCGCATACCGAGTGATTCCATCATTCGGTGGTTAAATGTAGACCCTAACCTAGAAATGGAAAGTACAATCTTGTGGCCGCTCCGATCGATTACCTTTTGTTCCGTGGGTGTAAGGTTACACTAAAAGATCATAATACTCGATTCGCCACGATACAGACGGTGACACGTTTGAATTCGCGTATAGATAATAATACGAATATTTCGTCTGTGTTCTGCAGAGCCAGCCTACGAATAAGACTTATTTAGAAACACGTAGGTGTACGCCCGGTGTCTGCCTACGTTTCGCGATCACCAGCTGAAGCACCTCCGAAGTTTAATCGTCTGTGTATTAAAGTAGGTGGAAAACTTTTACGTGTTTTCGATCAACAGACACTTTATCCTTTAATTAGATTTTCATTGTGACCCGTGTTTGTAAGTTTTTTGTTTTGAATCGATATCGAAGTAAAGGATCGTTATTCGTGGTGCTGGTAAAAAGTAATTTATATCGTCAACATTCTTTTCGATAGGTCTTCCCGTCAAACGCTTGAAAAATAGTGAAAGATAGTTTGTTGTCATGATTTCTTTTACCTTCTTAAATTTTTGACGATTTACCCCCCAAGTAATTCGATACAAGACTCAAAGTAGATTATGTTACTATTCTTTTTCTTATTTTAATACCTTGCATTGAATTGTTCGTTACAAAACTTTGAGTGTCACAATTTTTATCATTTTTTGTTTCGTTTATTCGAAATTGACCTCTTTTTCGTGTTTCGAAACATCGCGAAGAAAATAGTTTCTAAAACCGTTCAAACGCACCGTGGCACGTTTATCAACCTGAATTCGCTAAAGTAACGCTCGAAATCGAAAGATCGCGATAATCGATATGCGCAACGGTACTCGATGGATCGCGTTGGAAGCTCTCGATCAGAACATCTCGTTATCTCGTTCATACTGTATCACTGAATGCTACAACAGGCTGGCGTTCCGTTGCTGACAGATAAATATTCTCAGATTTATCGTCGTGCAAAAAACAATCTATTCCGCGATCAACAGTGGAACATGTGTTCGATGACTTTTGTCGTGATTTTTACCTGTCCATCACGCGTTCGTTTATCGTCACGTCGATGCTAATAAGATCGTAATTCTCGATTCGTCGCGTCGCTTGTCGATGTTGAGCTTTTGGCTCGAAAAATCTAACATAACCTCCATTATCGAAAAGAACGGATTCAAGTATTGAGGCGCCGAAAGTACTCGAGGCGCGGAAATGTGAAAATGCGAGAACGTTTGAGATACGTTTGTAAAGGCTTATCGATGATACTCGATACATTAGTTCGAGATAATAAGTTGCATTCGCCGGCAAATTGGTTCCAATGTACAGAATAAATGGATTGCAAAAGGGTTAAAGGGGAATCACCAGTTAACGCGTCTTGTATCGCAGTTGTGAAACCCGTTCAATCTCTATAGCGTGACTGGGTTATTATTTATTATTAGCATTCTTGTCAGGCAAATTTGGGTTTCTTGCTGCCATAAAAACGTGTTAGATTCATCGGAACTTGGCAACGGTTCTATCGGAACAGGTATATGTAGTCCACTTTCTTCGTAGTTCCGGTAATTCTGGAAAGGCTCCCGAGTATTTTTTCGGGCATTATCGATAAATTGCCACGATAATCAGGATAAATGCAGCGAACACATGCACAATTGCTCCTATGGCACGCGTGTACCCTCTAGCGTCAACGAGTCGCTGTCAGCGAACGTTTTTCCACTTGTCGTGCACGAAATTGGACTAATTTCGTACACTTCCGGTTTCTTGTAGAGTTCTCACGCGTCTTGTCCGTCCGCCATTTTGCATTCGCTCTTTCACTTTCTTTCTCGCTTCGAACACCTGGATCACCATATTCGTACGTCGGCGAGCATCAAAAATCGCTAACAAACGTTGTTTGAAACGCGAAAAGCCGCAAACAACAGAACAACCTCTAATGTTCGAAGGATAACATTGACGGGAAATAAAAATTGGCTCGCGATGCATTAACGTTATTGCATTAAAACGAGGCCTGCTCTAAACGCGCGGAGGCTTCAAAGAGATAAAAGGGTTCGCGTTCGAAGCAGCAACGAAGCTAGTTCAACGATATTATAACCGTAGCAGCGCGTTCGCTTGAAAGGTGCTCTCGTATCAGAGGACTCTCGTTGCATGTTACTCGAGTAACAAATATTCCAATTAAATTCTTGAAAAACATCTGTTGCTTTTGCGAACCCGCCTTCCCTCCGGGGACCTCGAAAGAACGCGTTCAACAATACAACGAGGGAACGGCTTATTTTCGCGGGGAAAAATTCGTATGTACGAAAAGAGTAAATCGATTCTCTTTTTATTCTTGCACGAAATCTCGCACGCACTCTCACGATCGCGCCAGTCCGTCGTCCTCGAACGCTTCGGGGATACAACCCTGGCTACCGAGCCATAAACGCGGGTACGCGATTCGCCTAATTGACGAGCACCATTGATCGCGTTACGGTCATTGTCAAGATCATCGCTAGCGCGGAAGGATGATCGCGCAGTATTCTAGCGGAGAGTGGGCGAGCTACGCGATCGTTCAGTTTCATTTGCACCGCGGTCCTTTCTACCGTGTCCTCTTTACACATTGCATGCGGTCATACTTCGCCGCGCACTTTACGCGCGCGGCCGGCGCTTTTTTTCTTCGTGGGTCTCGCGAGAGTTTGTTTATTCAGTAAAACCGTAATAAATCGAAAACAGCTTTGTTTTTTGCAACGAAACTTTTTTTTATATTGCACTTAAATATTTCCTTTACGATATGTTAATGGTGAAATTAATTAATTTGATTAAATAAGCGATTATTGATTGATTAAATGAATAAAATTCATTCATTTGACATCTTTGACCAATTGAAATCGAACATCGGACATTGTTTGATATTTGTGAACATAGCTTGATTTTACATTGTATTCGTACTAGGTGGTCATCAAAGTCGAAACTTCGAACCGATAAGCGCCATTTTCGGATACTTTCGCATTACCGAATCGTATTGGACTTTAATACCGTTCGAAACCGATCGTCGTTATCCTGTAATCGATAACCAGTCGTTTTACGTTCCGATTACGAACGTAACGTTTACATAGCAATTTTCGTTAAATCTTGAGCCTGGGACCGATTTAGCTTAAGTGCTATTTTACGACACTTTTATGTCATGAAAGTATACCGAACTAGATGTACAATGACCCATTTCGAAAGTGTTTCAAAAGTGTTTCGAAATGGGTCATTGTACACCGTAACTAGTATCCGAACGTTTTATACTAAGGACATCAATTAAACATTAAACCCCAAGTTGACACGGTGTAAGTGCTATTTTACAATACTTTTATGTCACGAAAGTGTGTCACGTTCCGTACGTTTCGAAATCGTTCCTTCGTTCGTCATGCAACAGCGTATCGCGATGCTCGTCCGTAGTACCTTCGCTTAATATTCGCCGAACGTTTTCCATTATTTGCATTTTGATGAAGAAACACGTTTCGCGTTGAAAAACGCACATTTCACCGGCTGGCTGTCGGGACAAGCAAACAATTCTTGTCGATCGATTATCGGGAGACGTTCTCGCTATCATCGTTCGCATCGAATTTATGCAAAGAACGTATCTTCCCGATGCCCGGTTCGTAATAATTATGTTAATAGCGCGACGCGTGCTTCTCGCCGTTTTCCCCCCACCCCTCTACCCGCTTCGAGAATCGAGAAGGAACGAGCGAACGCGTTAATTGGTTCTGCCATTGACATTGACGTTAGTCGTTACGGGAGAGAACAGGCTGTCCCTAATAGCAGCCATAACAGGAACAGTGGACGAAAAGCAACGAGTGCATACACGCGTGGCATCGACGAGAAACGCCGTGGCGTCAATAGACGCGACGAATGGCGTCGCGTCGCTCAAACGTGCTCCTCGACGTTCTGCTAATTGGCTTCGATTTCGTTCGACGTTCCGTCCGCGTTTTCTAACGGCCGAACGGTTCATTCCGTGTCAGCCGTTTCTCGATTCGCACCTTCAATTTCACGATTCGTATCTTCGATTTCTCGATTCGCGGCTCGGATTTTTCGATATCTCGCGCATGCGCGTGGCCGAAGAAAATGGGGGGAAAGTAACCGATTGGAAATATCTTGTTCGCGCGTCGTCGTTTCTTAAAACGCGATACATATTCGATTTGATCGATAATCGAATACGGGATAAATCGTGGTCGAACTCGTATCGTGGACGTTTGACATCACTATAATGAACTTCGTGCCAGTGCACGAACGCGGTTGCAGAAACACTTCTTGGATATAGCGCATGGAAATAACTACTTCGTATATCCGCTTGCAGTTAGTCTTCGTTTCCTGCTTCGACGTTAAGCGCGTCTGTTTATTACTTATTGGCAGTGTATCGATTGTCGACCTTGAATTATCTTCACCTTGTTGCATAACTGCAAAATAAATATTACGTCTTACTAATTAAGGAACAACCGGTTAGTTCGTGATGTTCGTACACGGTCATCTTGAATCTCTCGTATTTTAGTTCGATGAAAGTCCTCGATATTTTATTATGGATCGAAGTATGGACAAAATATTGGTAAAATATTTGTAAAAAAAAAAATGCAAGAAGCGAAGGACTTCAAAGAAATCGGAGAAACGAAGGAATATATAAACATTGTTGGGTAAGGTACTAGTTGTCCGGTTCTCTCGTAATTAGGTTGCTCATTATAACCATAAGCATCCTCCGCGTTGGATGCAGTCCATCCGACGTGGAACATCGTTCACCTTCGAAGGATCCTTCGTAGGATCGAGACCTTTTCCCTTAATCAAAGATTGGATCCCGTCCAAGCGTATTGGCCGAGCAACACGCTCGATGGGAGTTAAACTGTAGCTGGTGTAACGAGAACCAGAGGTCAAGAATCTCTTTCTTTCCGAGAATCGCCGACTCTCTTACCCAACGAAGGATCGGATCGCTGTAATGCATTTTTGGCGTGATCATCTTTGTTAAACAACGAATATCTATTGGAGAACATTCGTATTAAATATACGCGCTTTAACTCCTTGTCATACTTCGACGATTCTGACGCATTCAACGTAATAAACCTTCTTCAAATTTTTAATACCCCTCTACTTTATGTTTAGGCCCGGTTGTAATTTTTGTAGCCAAGGACCGTCGAATATAAAATGCTTCCAACATTTTAATTTTATTTTTGATGCATTCAACGTAATAAATCTTGTTCAAATTTTTAATACACTTCTACTTGATCTTTAGGGCCGTCGAATATAAAATACTTGCAACATTTTAATCTTCTTTTTTTTTTTTTTTATCTTCGGTCCTTTTAACGTTATAGTTGCGTGTAGACGTTTATTCGTTAGGAAAGGGTCGGGCTAAGGATCGATGAGGTCTCCGAATGTTAAGAGACATACGGAAGTAAACTAATCGGGTGAACGCCGGTAGCTGAGTGCGTAGCGTCGTGGACTACGAATTCCGAGGATCCAGGGTTCGATTCCCAGCGCGGGGCGCAGTTCTGCATTTTCTCCGTATTTCTGCATTTTTTTCTGTATCTCTGAAATTCCGGAGTCTACACACGAATCTTTACACTGACGCATACGACAAATAAATTGTTACGGCAAGGAATTTATAAAAAATCCAATATTAATCGAATATACAAATAACGATGTACGCGTCACAGTACGAAAAATACTATAAACGGATAAAGGAAGGAAGAGAGAGAAAAGAAAAGAGTGGGTTAACGAAAGCAGAAAAGCAGCAGCGCAGCAGCAGCGTTCAAACGACAACGACCTTTCGTGTCACGAAAAAAATTACCTTTCAAAGAAAACACCCCCTATCGGTTCGCCGAGATCCAGCAGGGATGTTCTACGATCATATGCAGTTCTAACGCAAATGCGATTATCGCGGTTGATCGTTCCACGAATTACGGGGATTAAAGCGAAAAAAAACATCCTTTCAAAGATGAAGAATGAAATAGAAATATTTAAATAGAATATAAACTAATTGTCTACCATAGCAGACAATTCTACAACGGTGGGCACTTTTGGAAATTATACGAAGCCATTAACGATAAGCTGGTTTTCTCGATCTTCATCGAAGTAACGAAGCGAGATCGATATTTATGAGCGATATTTACGATCCATCGAAAATAAACTTCGCCGCTCGTTAATTCCGTCGCGTTGTTGTTCGAGCAATTATCGAGATTACATCGGTCGTCGATGGGTACCGTTCGATTGTTATATAGATAAATTACGTGCCGAGTTTACGACTAGACGTTGGTTAATTGATCCTCGAGGAAAAAGGGGAGCGGTTGATAGAGGAGAATCTTAATAGAGTCATCTGCGATCTCGTTGCGAGCCACGTTCTTACTGGCGTTTCGCGACTCGTCGTTGCAGCCTTCTTAATTCCCGCCCGTTAACTTCGCACTTATTGTTTTCCTAATCGATGAAACTTGTTAATGAAAATTATTGAAAGTTCTCTAAACTTTTGGACGGTGATACTACTTTCTCCCAACGATTAACTCGCTGCCATATTTTTGACGGCGACAAATTTTACTCGATTTTTATTGCGCTTCAATTTGGAGTTCAGGTTCAATTATAATTTGCACTTGTTCTAAACCTTTGAGAGGCGGATTCGCACTCATCATTTTGTTTAATGAAACAATTTTGAATAGGTATGTTTTAACTAAATCTGTAGCGTTGTACGTACGATGTATAAACATAACGTAACAGCTAATATCGGTAATTAACAAAAGATACATGGTAACTTCTAGCTTTATCGAATAAGCAATTATTAAGCACGACTAATTATTTTCCATACTTTTCTGCGAGAGCGTTAAAGTATTAATCGAAGATGCTATAAAATAAACAATTATTAAAATATTGACTAAATTAATGGGCAAGTTTGAACAAATATAAATGCTCGACTTCGACAGTGTCGTTCGAAGTACGAATGAAAAACAGTCGAAGGCGAACGAAATCCGAACACGTAACGTTTGTTGCTGCGATACGTGGCCGCGAAGCAAAGTGAAAACCCTGAAGTTAATTCGCTGTACGATATCGCGAGACAACAAGCATAATAGGATAGCGACAGAAAGTTACGGCTACCTTTGCTTTTTCTTCGCCCGGTTATTATTAATCGCACTTTCCCTCTTAACGATGCAAATCTCCGCGTTTCGTATTTTGCCATTCCGCGTGTATCATGAATTCCACGAAAAAGAAAGATTCTGGATGTCCGATCCTGATCACCGGAAGATCCGAGTCATAGGAAATACGTCGATCGGCGAAAAACTTGCTCTATTGCGACTCGTTGCGCACGATATCGAAAACTCACGGAAAAAATCAGCGGTAATTACCGTAACATCGTCGGAACATCGACCTCCGTGTACGGTCTCGAAGACGGTATCGCGTTACGTTGTCCCATTCAGCTAATGATAATTGCGTAACGGCACGTGGCGTCTGTCGCCGCATTCTGCCATCGTAGAAACCGCTCGTGCGTAAGAAAATCAGGAAAAAGGAGTCGATAGGGTGCTATAATCACGAAATAAAACGTTACCGACGATATATCGATTCGTTTGTTCTGTGCCGGGTTTCCGCGTATGCTGTCAGAAGAGTAAGGTAGAGCAGCAGCTTATTAGAACTAGTTAGAGCAAGAGCAAGTTAAAGCAGGAGGCAAGTTATAGCAAATGCAAGTTAGTGTAAAAGCCAGTTTGCCGTTTGTGCAAAATGTTGTTGGCTAGTCAAAACGCACATAAGTAGTTCTTTTCGTGCCGGTCGAAAGCTCGAGATCCTTCTCGTTTCCCTCGACTACAGCGATGTTATCGTCGTGAGTGAACGCAAAGTGGATGGCCGGACGTCTTCCTCCGCTCGTTACCATTTTCGTCATCGTAACCCCGAGGCGTATCTCATGGCGCCTCGTACCATCAGGGAATTTCATGGACAAGTCCAGGGTACACCCTTCCTATGCGCCGGGACATAGTCCGCTACCGGTTTCGAGGATTTAACACTTGTAGAATCAACGGTGCAACGTTACGCCTTGGTATCACTTGTTGAATATTTAACTCGTTTAGGCTCAATTGTGTAACATTATACGTAGCTTATTGTGCCCGGCGTTATACGACGTTATACTGCAAATTGTATTTATAATGCGGTACATCGAACGTCTCTCCGTCGGGTGTAATGTTACGCGGTTGAATCCGAAATCGTTCGTTCGCGACGGAGAGTGTATTGGAGGTGGATGTAATTTATAATCGAACTTGATCTCGTTACTTAAAACGATCCTAAGCAACGAGCAGAGATGCACGGAGGAAACAAGACGAGAAAGTTTAAAACGGTCGGGTGACTTTTGTCGAGCTAGTTCCCTCACCTGTTGCGGTCTTTTAAATAAAACATGTACCTCTCTCCTATGCTTAAATTTTTGTCGAGGTTCGTTGTTGACAAAATTTTCGACTTTGTACGCCAGCTGATCGATCAAACAACGTTTCCGGTTCGACGTGGACGATACAACGTGACATCGCCCAAATCACTATCCTCCATTTTGAACCATTTTATAACGGACGAAAATCTCCATTATACTCGACGGTTTTTTTTTTTTAATATCGTACCATTAATTGCTTAAGCGTCAAGGTCACGCATGCATTTGTCAAAAAAAAGAAGAAAACGTAACACACAAATCGAACTAAACCCGCCGATGATAAACCATTTTAATCAGCTTAATACTAGAAGTACCGGCATTAAATGCATGCTTTCTTCAAAACTGAAAATAACGTAGAAAAATAAATAAATAAATATTACAGCATCACCTAACACATACAACCATTCATTAGCTCAATAAAACATGACAGGGATTTTGACAAAAGGACGGCAATAAAATTTTGTAATAAAAAATGCCAAACCCGAAACCAGTCATTTTGACCGGTTGATAGTTCTACTGTTAATGCATATGTTTATGAAAAATTCGTTGCTCCCACGAAACACGGTTGTCTAGTAAAAACAATGACGATTTCTCGCATCGTTTACGTTCGAAAGTTTCTTTTGTCCGTCACCGTACATACCTGTCCCTATATCGACCAGCGGTTGATGGAAGAGAAAATTGAATGCAAAGATCCGAGAAAGACGGCGCCATATAGACGGTTGATAAAAGAAATCGAACTCGAAGGATCTTCGATAGGCAGCCGGAGGAAGAAGAGCAGAAGGAAGAGGAAGAAATGGAAAACGGGAGGAGGTAAAAAGTGCTGGAGAAACGGAGAAAGAGTGGCAGGCCACCCGACGAACCCCCAGAGAACCGACGGCGGTGGGAGTATTGATCCGGAATGCCGGCGACCCGCCTGCGTCGAACACTCTCCACTACTCCTTTACCTTCTCTTCGCTTCTCTTCAACTACTCTGCCTATCTCTTTCCCTTCCGCTTGCACCTCTAGTACACGTACACCTCCGGTCGTCTCTCTTTAATCCCCCATTCCATCTCCCCCTCCCCCTCCGGTTCTTCTTGTTCCGTTCTTCCTTTATTCCGAGTGTTCGCACGCCCCTACTCCGCCGTCAAAAACCCTAACTAAACCACGAATTACCCGTTTGCCCTCCCCTCACCAAGTCCATGGCACCGTCTCCAGTTTCAGCAGCCTCTCCGCACCGCTTCGGTTCTTCCTGCGAATATGAAAACACGATACCGCGATTGTCCCCCGTCCGGCGATCCACGTGCTTCGTTTTCTTCGATGTAACGTTCGAGAACGTTTCGCAACGCGCCCCTCCCTCTGACTCGAGTGGAAGTTACGCGGAGGCAACCTCCGCCTGGTCGCTTCCGGTAGCGCGCCAGCGTCGGAGGTGCTGCCATTTTGAAATAAACGAACACGCACCGTTTTAAGCGTGATTTACTCCGCGCCCCGGGCGTTGTACGCGATCGCTGCTGCCTCTTGCCTGGAATATCGTCGCACTATAAGAACCAAAAAGAAAAAGAACGCCTCGAACGGAGCACTTATGTTACATAATTTCATTTCCAGTACTTTATTTACCGTTGAGGTTGTGGAACGTATTTTTGGAACTTCTCCCCTCGTGCGAGACGTCTCTCGCGTTTACGAACGTTTCTGTCGGAAGCCAGACGATAAACGGTCGGTGAAAAAGCGCGTGGCAATCTAGAACATAGTTGCACGTCCTATGCAAGATGACACTAGAAGTACCGGCATTAAATGTATGCTTACTACACAACTGAAAATAAAGTAGAAAAATGAATAAATAAATATTGCAACATCACCTAACGTATACAACCATTCATTACATCAATAAAACATTTTGACAAAAGGACTGCAATAAAATTTTGTAATAAAAAATGCCAAACCCAAAATCAGTCATTTTGACTGGTTGGTAGTTGTAGTGATAATGTAGACAATAGGACGCGTGATGATATTGCACGCAGATAATACAACGCTTGATCGGTACAGTTATAAGTCGATACGGGAACGATACAACTCGCGGTAATTTGCATTGTCGAGCATACAATTCGTCGTAATTTAATGCAAGGACGATACAACGCGCGGTGTTCCGGCACTTTGTCGATACAACGCGAGCCATTCTGGCACTCGATCGACACAACGCGTGGTGATTTGGCGCGTGGACAACAGATTAACCACGCGTCCAATATAAATCATGGCGATACAACGCGAGACCCACGGATTATCGACGCGACAAGTTTAAATGACGGTGATACAACGCGGTCTTAAGGAGAACTTTTTCTTTAATTTTCGTGACTTGCCGAGCGTTGTTTCAATTGAAGAACATACAGTAAATACAGAAATAATGAAGACACACAGTGTTTGTATCTGTTGATTCACTGTTCAAGGCGCATCTAAGATGTTGTAATTATAATTCTTTTGCAAGGATTAAACAATAAAAGAAAGTTATTTTCAAGTACCAGTTGTCTATCAGAATCCGTAAAATTTACAGCATAACTTAACAAAACATCTTAGAATTTAAAATTATAATTTAAGAGACTTTTAAAGAAATTATAATTTAAGTAACTTTTGTAAAAATGATAATTGAAATATCTTTTCAAAAAATGACAATTTTAATAAATTTTGAAAAAATGACAAATTAAATAACTCGAAAAAATTATAATTGAAATGACTTTCAAAAAAATTGCAATATAAATAACCAATGGTAACTAAATTTTTCGCACAATGAGTATACTCGTCGTGACCCAAGATGGTGCCTTATCTCCATGTCGAGCGGACTCGTCAATCACGGCTAACTGGTTAAAGGTGAAATTACTCGGCTCGAACGACAAAGATTTTCGGTAAAGAAGGTCGGTGTACCCGTGTCGGGATTAAAACGAAGTACCCAGCACGATTTACATTTTCTTCGAACGCTGCATCGTGACCGAGTATCGAGCGAGAGGCGAACGGTATATACGAGGTAGGTCGTTTCAAGAGCCAGCAAAGACCCCTTGGTCGCATCAAAGAATCGTGGCGGTGGGCGAATAGTCGTAAAAGCAAAACGTGTTCATGTTGCAAGGCCACGGGAGCGATATACTACGGTCGACGGCAACAGTACGTGAAAGTACGTCGCTTTATGAATGAAATTATAAATACGTGCATGCTAAGGTGATCGTGCACGTAATTCAGGAACAACGAGGCAAAGTCTCTCCTCTTTGATCTTATTTTAGAATCTTTCGCGATGATCGACAGCCACCCCTTTATTCGCTTACGCGATGTTGTCCGTGTGATTCGATCCGGTCGATCGATCGTAGAACGAAAATCGAGATCGATCGACCATTTCGACATTTCGAAAGTCCCGAATCGTAGATGATAACGGGTGTAAACAAACCGTATAAAGTTGCGAGCAAGCGCTTTATCGGTATTCGTAATTAAGAATAATTCATTGCCGATCGCGTTAATCGACGACCGATTTAAAAACGTTATTCAATGGCCTAAAGATATCGCGAAACTGTATTTATGGAATACGGTTTTCAAGCTTCAAGTTTAATGGAAACGATCGTGTATGAACTTTTCATCGATGTTCACGATATAAAGTGAGTTGATATTGGCCGCGATAAATATCGGGCAACTTTGTTTAAACGCGTAAAGTCTATCGTAATTTCGTTACGGAAAAGTACCGCGAAACGACTCTTGAACAATGTCGCTTTAAAGCCGAAACTTTCATAAAAATGACCATAGAAATTGTCGGCGATACTTAAAGGGACAATATCGTATGCGTCCGTGGATATCGCGTAAGGGTTAGTTTCGAAGAATATTCGATTATAGATTAGATAGGATAGTGTACGAGCCTGTACTGGCGCCGTACAATTTGATCTGCTAATAACAGATAATAAAATCGCGCTTCCGACATGCCATCCTGAGCGCGGATAGTAAACGCGGCGCTGGCGAAATTCTAATTATGTTTTGGATGTGTAACAAACACTCTCATTCCGGGCACGATGTCAATTCGTGTGCTGAATGTCGTCATTCGAAAATGACGTACGTTCCTGACGAACCGATTTCTTCCTTTTTCTTCCGCTTCTGGACACGTGATGTATTTTGGCCGACTATTCACTCTACGCTTCTCCTTTGTACACACAGGCTGTTCAGAAAATTGAAAAAATTAAAATAAATAGGAACTCCAGATACACCGTACCCCTCGCAGTAAGCCTTTTTTACGAGTAAACTGCTAGAAAAGTTTTGTGCTCGATCTTATATGTACTTTCATGATGTTAGTACCTGCGTATCTCCAATGCACTCTAATATTTACTTGGATGATGATAGTTGCCATTTAGATCAGGGAAAGTCAATGTTTCATTATACTAAATGCCTATTACTAATTGCAATTGACTGATGTATTAACTAATGTATCACTCCCAATTGATTCTTTCTAACCACTCTGACTTTCGTCGACATCCCACTTCTACACATCCGTAGATAACGAGCAAAACTTTTGGGTGCCGATTTCTCTATTGAACCTTATTTGTACTCATGTGCTTATAAACGCGGTTGATATTGAGGTATATAATGTTTAGTTTACCCCAGTTACCTTTAATCAGCGTATGAAATTGTTCATAGAAACGCGGATTGTGTGTGGAGATGTGTTACGCTTTGACGAAGATTTATCAGTAAGATGTAGACCTAACTTTCTTCGGCGCCCCGTACACGTTCACAGTTCGCATGGAAACACGTCGTAAGAGCTAGGTCTATAGAAGCATTCGCATAATTCGATAAATTCATTGAGGCTGTGCTGCAGCATCGTGGAAAGCAAAGTTACTTGGGAACACGCCTGGACCTTCCCTCAGTATGATTATTATACGCATCGATAAAGCGAGTTCAATTATTCGCGATCGAAATTCAACGAACATTCACCCAGTCAACACACTCGGGAACACCAGATGTCAATTTTCTCTGAACGAGTTTTAAACAAATTTTTGGATACTTACCGTAATCATCGATACGTTACACGATCATTAATTACAACAAATATTTAGTACAACTTTTGTTAAAAGTAAAAGTTCGTAGAAAAATCGAGTTTAGCTTAGTCTGTCGATGACTCGGAGTACGTACGAAAGGTTAGACAATACTATAATTCGCTAAGTATATATCGATTCGATTTATGTAGTTTTCTCGGTTCCGATACCGGTTCTTTCTATCTAAGAACATCGAACGTTGCTTATTTTGTACTCGACTGTACACCTCAACAAAATGTTCGTTAATTACCTCGAAACAATGCCGGTCAGTGAAATTGCGCGGGGAATAAATTGAACGAGTAAGGTCCGACTCGCCTGCGCGAATGGAAATATACAAAATAATCGAGGTTATTCGATCGCATAAAGAAAACAACGATTATTGCTCTCGTGACTCGTTGACTGACCTGAAAACAAACCCACAGAGACTCTGTCCGTCGAGATATTTTTTTTATCCTCCTTTCTCCGCTGCCCGTGTGTCTCTCACGTTCATTTTTTAGCATTGAAACGTCGAGACTGAAATCTCTATCGACCATGAAAGTAGCAGAGAACGGGGCAAAGAAAGATTCGGTGAACGCGTACACATGCACGATGTGATCGACCAGACCTAGGTATATTTTTAAAGTTTATCAGCCTGAACGTACACGTACGATCGAAGCGCCGAACTGTTCTACTACTTTCGGTTACGGCTACTTTTGCGTTCGCAATTCGACTCACCATCTTCCGTGCGATTTTTTTTCGACCGTGCTAAAAACATCGGGCAACGTTCGTTGGAACACACGCGTCACAAGGTCGCATAACTGGAATATTCGGCTAGCGATTTCACTCGTACTGTATATATAACGTTACGCGTTCGCAATAAGTAGATCATAATTGATCGTTAGCGGCACATTGGCGCGCGGCTTCTGGCACACTGAACGTTTTCCGCGTATATCCGTGTTCGACGCGCGGTATACTCCACTTTCGACTGGAATATTCGCTTGGATCGAACCGATCGACTCTTTATATTCTACCTTTATTAACACTAGAAATACCAACATTGACATTAAAAGTACCGACGTATAATGCACAATTATTTTGAAATTAAAAATGAAGTTGAAAAATAAATAAATAAATATTGCAGCATCATTTAACATATACAGCCATTCATTAGCTCAACAAAACATGACAGATATTTTGTCAAAAGGTCGGCCACAAAATTTTATGACCTAAATTGTCAAACCCAAAACCAGTCATTTTGACTGGTTGGTAGTTCTAGTATTAAGATGGTTACGTTTGCCAGAATGTCATTCATACGTTTCGTCTTTGACCGTGAAATATTATTAATCTTCGGCGTTATGTTTTAACGGATTCCCGTCAATTTTTTCGACAAACCTTTTGTTTTTTTTAACAGTGCCTTATGCATAATACACACAATATTCTTATGCATTGAATACGAATAAAAACTCGGTTCGTTTTTGGTATTAAACGTCAATAGTATCTGCGCTTTCGAGTACTTTGATTGCACCCATACATCACCGTGCACAATTTCGACGGAATCCGATACGAAACGTCAAATACGATTTTGCTATCGGGAATCATGATTGGGTTAATATTCGAACGAACGAGGTTCATGGAAAGTCTGTGCACCGCACGAGAGCCACCTATCGACTATTTTTACCGATCACGCCATTATAACGGACGTGATTGCGACCAAAATCGTTGCCTCGAAATTTCATTCATCCATCGCGGATCTACGCACTTTTGCGCACAGCGTTCAGCGGTTACGTCGATCTGTCATACGTGTAGGGGGTAACGTAAAGATACCCGGTAGTCGAAGAGAGTAAATAAAAACTCGAAACAGCGTTGTCGTCGCCTAGTCGGTTCTCGAATCGCGATTAAACCCATCCCTGGCGCGAGAATTTTTTAATCGTTTCTGGGTATATACCCGGATGCAACGTAAGCTTATCTTTGGATAAATTTTAACAAATCCTTCAATTGACTTATCCGTGGATCCTCGAATAAAAAAATCCGCGAATTCTCTCGGAATGTTTAAATGTTTTTTTCTTTCAGAATTGCCCGTAGAAATTTGCAAAGTACCATGTAAAAATTACCTTGCATCCTGCGTACCTAACGTTATTTAAGGAGGTCTATGTATCGTTTAGGGAAAAACCCCGTCTTGGTTCCTACCTAATTGCCTCGATTACCTCGCGGTATCTTCAAAACGGATAAGTATCTTACGTAAAAGATCGTTGAACGGTAAAATCAGTGGAACGTGAGCCAAGCGTCTCTTTTTATACTCGATGGCGCACTTTATGGTTGGTTTGTTAACGTCAATACAACGACCAATTCTCAAAAAAACTGTCGTGCGTAGTTTTCATGGTAACACAACCTTGATATAAGGAGATTTGTATAATTCTACGGCAAGATGGCCAATCTCGAGTGTTATAGACTCATTCATGTAATTCTTTCGCTCGAACATATTACTTTATCGATGTTTCAGTATTTTGAATTGATCGTCACACGTGGACGCGGTCGTTTTTAATCTACTTTTTAAGAATCAGGGATTTCGTGTTGTAATAAACGGGGTATCGGGTATCGTCATCGCGGAAGTCTGCTTTAACGAGCAAATGGCGACATTAGTTTAACGTCACGGCCTTCTACGTTAATTATCTTACTCTCGATAGCGCGATCCGCGATTCAAAAGCTGCAAGAACCGTATTTTACGCGTGACCGAAAGTACACGATCGTCAATTTCTGATTATCAGTTTCTAATTTGATACAGATCAACGAACAACAACAATTTTTCGGCGGCGCTACTGTTTGTTCGACAGTTGTCGATAATATTTCGCTTTTCGCGATAAAAATTCTTCTTTGTCCAAGTGCTTTAAGATGAATGGGAGAACCGGCAGCAAAGCATGGTTTAAAGTTCATTATGTATCTGAATCAATACACCATCGGATAGAAACGGAAACTGAGGAATGACAGAATAAGACAGACGTATCAATGAAAAGGACAAAATGACGTTTGTTCTGTCTTCTGTCCTTCTTTTCCTGCAGCGTGAATGAAAACTTCATTCGCGAGAACGATCAACCCCCAGGAGTAAACACGCTAATAAACCTGAGTAATTTATACTGCAGCAGCTATTTTCTCGTTTAAATTCTAAAGGAACGCGTGGCCGTAAGATGTCGCTTCAAGAAATGAATTTTTCAACCTCTTATGAATGTCACTTGGCCTACTTTAAATGATCGAAATAGTTTCTTTTAGCCGCGAAAACGTTTAATTCCTCTTATGTGTTGAGATTTTTATTTCGACATTTCATTTTACCCTAGCAAAAGCATTCTATGCTTTTTAATTCGTGAATACCCAGAACCGAAAGTTCCAAATCTCAAATTTCGTAACGTCGCCGACTATCCGGACGTATTACTGGTCTTCATAAAGAAATAGTTTACGAGTTTCCACGTCGTCAATATCTCATTAAATCAACATTTATTATTTTATGACGCTAAAGGAAACAGTGTCACACGAATTAATGCAACCTGTTCAAAGTGTCGCTAATGGGCAACTATTCATATGAACCATGTGTGTAGGATAAATTCGTAACCATAACCTCATCTGACGTAATCTTCGGTATATTTTGCCGGCAATGGCAATGGCAAATGAGATAGACATATGCTTATATTACATCTTTACAAATTGAAGAAATGTACCAAATAAATATATTGTGATCAACTTTGTACATGTACTCGTCACTCTCCCTTGCTTAATTATAACAACAAATTTGTAGCCTGATAGCTACTTATTTTTACGATACATTTGGTATTAGTAATGGAGCTTAAACGTATATGTAGTCTAACCGTTCGAAGTCAATTCTAAAGATGTTACACAGTCCATAAGCAAACCGAAAATAACTTCACAGACTGTTAATCCTACTATATTGAGATTGACGCATTTCGTAGGTGGCACAACGAGTGATTAGTATTACGAACGACGCTATTAATGGTCTAACCCTGTACTTACAGCAAACTTTACTACAGTCATAAAGTTATTAAATCGGTAGACTTTAAAATAACAAAAATTAGTAATTGTCAACCTGAAAATACGTATTTTTCCTTTTTTTTTAGGTTATTTTAAGACCAGTCCCTATTTAGAGCACACCTTTAACAATGAACATTTTTATTTTTATTTTAAATACGTAATTTGTAACAAACATATCTTAAATAAGCACCAAATCATCTTAAAAATATCTATCGCCCTTGACAATATATCCTAAAATAAGAGTGATAATCTATGTTTAGACCACTTCCTCTAAATATTTTGTTATATGCATTGATATTAAATGAAGTTTATTATTTGTTACAGATGTCACACCATCGGAACAGGAGGATCTGTTTATTAGAAAGTTGCGACAATGTTGCGTGACCTTTGATTTTATGGATCCTGTGTCAGATCTTAAAGGCAAAGAAGTTAAACGTAGTACACTCAATGAATTGGTGGAATATATCACAGCCGGTCGAGGGGTTCTTACAGAGCCTGTATATCCTGAAATCATTAGAATGGTATATATATATATTATGAAAGTAATATATGCTCCTATAATTTATTGAAAGAACTTTCTTCATTTAACAATGTATTTGTTAAAGATTTCTGCAAATATGTTTCGCACATTACCACCTAGTGAAAATCCAGATTTTGATCCAGAAGAGGATGATCCAACATTAGAAGCCAGTTGGCCCCATCTCCAATTGGTTTATGAATTCTTTTTACGGTTTCTCGAATCTTCAGATTTTCAACCAACAATTGGCAAAAAAGTTATTGACCAAAAGTTTGTTTTACAGGTATAGTTTACAATATATATTATTTGGTTTCAACATAATGCTTGCCATTATTATTCAGTTTGTTGTTTGAATTTTTTGTTTCAGTTATTGGAGTTATTTGATTCAGAGGATCCTAGGGAAAGAGATTTTTTGAAAACTGTTTTGCATCGTATTTATGGGAAGTTCCTCGGCCTTAGAGCCTTCATACGTAAACAAATCAACAACATTTTTTTGAGGTATTTACACTCATGTAATTGGTGTTAATCCGTATGTAACATATGCACTGTAATTTCACTTAATTAATTATTGTTGCAGGTTTGTATATGAAACCGAGCATTTCAATGGAGTGGGTGAACTTCTTGAAATTCTGGGTAGCATTATAAATGGATTTGCTCTTCCTTTAAAAGTCGAGCACAAGCAGTTTTTAGTTAAGGTAAAAATTGTCTATTGAAATTGCGAATCGAAATGCGTATAAAAAATATGACTTATCATTGATTGTTTTACAGGTGCTGCTACCACTACATAAGGTGAAAAGCTTATCATTATATCATGCACAATTAGCTTATTGCGTGGTGCAGTTTCTTGAAAAGGATGCAAGCTTAACAGAACCAGTTATACGAGGCCTCCTTAAATTCTGGCCTAAAACGTGTAGCCAGAAGGAGGTAATGTTCCTTGGTGAAATGGAAGAAATCTTGGACGTGATAGAACCTAGCCAATTTGTTAAAATACAAGAACCTTTATTCAGGCAAATTGCACGTTCTGTGTCTTCGCCGCACTTTCAGGTATTTAATATATAAATCAAACTTCGCCGTTCATAAAGAAAAGTATTTTAACTGTATAACGATAAAATTATATTTAATTAAAGGTTGCTGAAAGAGCATTGTACTTTTGGAATAATGAATATGTAATGTCTCTAGTCGAAGAGAACAATCATGTAATAATGGGAATTATGTTCCCGGCATTGTATAGAATTAGCAAGGAACACTGGAATCAGATGATTGTCGCACTTGTTTATAACGTTTTAAAAACATTTATGGAAATGAATAGCAAACTCTTTGATGAACTTACTGCCAGCTATAAGTCTGAAAGGCAAAAGTAAGTAACGATGTCGAAACACATAGAAAATTAAGTAAGGTTAAAAAGGTTATTTCTTTTTCAAGACAAAATGAGATAAAAGTATGTCGATAGTTTTTACGTTATCTGTAGAAATATTTTATAATTTTAGAGAAAAGAAGAGAGAAAAGGAAAGGGATGAACTGTGGAAGAGACTGTCTGAATTGGAGGTAGAACGACGTAATGCGCTTACAGCTCCTCCAGCCCCCAATAATCCAGTTCCTGCCACAACAACAGCTTTGACACGAGCCCGCCCTTGAGCTGGTGTGTGATTATTTCCGTTGGTTATTTCCGGTAATTGATTTTTTCTTACAAATTAAGGGGTTAAACTATACCCTGGTTGCTCAAAGATAATAGGTACTCTTATGAATTGTTTTTGAGTATGTATTGAAGTAAGTAGTAAATCAATTTTGTAATAGAACTTTTGTAATTGAAGATGCAGAGATATAATCTTTGGGCAGTCAGGATGGTCCGTCTCCTTAAATTTTATATTACCTTTAAAGTTAGTTTAAAACTCATCGAATATTATAATCTTGTTTTCAGGTGGAAGTACATTACCACGCTGCCCAATCATTAGCCCTTAGTTTACGTCGATTGTCCATACACTACACGCAAAAATGGTTACTGTTGTTAGTGGAGCAAACAAGTGTTTCACAACGGTATTCTTGACGTAATGTAATTTCTTTCATTAGTTGAGCCTAAAATGGGCAAAGCGAGAGAAGGAGAACAATGAAAGGAGCAGTGATTGCAATTTTATTCTTCTTTAGCGCAATGATGATTGACGAGTTCTAATATTTTTATTGTGTACATTAATTTCTACTTTACCCTATTTTTTCCTTTTTCTTTGACAGCAATGATTTAAGTTGTACAATGTACTCAGTGTCAGCACACAATACGAGAATGTTAGTCCCTTCTTAACTAAGGATTCAAGCTGCGCTCGGTAGGAGGAGACGATCAAGGTGTAAATTCGAGTAGATACAATATATTGTTATAATATTGATTTTTGCATGTGACATTTGCTTCAGTTATTAAATGGCTAATGTCCTCTCATGACTGACCCACCTTACTCCCGGATTCTCGCCTCCGACGGAGCCAGCAAGGGGCGTTGTTTGAAATGTATCATATATTCGTATTAATAATAATAACTATAACAAAACATAATAAAATTAGGTAAATATATAAATATATATAAATATATATAATACAATATATTATAATAGTAATATTGATGATACAAGTCACACATTCACACAAACACACAAATACATGAATACTGTGGTAAATACGTGTAACGTACAGACCGATGTGCTACGAATACTAACATTGTGCTGACTGCATGCCCGCAGCAAAAATGGAATAAATTTTTTCAAAAAAGAAAAAAAAAGAGAACCGTAACCGATATGCGATGAGCATATCACGAGAATAATAATATTATTATTGAATGATTAAGGTTTAATTCATTGAAACAAAAACGTAAAAAAATATATGTTGTTTTTTAAATAAAAAAGAAAATAAATAAAAAAAACGATGCGAGGGGCAAGTATACAATAAAAAAAAAATTTAACTGTACCAAAATATCCATTGCTTATAAATATAATAAATAATAGAGATACAATGCATAAGATTTATTCGGAGCTGTGCTCCCACAGGCCACCGCAAAGACGTGGGATCGTTTTTAAAGTTTCTTACCATTGCATAATAAATAATAAACAATAGTAGCTCTTAATAAATAGATGGTTAACAAATGAGTGGACTGCTTGCTCATATTTTCATGAAGTAGCTGAGAAACGTTTAACATATTTATCTTAATTTTACTTATCCATTCTTCTTGCGTTAAATATGTTTTATCTCATCTCCATTGTACATTTTTATTTACACTTGTACACTGTTTATCTCCACTTCATGAAAATTAGTTAAAAAATAAATTAAAAAATATATACTATATGTATATGCATATATATATATATATATATATATATATATATAATATAAAATTGTATGTGTATATGTATATATACATATATATATATGTAATTATTGTAAATGCTGTAATGTGACTCGAGGAAACCAACACGGATAAATTCATAAGAGTTCTATACGCATAAATAGACACTTTATTAAATGAATGTCTAATTTATTTCTACTCTCTAATTCTTTTTTAAGCACTGTTTAGTCAATTGCCCGTAACGTATATTGTAGATTGGTAAAAAAATTTGTTGTGGCCTACTTTTTTTCTGTTTCCTGTTCAAATTTGCAAACATCGTCTTCTTGTGTTGACACTAATAAATCATTTTAATAATTATTGTGTTTGGGGCTAACTTAGTTTTTAGTACAGTTGAAAATATATTACAATAAGAAATTCTGATATGATATATTAGTATTTTTTTATATCATATAAACTGCATTTGTATGACAGCATAATTATTAACAGAATCAGATACAAAATACGTGCAAATAAGTACTTCCATTCTTTGCGGCAAAATGAAAATATAATCAAAAGATTAGAACAATAGAGAGATCCTACGGATACAAACGCGAGCTACACTGTGATAGTCTATCGTACATATTTATCGTTAAAATGCAATCATTAGTGATTATATTAGTTTTCTTTTTCTCATGCAGATTACAATTGAACAACCTCAAATATATACGAGTAGTCCGATTTTATAGCGGATATGATTTTCATTGTAAATATATATTTAATAGATATATATACTTCAGATACTCATATTAATCATTGTTAGGAACATAACAGCTGTACAGTTGATTTTAGAATGTAAAAAGAGTAACATAAATGAAAGTTGATTAATTTATCCTTGTCATATTAAACATAAGAATGGCTAGCTATTCGTATAATAAATTTAAGTGCAGTAATTCAATAAGATTAGTAATTATTTACTTACTTTTAAAACAATTTATTGATGCCACATGAATAGGATATTCTGCTGTGATTGAATATCTTTATTCTTTTTTAATTTGAAACAAATAAAAAATTAGTACAAGATTTAAAAAAAAACACAGATAAAACACAATCAGTATGAAAAAATTTGTTAAAAAGTCAATGCATTTAAAAGAAAAAATTATTCTCATTTCTTTTTGAATTAATTATCTTTTGATAACAGATTGGATCGAATTTTCTTAGAATTATTTAATAACTTCCTATTGATAGTAAAACTTTCTCATAATTAGATGTAAATTTTATTGGTATCATTTTTGTAGGTACTCACTTATTAAGAGTATTATATAGCGAATCAACTATTGCTGACTTAAGGTAGGTTATGAAAATTACAATTTTTATAAAAAAATATTAAAAGTAACTAAAAGGATGATATACGTTTTTTGTTGACGATGCACCGAATAAAAAAGTGAAAAATAATGAGATAAATGTAAATACGAACCAATCTTCATTTAACCATTTACCTATTTTGATCATAACATAACGTATGTATGTACTTGAGTTCCAAGAAAACAATAGCAATTCATAAGTAGTACGTCAAATTGACAATTCATTGACTGATACATGTATCAAATGCATATGTATGATTTGTTCTCGGCATACTAAACATTTATTTTTATAAATTCTAAAAGGGTTGCAAAAATAACAAAAAGCTTAATATTGCCAATTGTTGATAGAATGTATCGATCGTCTACTCATCCTTTATGAGTATTTGTATACGATCAAAGGTAAAGATACATACGTCAAGTGCAGTGTATAATTTGAAAAATTTCAGAAATTTGGTATATTGACGAAATAAACTTGTGTGAAGATGTAAGAAAATTACTTCACTTTTCATTTTTAAACAAAACCATACGCTCGAAATGCATCTGAATTAATATTCCCTACGTAGTACCGTAGTATTCTATAGGTTATAAGTATCGAAGATTTATCGATTTGACATTCGATCAAATATTTATTATCATCATGTTGTCAAGAAAGAATAAAGATTTGAGAACAATTAAAGAAGGAGTTGTTGGAAAATATGTTAAAAAAGAAACTCCGCCTGAAATGCCAAGTAAGTTTTTATTGTTACTATTCTAATTATTTAGTAGAAGAAAATTGATTAAAAACAATCTTTTAATCTTAATAGTAAAAATTACATATTATTTATCGTTTGTTATATCATTTATCAAATATTATTTTGTGATTTTAAACAGTAAAAATGCTTTGATAACAAAATGTTACCTATCTTTAGTCATTAATGTGTGGACAACAGAACCAAACAGAAGAACAAGAAACCGTAATAATCACCCAACAATCCCAACATCAATGGTAAATAGCAATTGTGTGGATTAATATTTCTATGGATAAATAAAAATTCATTTTTATGTAGTCTATCCCACAACAACCCAGTATGGTACAAAAGTTTGGAAACACTAAAACAACAATGAGTGCAGTAGGATTAGGAAGTCATGAGGGAAAATACACACCTAATAGCTCTGTTCCAGATTTAGCTCAAAGGTATTTATGTATTTATTATAGTTAGAAATTAAATGTTTCTAAACTCAATGACATAAACTCAAAACACATTCATTCAGATTTGCCAGCCTTTCCGTTAACACTAGCACAAGGGATGGATTGCCATCTCGTACTGCAACTCCAATGTATCATACTGGACTCTCACCAGCTATATCTCACACTTATGTCAATCAGTATGCTGGATCTGAATATCACTTAGACAGGGTTCAAACACCTCAGATGCCTTATAAGCCATTGGATATTGACTCAGGTTATGAAGACTATAATCATTCAGTATATCATCAAAGTACAGGGTACATCATTATAATTTCTATTTTTGCAACTACCATAAACACACATTTCTGTTTATTCTCATATGTTCAAGATATAGCCGATGCCATTCAGAAAGGTCAAGCTCTAGGAATGAACAACAGGAAGAGCTTCCTCTACCACCAGGATGGTCTGTAGATTTTACTCTTAGAGGTAGAAAATATTATATAGATCACAATACAAAAACCACTCATTGGTCTCATCCTCTTGAAAAAGAAGGCCTGCCTACAGGTTGGGAAAGAATAGAATCACCTGAATATGGTGTTTATTATGTCAAGTAAGTATAAAGGTAACTTAAAAATATTTATTTATTATTACAAAACATTATATTAATTTCAGCCATATTACACGACAAGCGCAATATGAACATCCATGTTACCCTCATGAAATACAAGCAGTGCGGGTTGTATCACCTCCACGCCATACACATTTTCACTCTCACAGCGTTTTAGTTCCAGCTAATCCTTATCTTAACGAAGAAATACCTCATTGGTTATATGTATATAGTAGAGCGTCTGTAGCGTTAGATCGTAAGTTACGATGGGAACTTTTTCGTTTACCAGAGCTTGACTGTTTCAACGCTATGCTAACTAGACTATACAAACAAGAACTAGAGGAGGTAGTTATGCGTTATGAGGAATATAGGTACATTGAAAAAACAGTTATCTAATGTTTAATGTGTTTTATCAGATTGATATATATATAATATTTTTACTAGGTCTGCTTTGTTATGTGAAATGGAACAAAGACTAAAAGATTTAAATCCAGAAACTTCAGGAGCAATTGCGTTACGTCAATCTCTTCCTTGAAACTTATCTAAGTAAATATTTTATTTTCCATGCAATAAAAATAATTTCTGTAATGCGAATGAAGAAATGGGTACATATATTTTATTATCTGTGAATAACATAAACCTTAAAAAAATTTGAAAACATTATTTTATTAGTATTCAATAAATTTAATATACACTTTGTATACTCGATTATCACCATGACTTACATTTACAATTCTTCCTTGGATTGCTTTAGGTCTTTCTTAGGTTCATCTGTTTGTAACCACTGGCTTCCCACTACAGTTAATCCCTCAATACGTATTAGTTTTGTATCTTGATTAGGGTTCATCCTAGTTAATATGGTGATTTCTTAAAAGTTTAAACTTATATTAACAACTGATATAAGTGAAATGCATGTAGTAAATAATTATATCGAATACTTCGTTGTTCTGGATCCGTCGGCAAATCTTTAGTCGATGTTTTGTAGAGCAGAATTATAAAAGCATGCCACCCCAAAATTGCATATGCTATAGAAAGGTACAATTTGTTTTTAGCAGCTTGCTCTACAGTTTTTGGTCTAAAGAAATTATATATGTATTGGAACATTCTTCTGTATTCTATAAAAGAAATGTAATTAATATAATAACTAGAATATATGGATGCTACACAAAATTACTCGACATATAACACAACCTCAATAATTCGCTATTATTAAACTCTTTGTTCCGAAACAGTATAATAATATTCACGAATGAATAAAAACTATTCAATTATTAAGACTAAATAAGCGATTTCGTAACAAAATGTAATATGCGATATATTTATGAGTATTCGAGAACATTAGTGTTACTGGGCCTCCATTAGAGACTTTACATAGTCATTGGGAAACAACATAAAGAAATTAGTTGCATGAATGAGGCGCAAGAACTATGCAAATAATTCAACATATTATTAATATTTTTTTCAACGATCATCAAAGTTCACATGTATGAAAACAATTTAATATAAATTTCAATCTTAAAGAACACATTTATGTCCAAACGTGTTTCACTTTTGCGTACAAGTTTGATATTTATTTATTGATAAAAAGTAATTCGATATTATTTATAAAAAGTAATGATGTTTCCATATATTAGTTTAATTATTGTAGAATGATGTATGTATCCTTGTTGTGCTCGCACTTCCGAAGAAAATCAAAATAAGTATACATACATGCGTCTGTACGAACACTATTAATAGTTAATGGCGGATCCAGATAGAGGGCAACAGGAAGCAATCAAAAGTTATAAAATTTTCAAAAAACAATTGTAAAATAAATCAGATTTTACTAGTATCTTAACTTATTCGTGAAGCATCAAGTGTATCAAGACAGGTCGAATCTATGTTGAACCAAATTAAGTCAAATTTTTACTGTAGCGGTGAACGCGTTAAAAAAGAAATTACAAAGTTTAAATTGGGAATATAAAATAAAATGTATAACAAAGAGTAATGTAACAAGATTCAGAAATATAGCTTTATATTTGTTCTACACAAGCAAGGGGTTTGCATTCGTCTTCGTTGATCCTACTTTACATTTCCAATGAAATTCTAAAAACCGGTACTCAAACCATAAATTGATTGGTATACAACGATAAACTTGAAAGCAAGTCGATGGAATAATGTTTATCAAGAAACGCTAGGTAAAAGAGATAGTTACCGAATAAATTTGTAAAATTTTACGGTCTCTATTCAACCTTCAAGGTTTTTTGTATCGTACAGCACTGCTATCGGAAAGTGGATGGTGATTGGTTGCACGAACCCCAGACTAGAATGGGGCAGTAGAATGGGACGTCTGGCAATCGAATAAGAGAGGAGGGAGGAGTGATTTCGCGCGTTGAACGGACACCGAATAATTTTCGAAGAGATTCGCGAACCGCAGCGTCGTCTCGATTAATCGAGCTGATAGTCAAGCAGGCGAATCCGTCCATTGAAGCCTGATACGAGATGTCCGTCATGGGAAAGGTAAGAGAATCATCTAACGCGATATATCGATGCCGACATCGTCGTAGAGGTGTTGCTTTTATTACTGTTTCTTTATTCAGGATAAGATCAATTGTATTATCGTTCGATTGAAATTCGCTTTAATTTACAAAGAATTTTCTCATCAAAGTTGCTCATATTTACGGTCCTTTTTGTCATCGTTATTTTACTCTTCTCACGGTACAATTTTGCATTTGCTTGACCGGTCTCACGCAAACCAGTATACAGCTTTGCTAACGTGCCGCTCGAAGCCGGTAAACATCGCGAAATTTTTCTCCGGTATTTATCGTGTTCTTTTTTTCATTCTCAGCCAGTACTTTACTCCTATTGGCGGAGTTCTTGCTCGTGGAGGGTGCGAATTGGTGAGTGAAAGATATTTTAATTGTCAGATGAATCTTTTTGTACAATAATAGTATAAATTCTCATTTATTTCTTACATACTTTGTGATTTTTTAACAGCATTGAATTTGAAGGAAATTCCATATGATATTAAACCAGTTAGCTTGATAAAAGGCGGTGGAGAACAGCACTCCAATGAATTTCGTGAAATTAATCCGATGGAGCAGGTGCCTGCACTTCATATTGACAATCACACATTAATAGAATCTGTGAGTATATAAACAAATGGATATATTATTCTAATAAGTATGGATTAAGTGAGAACTCGTAAAATATCTTGGTTGTAGCTAAATATCCTGCAATATTTGGAAGAAACTAGACCGCATCGACCCTTGATGCCTGCAGATCCAGTAAAAAGAGCTAGAGTCAGAGAAATTTGTGAGGTGATTGCTAGTGGTATTCAACCCTTGCAAAACTTAGTTGTGTTGATCTATGTTGGAGAGGAACGCAAGAAGGAATGGGCTCAACATTGGATCACTAGAGGATTAACAGGTATATTGATAATAAAATTAACATTGTTGTCTTAGTTATAACTTAAGAGTAATGAAAATATTTTTTTACAGCCGTAGAAAAATTATTGTCATCCAGTGCAGGAAAGTATTGTGTAGGGGATGAAATTACGTTAGCAGATTGCTGCTTAATACCACAAATATTTAATGCAAGGAGGTTTCTAGTTGATTTAAGACCTTTCCCAACCATATTAAGGGTGGATCGTCATCTAGAAAATCATCCTGCTTTTACTGCTGCTCATCCAAATAATCAGCCTGATTGCCCTCCAGAGGCAACCAAGTAGCAAGCAAGGCAGACCACCCTTTTCCTCTTCTAATCTATTAGATACAGGAAAAGAGGTGGTCCAATTTTGTGGTTCTATAGTGACAAAAGGTGGTGCAACCTTACTTCCATTAAAATTAGTCACATATAATTATGTTATACAGATAATAACATGTACACGAATTTCCCAAGGTGTAATTTATTTTTTAACAATCGTACGTTGATAAATTGACCGAAATAATTATGGGATATTGCAAATCTTTTAATCGTTTCACAGAATAGTATATCTTTTCGTTTTTAGCACGAGTTTGTAATACACCTTTTATCACTTATGAACTGCGTTTAAGTACTGAAATGACAAACAGTGTAGGGTATTGAACTCGATACAAATTTTCAGTTATGTGTAAAAATGAATTATGTGCTGTGCCACTTGTCTTGTCAAGAGAAGACAGAACACTGTTCCATTTCTGTACTTATTCAAAGGATAGAAATGTTGGCCTGTTTTTAATTTTGTTATGTTTTTTCATTGGTTTTATATACACAGAATCAAAATTAACGAAAAAAGAAAAGAGAGAACGACTTCGTCTTCGTGCAGTACTTACACAATATTACTTCGTAAAGTGTATCGACCTATTATAAATAGGTTCTGTTGTCTGAAATCAAAAGTTTACTTTTTATACACTTACAATACATAATATAATTTTTCGATTACTTTTAGCTTACATAGATTAAGAAGAAGTGTTGCTATTAAATAATATTAAATATAACTTGAAATTCTTTACCGGGTATAAAGTAGCAGATCTAACATCGCAAACGCACATACTCATATATACACTGATTAAATAGAAGAAAAAGGAAACGTGTAATAAGGGAATGCAGTCTGCTCAAACTTCGTAATATCGAGGAATGAAAAGTACAAATCAAATTTTTCTTTTTCGAAAGCTTTCATTTTTGATTACGTTTCATTTCTCCCTGTTTCCGCGCGTTAAAATATGCAGACATTAAATGTAATTGCGTACTTCGAATTTTCCAATTTTTTTTCGTGCGTTGAGCGATAGCGACAAGACGTATTCGATTTTGATATGTAACACAAAAACTCGCGTTGCGTACGTTAAGTAAAACTTATCAATTCCTTCGTAAACATTCCACAAATATACGGAAAACTATAAACGATAGCGAAAGAAATATTGTTAAAGTTTGTACTTCGTATCGTCTTAAAATAATTTGTATTGAATGATACTTTTCAAGAGTGGATCGCAGAAAATTCTTTGAATATTTCTGCGATTCGATATTGAGCACACTCGAAAACTACAATGTATTTTTTGCAAGACGTAATCTTACATAGAGATACATTTTTTATTGTACCGCCTATATTGTATAACTTCTATATATATATAATATATATATATATAATATATAATATATATATATATATATTTTGTAGTTTTATACATAAAAATGATACGTTTATTAATATGACAAAGGGTACAAGACGTCAAGATAATACTGAACTTGTGTATCGAACAATGTTAATAACTTTGTATCTGTCAGCATCGTTCCTTATTGCCGGCTTCCTTCTTGCCTTCATTTTTCAATAAAGATAAAGACTAATCTTGATTCGTAAAGGAACTCGTATGATCATGAACTTTTAGAGATCGTTTCTCATATCTTTAGTTACAAATTATTACGTTTAAAAATATTGTACGACATGGTAATTGAGGGGTATTTGTTTGCATGTTTCTTCGCGCTAGAACTTGTTATAATTTATATTGTAAAGAAGAAGAAGAACAGTGATATACATTTCGTATTTAAACGCGTGTGCATTATGTAAGCGAGTGACTAGATAATAATGTATATAATTTTTATACCAACACGTTCTACGACTGCGTGCAGGGAAGTCAGCCTGAATCATTTGAATTTTTAATAAGGCTGTTTTCGCATTACATGTTTTAACGCATACAGTATAAGGTTTTATAATAATAAGAAGGAATTAATGCAAACAAGCGATACCCTTCGAGCATTAATCGCACAAGAAAATCTGTTTTTAATCGGTACAGATTTATACGCTTTTAATTATGTTTGTTACTCGTACAATTTAGTGTATCTTATGACAACAGAAACGAATATTATTTTCGTGAATACCTCTTTGCTTTTATTCGTCTTATGATCATTTTTGAAAAACACATTGCGAAACGATAAACCGGTAACTATTTTTAACGTACGCTGCTTTTTCGCCATGTTAGCTCGTGTGCGATAGACTGTAAGCGAAACAATTATGCTCGTTTACGACACGTTCCGTCAACCATAAGACGAGAACAGGTGCAAAGAAAACATATATCTTATCGCATAATTATTATAGAAAGCTGTGGTTATAATATATTCATTACGCTCTCGTTTCGCTTTTTAGTCTTCCACGCTTGATCGAGAAAAAAGTTGTGCCTCTGAAATAAACATCGTGGACATGGAACGTGTTTAAACGATAGAAGCACACGTGACACATGCAACATAGAGAATTAATTACTGTATAGCTGAACGAGATTGAGGGCGATAACGACGTAACCGAACGTTAGAATTTTTGTTTCCACCGGCGGTCCTAAATAGAGTTTAGGTAGGTAGAGTCGCGTACCATTTGTAAATGGATGCGTGAAAAACTTGTAGAAGGGGCAAATGCGACTATGTATAAAATAAGAATACGAACAAAAAACTTAAGGAGTGTAAACAAACCGATATGATACGCATAGATATTTTGTAAGTGAAACAAAAAAAAAAATATAAATTATGTACGTTCACTGCTTATGAGGAATAATAAATTCTGTGTCATAGTGTATACGTGTTTAATTTATAGATGCGAACATTAGCGTAACCAGATTTTCGAGTTCTTACCTAGTTACGCCAACTAATGTGAAGCGATCGAGAACTATAAGTACAGTTCTACCAAGCAAGAGCGAAGATCTAAAAGTAGTCTTTCATGCTGAAAGAGAATTGAAAAGGACAAAAATCGTTATCGACACGATTAGATTGTCTCTCGAAGTACACTAACCGCATGACTACTCTGAAATTGCGCCCCGTGGAACGCTAGAAAGAAGATCGAGAAATGGCGGGAACAAATCGACGGTTTGTTTCTCCCGCTACTCTGTCCACGCATGCGCATTCGTAACTTCACTCTCGCTTGGAAAAATACATCGAACGTGCACGGACCGCAGTAATCACAGTACATTTCCATCGAAAGGGTCGTTCGCGTTGGTTTACGATTCTGTGGTTAGTAATTTCAATCGTTGCACGATGAAACAATGAGAACAATGGAAGAAAAATACTCGCAATTTGACAAACTATGATGTAAAATGCAACTTACCCGGTAAAAGAGGTTTCATACAGACTGAATTCTTCCAGTGTGGAATATTCCAAGCGATTGGTACATGCAAGTTCGAAAACAAGATCGATACGAAAGAAAATTGTTCATACTTCTGGTCGGAACAAAAGTAATCCGCCTCGTAACATCATTCATCGATAATATTCGCCGTTTTCCCCCCTTTTTTTTTAACGACAAGCGTCCTTGTTTCGTTCGTTTGAACTAGATACTCTTTCATTTTCAATATCTTTATTACAAATCCATCGTGTAAAAAAATACATTCCCTTATCTATACTGACTAGTTAGAGTAGCACCTTTTGTACGTCGAATTTTTGTACGCTGACGAAATGCATCGGGGAACCATTCGGTCCCGTGTTACCGTGTAAAGAGTGTCGAATTAGAAAAGGGTTCAAAACTTACTGCATATTCGTTTAACACGTTAACTGCCGTAGATCGACCGCCATTGCATTCAACGTGTTAAATTTCTTATCGAGGAGAGCGAGGAACGGGTAGTACTAGGCTTAGGGGAATACTAGGGAGAGTCTAGTCGAATTCTACGGGGGTCTGAGAACATGTCGGAGAAAATCAGTTCAGACTTGTCTAGATATCTGTCGTTTCTGACACGAGATATAATTTTTTTTTACGTAACAAGTATTTATATAACAAATATGATTGATTTTATATATCGTGAACCCTTTTCTTGGAACACCCTGTACATCGGGATGATATGCAATACCGAACGCGAGGTACAACAAAAAAAAAAAGAATGACACGATTAGAACGAGTACAATGGAACGTGTAACATTAAATTATATTAATTGAAATCTCTGGTGTACCTCTACGCTCCTCTTTTATCGTTCGACGGTGCTTCGAAATATTTAATGCGCGATTTTATCGGACGAGTTAAACGAGAGGATCCTCGTCACTTTTACATCGCATACGAATACATTTTTCACCTTTCCGTTTACTTTTCTTCTCGCACATGTATATATATTATACGTTAAAACTTACAAACTAATGGAACGACCTAAGTTCTATGTACAACATCATCCATCGAGGTATTTTACAGGTACACATGCTAACGTCAGGGTACTTTATCGTGTCGCATGAGTCTTTCTATCAAAATTCGAAAGGTTTCGCCGCAACCTTCCCAA
The DNA here is from genome assembly GCA_947623535.1 of Coelioxys conoideus. Lineage (NCBI taxonomy): Eukaryota > Metazoa > Arthropoda > Insecta > Hymenoptera > Megachilidae > Coelioxys > Coelioxys conoideus. Next base: position 1,519,064 of record OX392452.1, on the reverse strand, counting down.
TTTTGACAAAATTACAAAGTTGCTCAGGATCAAATTGGATATCGTCTGGATAGAGAGTGAAAAGAGGAAGATAAAGAGAGTATAGGTTCTCCATGCTCGATGGAGACGGTATTCAGGCTATCTCAAAAGTGGCATGCACCGTGAACGTCGAATATTCTCCGTGAAAAAAATAAATCGAAATGTCTTCGCGTCCTCTGTCTACAACGAAACAGAGTATCGAATCGCAAAACGGATAAAAGATCTTTCGATTTGTTTTGCAGCGAGAATTTGCAGTTTTCACGGTGCACGTCCGTTCGCAACCCCTTGCCTTACAAAATTTTTTCGCGGCCATATTTGCTATAGTTATCGCTAAATAATATATTTTCGACAGTGTATCCAGTTCTTAGACGGTTAAACCGGGTGTTTGATACCGAATTCTGTTTCGTTCTTGCTTCTGTTCGTGTGAACATTATTTTCCCAATGATTTTGGAGGTCCGGGTCACGATCGACCAGACTCTACAACATAAAGGTTAATTTGCACCGCTAGTGCAGCGATGGACAACGTCGAAATGTTGAATTCGGTGAATCGCGTTGTTTACTCAGGGGTTGGCCATCGCTGCGCTAGAGGACTACCGATGTACATCTATGAACGTGATTTGATGTCGGAAGGCAAGGGGTTAAGAAAAAAGAAAACGAAGAAAGAGAATTCCGTGAAACTCAAAGAGAAGTCGACGAAATGAGAGAAAGAAAGAAGAATGCGTATGACGATCATACAGCGACAACTGAATGGACAAAATGGATGGATCGATGGAGCAGATGGATGGACGCTCGGTGGCCAGGTCATGAAATGAAGAACAACAGAATGCATTTAATGAGCGATTGTTTATTATGCTCTTATGGTCACTTGTCATACAGGTAACGATGCTTTCTCATGAGTGAAAATAGTTAATATATTATGTTTAATTATTTATAATTATTTAACATTGAATGGAATAACTCTCTGATGATGAAAGAATAACAATTCATGGATGCAAATAAATGTGGTTAGAGCGTGTAAAGTAATTATTTAGAGTAAAATTCAAAAATGCTGTGAACTAATTGTGTGTACGTATATATATAATATATACTTCATCAATAACAATGTAGCGGTGTCCAACACAGGTCACGATCGTGGGTGTATAAACCCAACCAACATTTTAACCAGCAAAATTATCGAATAAAAAAAGAAGAAAAGAACGTATCGTTTCGTCGTATCGCGTTCTCGATTAACAGAGACTTCTTCTTTATGTGTATGGGTGTCCTATGTATGTATGTATGTATGTGTGTATGCGTGTGTGTTCAGCAGGTCGCACAAGCCATTTGTGATGCATGCTCGCTTGTCGTCGCGTTTTACCGATCTGTACCATCTCGAGTATCACACTTAGATCCCTCTAATATTTGTGATTCGTTTTCGTCGGGAAATTTCGCGTCAGACGATTCGCCTGATCCAATACAATAACATATACCCCCCCTCATTTTGTCACTTTCGAAGACAGTGATCAGATACGATGTACGGGTTAGAAGTCTCTCATTCGCGATCGATGGAGAACTCAACTTTTATTCTCTGTCGATTCGATCAACAATTGTTTAATTTTTCTGTAAAGGTACACTTTTCACGGGTTAGAAACTGTATACGATGTAGTCTCGTTATATGGCCAAAGACGGATGACGTTTTAAAACATTTCTTGCCGCTCTTACGGTCCTATTTAACACCGCATATCGAGACTCCACCGTATTATTGACGACGATCGAGAATCATTTCTAAAAAAAAGTTCACGCAGCTTCTCGAGCACTTGATACAATCTAATTATCGTTCGTTTGCCGAAGGAAGTCGTGAAAACGTAAAGGGACGAACGAACGTTTCAATAGTACTTTTTTCCTCCGTCCGGACACTTGACAATTTTCGTTTACTCGGTTCGTTTCATTTCACAAAAGAACGTACGACGTGCATCCCTTTCATTAACGTATAATCTTGCCAAGCAAGGACGAAGATCAAAAGCGAATCCTTATGATGTGGAGAGGAATTAAACGGCGCGGATAAAGATCGTCACGCGTACAACTGAAAATGTATTTTATAGGACGTGAACGCCTGCCAAACGTGTTTTACTTGAAACGAGTAACGAAACCTTATTGTACAGTGTTCAAACAGAGAATGAGAAATAACCGGAAAAGGCCCAATATTTATAACCTCGATCTCTGGCCGCGCATGCGCATTTGGAAACTCCGCAATCGCTTGGCGGGACTATACGTGGCTTCACACGATTCTTAATTATTAACAACCCTATATAGTTTTTTATTTTTGTTTCTTATTCGCTGAAAGAGAGTTTAACTCGTCTATAGGTGTGTATATGTGTACACATACATATATAAATATATATATATATATATACACATATGTTTGTCTTGAAAGAATATGTCCCATTTCCCGGGCGTCAAACTTAGCGCGCAACAATAGTTTCAATTAAATCTAAAATTCCTTGTGTACGTTCGAAGCTGAATCGCAATACCCTTCTTCTCGGGAAGTGAGACCTCGGAATATATATATACACATATATATATATTTTAAAAAATACAATTTCGCTTACTGTTCTTGATGCACCGTTTCTCAATATATATGTATATATATCCTGGCGAAAAAAAAAAACGAACAAACGAGAAGGAAGGTAAAGATAACGGAAGAAAAGAAAACGAAGGTTCGACCGCCGTTAAACGCGAATCGATCCTGAACAAATAAATTCTCTAGATTCTTTCTCTTTTTCTTCGTTTCGTTAACTTTAAGTGGCACACAATTGAATACAGGGACCGTATATCCCTATTTCCTTTCCCCTTCGTTTCTGTTCGTTTTTTTTTTTCGTCGTGCTTCTTCGCTTAGTTACTCTTTCTTTATAGCCAAAGGAATGTAAGGTACAATACTTGAATCGTGGTTCCATCGTGATCAGTGACGAACGAATCCTCTCTATTGGTACCTTTTCTCTCGCAGCCAGCTGCTATTCGAAACTCGAAATATATTTGTGGAAGATAATAATAATAATAATAACGCCATTTGTCTCGTCTGAACATAACCTCGTGAGGCTATCGTTTATTCGGACGCTATACTTTTCAATCGAAGGTGAAGCACAAACGCGCGGCACTGCGTTTCGTGTTGAAACAACCCTCTAAACGTCTATATTTTATTATTATTATT
>OX392452.1:1205000-1515662 GCA_947623535.1 Coelioxys conoideus | reverse complement strand
CCTGTTTTTCCCTTCACAACTATCATATCGTATCTCTTAAATATATATATATCGTATGTATACATATATATATATATATATGTATATATAATATTTAATACACCTTAACGTAACATTACATTTCTATACCGATATATCTTCTCTTCTTTCTCTCTCTCTCTCTCTCTCTTTTTTTTGTGTGTTTTGTTATTTCCTTCGACTATGATAAATTTCACTATGTTCATTAAAACACGTTTGATTATTAGCGAACGATTGCAAAAGTGGCAGTAAACGAATCATCTCGAGAATATAACGATTCTTAAAGCGTCTCAAACCTTTCCATTTTAGAAACGATGGGTTCGAATAGCCAGTTAATCGAAGGAGAAAAAAATAGAAGGAAGAAGCAATTATGTAACTCTGTAAAGACGTTTCGTCGATCATTTTAAATAAAATGAAGAGAGATAGCGTGACCACATTCTCCTTCCTTTCTGGACACGATTCAAGAACGGAACGCATTGTTCTTCGTTTAAGAAAAAATAACATTTCCCATCTTTTTTTTTTAATACAGGATTCATTGTAATTGTATACCACGCACGCGTGGTATATCGAACGGTAGGATCAACTGTAGAAATATACAATCAACTGTGTGTACAATCGCTTAGAAATCTTTGTATGTCCTAGAAAGAGCAATTATTTCAATGGGTGAGATGCAAAATTAACGTAGGTGGATTATTTTAAAATAAATATAAGAAGACAGATAATAAATAAAGATGTTTCAACTATAGTTTAGTTTGCATCGCTGAGACAACTTTCCGTAGGCCTATTTTACTGAATCGGAGAACCAAATTGGGTTAGGTTAGGTCTCTCATGAGGTTAGATTAGCTTCACGCAATTTGATTATAAAATTATTTCGATTCAAACGAAATGATATATACTTTGCTATCAACAGGTAATATCTCGTGTGTTGTTACAAAAAAGCTACCTAGCTTTTTTAATTTTATGCAATACACAAAAAGCTTGATAAGCGACTGTACACATCTCGTGATCGCAATTTACAGCGTGTAACACCTTACAGACGGATTTCGAATGCGTGTACTTTTGTTACAAGAACAATGCAAAGATGTTACGACGACAGTACTAGTAACCGATGGAATCAAGTCGAAGAATTAACTCTTTCCCCAGAAATTGTGATCAGAGGTTCCCTTGTTTCGATTTGTCAAAGAACTAGCACGGGTACTTCGTGCAAGGGATTAATTATTTGCCTCAGTTTCAAACTGCTATTTGAAATTATTCGTGCTGTATACAAATTCTTTCTGTATTTCTTGGTTATTCGATTAAAACTCGATCAGTATCAACGGTAATATATGGTCAATGCATCTGTCCATAAGGTGTTAACAAAATGACATCTCGATAAAAAATTATTTTTCGCATGTACACTGTAAGAAAACAGAGAATAGAACTAAACAAGCATATATAGAACTATGTGTGTATTTTGTATATATGTATGTATGCAGGTATGTCTGTTGTATTTCATTAATACTTCGCAACGATTTAATATATATATATGTATATATATATACATATATACTCGTGTAAACGAAAGATTAAACGTATTCCGACATTATTCAAAACAGCCTGCCCGATCGCAGTAAATATACACATCTTTAACAACACGTTTCTACCGTCAAAACGTCAACAAGTGTGGCTGATGGGGATATATCAATATGGCACTAAAGTGATTGGGTGGAGTGTGTATTTAAATGTCGCGCGAAAAACATTTCCCTTATTTCCCCTTCGAACGTTCATCTATGTATTTTATACACGACAACGATAAATATTATCGTTTACCCTTCCCTTTGTCCGTTTCTATTCCGTCCTGACGAATAAGAAAAAAAAAGAGGTAAGAAGTGCTGCAGAGTACGCGAGAAATGTACACGTGGCAATAAAACGAGAATAACGGGAAAACGAAACGGAACCCGTGGCGATCGATCAACAGAGATCCATGTGGTTAGAGCACGTTAACGAGTATTGTATAGCACTTTGTTATTCGGTTAATACATTCAGTGCCAAATTTTCATTCGGATTATCGGGTATATTCATTGTACAATGTTGCTTTTTTTTCAATTTATTATGAAGATAGTTATGGCCATCTTAATACTTTAATAATTACTCACGCAACCGTATGATATTCGGAATAATTGTTACAGTGAAAGTAACACACAAGGTGCGTGAACAATTATTGCAATATTAAACCTATCACTACCACAATTTTGTATAGAGGACGTATACGCCACACGTGGCCTGAACGAAAAATATTAAAAAATAAACCAGTCTGGCACGGAACGCGTTAAACCTAGGACGTGAAAATCGTGAAACTTGCGAATTCGATCACCACTGGTTGCCAGAATATTGCACCGATGTACAGTCCGTCACCCAGGAATTGGCGCGTGAGGAGATTGAAGCGAAGTATAAGAGGATGGCCTCACTTGTCCCCGAGAACCCTCCGAAATTGACGTCGATTCGCGGTCACCGATTGTTTATATGTTGTTCTGGTCAACCGGTATGCGTAACCGCGCTCGAAACGTCTGGGCCAATCAGCTCCGCGCGCCAACTCCTCAGCGACGGACCGTAGACTAAAAGAACGTAGCGAACGATGAAACGAAGAGCGGTATTAACGTCGTGAAACGAAGATTGGTAACTACAAGTTATGTACGGAACGTACTGTCGCACACTTCTCGCACACTTCTCGCCCATTTTTTTTGTTTCTGCTCGGATCGTAACGCGATCACGGTGAAATAACGGAGGGTCCGTGCGAGTGGAGGTGAATGGATGATGGAACAATGATTTACGAATGTAGCCTAGCACACACAGCCAAGTTAACGTGACACGGAAAGCCACATGTCCGCGTGGCGACAATTGTGTCGAATTCAATAATTATTTATAGTTACTGTTTAACAATTAGTTCGTATTAGAATCGAGCGAGTCAATGCAATTCCTACGGTTCCCTGATCAAACTACACACTATATGTTTAATGTGTTCTCCACGTGCGAAGAGTTTTAATAATTTCTTTGTTTGTTTTTTTTTTTTTTTTTTCATTTTTTTTTTCTTTTTCTTCGTTTTCTTCTCTCTCTACCTTTTTTCTTCGCCGTGAATCGATAATTGAATTAAAACGTCGAACCTGTAACGTGACACGACTTTTTTTTTTTATAAGAGACTTCTTCTTTAAGACACTACGTACACATCTAGATTTATTAATTCGTGTACAGACTATCCGCGACGGGACACGATACGATTTATCGTGCGTCGAACAAGGTGTCCGCGTTAACGTTTTTCCCAGCTAGGGGAGAACGTAACAACGAAACAACGACGAAGAAACTGTACAAAATAAAGCGTCGTATATGAGATAAGAATTCGTCTAAACGTGTAACGACTGCCGGTATCTATCGATCTAACACGGTGTTGAACCGTTTCGATTGTTAAACAACTCGTAGGTAACAAACAGACTGGCCAACCAATACTGTTCCTGCCACTTTGCACCAGAGGTATTTGCGTATTTGTCTTTTTTTCCCTATTTTCTTTTTCTTTTATTCATTTTCGTTCGATGAACGACGAGCAATAATCGAATCTGATCGATGAATAATTATTTCGAACGCGATCACAGATATGAAAACGTTGATCGAGATTCGGATATTCTTTTGAAGACCGACAGTGTCCTAAACTTTTCAAGATTGCCAAATTGATATGTTCGATTAAACTTTTAAACAAATCGATCGAACTTTAGATACATCGATCGATGTACGAGAACGGTTGTCGCGAAGCACAACCTCGGAAATGAACACTTTTTTTTTCATTAGTTAACCCTTTGCCGTACAATCTATTTTTTTTCGTGTTAGTCAGAAATGTTATAGTTACGATATTAACCCTTTGCACTCGAAGATAATTTTATAAGATACTTTTGCCTGCAACAGATAACTCAAAAATGTTTTGTTCAAACGGTTTGATGACTTCTCTCGAAGTTATTATCCCGCCATTATTAATTGTCAATATTAGCTGTTTCATTATGTTTACACATCGTATGTGCAACATTTAGTTAAAAATACCTATTCCAAATTGCTGTGTTAAACCAAGTGGGGAGCGTGTGTCACCTTTCGAGTGCAAAGGGTTAAAATGTTTTTAACCCCTCATTTTACCAAATAAAATTTTTCAAATTTTATATTCAATGATCCTCGATCATGCAAATTGTAATTGCATGTCAATTTTGTATATGAGCGTATACGAAATTTTATTAAGATTTTGATTACGTTCAAGATGCGAGTGTGTCACGTGTCAGCTACGTGAAAGTATGGCAAGGGGTTAAGATGCAACATTATGCTCGATAGTACCATCATCGAAGTAGTAAACGGTTTTCTTTAATTAAGAGAAAGTAACGTCCCATCGCTCGTCCCATTTTTCCTCGTAACGGACACAGGGTTATTTTGACCCAGTTACGAAAATAAAATATGGAAATGATCGGTTTGGAAAAGCGACGCGAAACGTAACCGCCGTTTCATGCATCAGGATGAACACGAATTGAAAATATATTAATTTCGCTTAAATATACTTAACTATACTTGTACATTTAATACACGGTTCAGTATGTAGATCAAAATTACCCTGTATTCTTTCTCTCGATCAAATTTGTGCACGCTTACGTACAGTAACCGGCATAATAAAGTAACCATCCTATTATAACCAATACAGAATATCTTAAAACTAATGTTTTAAATGAAGAAGGATGCTATTATCGGGCCTTTTTGAAAGGTTTATCGACACACCAACAATTAATTAAACAAAATAAAAAAAAAATATTTGCAAGTACTTGTAACTTGATTTTAACAAATCTGGCATTTTCATACACGATAAAAAAAGTGACCATCTTAGAATTTTTAACGACTTTATTTAATTGCAACGCGTAAACGCGATGTACTGTGCATACGATGTAAACAGAACATAAATAACAGTTGCTTGTAACTAAACAGTTCGTTTATCTGATTATAAAAGACTGTGATAAATTAAGTGTAAATTAAGATTTACGATGTGGTCACATTTTTTGTCAAACATGAAAATGTTTGTTTTGTTAAAATAAAGTTATAAGTTTTTGTTATTACAAATATTCTTTTAATTTTTGTAATAAACTCTTCATATGTCGGTAAACTTTTCAAAAAAACCCCGATATTAAATCGCTTTTCATTAAAAACATTAGTTTTGAGCTATTCTATGTGCGATATAGAATGGTCTAATTTATTATGCCGGTCACTGTACCTCAACAAAAAAAAGAATTACGTATACAATGTAAAACAATCCTGACAAACTCGTAGAATCGATTCTTCTCGTCGGAACTTCCGTTATCGTATGAACATCGTATAATTGAATTTCTACATGGAATCTCGTATCTTTCGATCGTGATTTCGCTTTTTAACACGTTCACCGAGCCACGTTGGGAACATCACTGTCGTCGTTTTCTCGTTGATGTAATTTTTATTCGAAGCAACGAAATTTTACGCTATTCAATTCGCTTATCTATTTTTCTCCCGTTTTATAGCTTTCGATAACGAGACGGTTAAAAATATTAACGATCAATTTTGTAACAGTTCGAAAAATAGTTCGAGAACTTTGAAAATTCTCGTTGAAGAATATTAAAGGATTAATGTTTTTAACCCGTTCGTCACGAAAGCGATCGATCCCTGAGATTGTCGCCACGTTCGAGAAATCGCTGATTAGTTATTATCGGAGCACGATCGGTTGATCGATTATCGAATTCTTTCTTTGTTTCTCCGATTGTTTCGTGAAACAATCGATAGTGATCGAACGAGTGGTCGGTCAACGCGTTAAAAAATAAATTCGTCCAACGTATACAACGGATATCGATGACACACCATTACCCCCACGATATATTCACGATATTTATAAAATACTATTTATTGTACAGACATATAAATCGCTAAAGGAAATACTTATATTAGACTGGCTGATCTCTATGGCTTTTCTATACCGTCGGTGCAAGGACATCTTTAACCCTTTCGCTCGCGATCAACTAACTTTGATCTGCGATCGAACGATATTTCTCTGCGAAGGAACCCTGGAAGTTCCATAAGATACGTCTAAGTATCATAGCGTTTTCAATTATTAATATAATTTCCTTCCTTGATCTGTTAATTATTCGAGCTAATCAACTTCGCAACACGGGTCGCTATAAGCTTCGCAACGTTCAGTACGTTGTAGATTGATCTTTTAATCCAAAGTTTCGATTTCACGGTGTTAATTAACAATCATTGATCATTCATATTTTTAATAAGTGATCATTGTTTCTTCACATTTTTACTTAATAATCACTGATTATTTACATTCTTAGTTAATAATCATTGATTATTCAAATTTCTAGTTAGTAGTCATTGATCATTCACATTTTTAATTATCAATTAATGATGCCTTAATCGTGCATCGATGTTTTCCGAAAGAAACCTGTATTTCTTTGTAACTCGTCTGGGTTGCTCTGAAAATTTTTGTGATAGCCGATTCGGATGATGCACGAATACGCAACGAAAGGGTTGGAGATACCGAGCGCTCGTTTACCACCGTAAAAAACCAACATTATAAACATCGCTAACCAACGTACAAAATCTGAATTGCACCTGTAACACCGTCATGGACGATCCATTCCCTTGGCATCGTTTCACCAAACAACAAACAATTTCCACAACGCCAACCCGAACAAATAAACTCTAATGATTTTACACGCTATCAACAACATCGTATCGTGGCATTTTTCACGTACTGGCAGCTGACGGATAATATACATATATGTATATACATATATATATCCCACCCACCCTTAAAATCCCATCACAGCTAGCCTTATAACAATATAATCTGTTCTACTAAAGGAATGTGTTTACTGAGAGAACCGTATAATAACCTAATGATAATTATCTTCTGCTACCTACAAGTTGTTTTGTATTTTTTTTTTTGTTCTTTTTTTTTATTTTATTCCCCGCGGAGAACGATACGTCCAACATCATCGTATCGTCGATGTGCGACAAGAAAATTCGAAGCTCGAATCAAATCGTGCAACGATTTGTCCGAGACAATTGGAGTAAGAAATATTTAGAAACGTGGGAACGAGTGTTTACGATCGAAAAATGTGATTGTTGCTCATCGAGGAGGCAACACAGAGGGTAATATCGAACAATAATTGTTCAACGGTGTAACTTGTAACGAGTACGAAAACCTATCGATATTCTAGCTAATGCGAGTACACGATCGTATTTGATTACTATCAGATTGTTCCATAAGTAATGTTGCTTACTACCCTGCGAGAACTCTTTGATTTGTTATTTGCGCGTGAGCGATTTTCCTAGTCGATTCGAACTATTGTCGGACACACGAGAGACGCATAAACGTGTTACCCTAAACGGCCTGATCCGTGAAATTTGTCTTGAATCAAAAATATACATCGAATCGGAGGTCTGGTACGATCTGATAACATGAAAGTATCACAACATGGTACTTAGGCCACAACGCTTCGAGCTTTGAAGCTCGGTGAAAATGTTCATGAAAGGTTTCTACCGACAATTCGAACGATGAATGGTCGTAAAAAAATAACGGATTAGAATTCGTGAATTGACGACAAGAAATTATTGCAGAATAGCGTTTGTGTTAACAACGGAGCACGGTTCGAAACTTTTCATCGTTAAGAAAATACCGAGATAAACGAACAGAGTGTAACGTAACAAAACAACACTACTCATGGAATCATCTTCTAGGAAAATAATCGAAAGCATTATGTTTCGGGAAACGACCTGTTAAAATCATTTGCAAAAACACACCTGCCCTGACCGGCAGCCGAGAAACGCGAATCACAAACGATATTACAGAATAAAAAAAGCGGCAACAGGATTAAAATTCAGAATACCGTGAAAAAAAGACGGTAGCTCCAATGTGATGATGAGAATAATCGATTGTACGTGATCAACGTAAAGAAATATTATGCTGCCATTCGAATAACGCTGTCAATGGCCAAACCGGCCATTGAAACGTAAGCGATTCATAAATTAAATTAACGCTAAAACTCCGTAATGTGTGTATATATATATATATATATATATATATATATATATATATATATATATATATATATATATATATATATATATATATATATATATATACATGTATATATATTCTATACGAAAGTTTCACAGAATATAACTATCTACAGCAACCTAATGGTTAGTTTGGATCTTCAGATTAGTGTCTGCATGATTTACCAACGGATATCATTTTTTCTTGTTCTCTTCGTTCTGGGCAACACAGTGAAGTTTAATCGACAATAGTTCACATACAATTTATGGATAAACATAAAACCATATTCTACGTACGCGGACGCAAATATATATATATATATTTTTTGTTGTCAACAATATTTATATAATATCATTTCATTACTTATATTAATATCTTTATATATTATATTTATATATGTATATATACATACATATATAAATGTATATACATATATGCATACACATATATACATATAAATATGCACATACATATGTCATTTAGATTTCTCTATAGATAATATGAATTCTCTTTCAATAATAATAATAATAATAATAATAGTAATAATAAAAATAATAACAATAGTAATAATAATAGAAATAATAATCAGAAGAATAGATTAATTCAAAATTTTCATGTTATAATACATATATATATCCTGTATATATATATGCATTTTTATACATATACATACATGTATACATATTATATATATAATATATATATATATTCTTTATTTCATTTCTCTGTCGTGTAATATATTATTACTTCATGTTATGCGATATTTATGAATATACAAGTTATCTTTAAAGAGCGGTGAGCCAGCGCCTCCAGCTATGAATTGTACTCATGTACACTTATATATTTCATTTCACGCTACAGCTAACGTTTTCAGATACTTTAACTAAACCCATTATTGATTACCATCTATCCCTTTATATCACCCTTCCTATATACCTACTACCCCCCCCCCCTCCCCCGAAAACAAACAAAAGAAGAAACAATAATTTCAAACGTGTTATTAACAATATCTTTCTCCCAATCTCTCTCTCACATTCTCTCACTCTCTTACTTTCTTTCTCAGGCTCTCTCTCTTTCTCTCTCCATCTCTTTCTCTCTCTCTCTATATATATATATATTTTCTTTCTTATCTAGCAATGAAATGTAAGCTGTATCCGTAGTGACAATTATTATCAACAGAAACAAAGTTTCCTAGCTAAAATTCATTCCTTATCTAATGATTTGATTCAATGTCAAGGTGCGATAGTTAAAAAACATCTGTCAAAGATTTGGTTGTCCTTAAATAGAAGTCCATATTAAAGCAGTATCATACAGAACCCAAGGATATATGACACGATAGCTGAATCATTGACGGACACACTTCTATCAAATATGAAACTATCCGATGCTTGTACAATTTCGTTTCATACGCGTTTCACCGCAAATTCCATCATTGCGTAGAAAAGAAATACTTCTTAACGAGAAGAAAATATTTCTATCGAGGGTGCATGAAAATTTAAACTATTGTGAAAATATACATATGTGTATAAATATATAAATATTTCTATTCGATAAGAAGAACTGTTACTCGTGCAGCTTTAAACTCTGTAAAAGGAATGACAACAAAAAAGAAAAAATGAAGAAACGAAAATAATCTATACGAGCGTCAAGACATGTTAAACTGCATTAATCGAAATTGTATTCAACTGATATACCTTGAAACTAAAAACAATTAGACGAATATTTGAATGTGTCAACGTGTATCTATGATATTGTATTGTAACTGTACTGAAACTATTACTCGAGAATCTTCATTCTAATGAATCGAATGATTCTTACTCTATCGTCCTAGCATAATGGATTCTCCATTCCTAAGAGCATATACATGCGAAGAAAGAATGAGACTCGATGTTTATATATCTCTGTGTACATTAATCTAACGCTAGAAGTTGGATGAAGATTTTTGAGAAATAAAGGCTTTGGGATTCAGAATAAAACTTGGCAATAAGGTATTATGTTACTTGTTTAGCTGGACCAGCCAGCCATTGTAAATATATAAATATATGTTTATATGTAGAATAGCTCTCCCTTTGTATGTATATTTATCTTCCAGCCAAGTCATTTCTGTTTAACATATGTAAGATCTTTGGTTTTGCCAAGGTATCACTCTGTGCTTAAAAATCTCGTTCAGATAGTATGTTAAGCAAGGGTAAAATTGCTTAATTAGCCTAATCATTTCATAGTTCAAGGAACAGTTCAATACAATAATTCACAAAACATCATTTTGTGAAAACGAATGTAATTTACTTTGCAAGATTCACATTGAAGTACAGTGCCAGTCTCGTTATATGGCTCCCTTTTATATGGCCCGTCGAGCGCGTCAAGTTTAACACTCTTCGTCGTTACAGTGCACACAGATATTCGAACATCTCGAATTTAGAAATTTTCAAACTGCCGAGTTTGGAAACTTCAGTTTTTCGGCGACAAAACTGTAAAAATCCAGCGCTGCGCTAAAGTCACGTAACGAGATATGTCACTGTACTAATTCCTTAGATCGAAGTCATTCAATTTGTGAGTTCTGTATGACCTTGTAACTAAAAGTATCTCTCCCATGTATTAACAGATAAATTATGCTCCTATATGTGTAAAAAAAAAGGGAAAAAAAAAATAGATTTCATCCGATGAAACGAAACAATTATCCACTGTTATCATTGCAATCTCGATCTTTCAAGAACAATTGCGGCCAAATTGTGCCATTTCGTTTCTAAATGTAATTATATAGTTTTTATCATGCCATGTTTCAATATCCTATACCATACAACTAGATATATTATGTGACTCTGATGTGGTACGTGTGTGTTATTTGTGATAAAGCCCCGTAACGTGGTGTATCACAGAACAATTGTAGTAGTTATCATTTAACATATAATATTTATATATATCATAATAATCTTAAAAGATAGATAAATGTTGACGAGCCATGATGGATGCATGAATAGTGATGTGAGAATGCCAAGCGCTATTAGTGATGTTGCGACAGATGACAACGGGTGGTAAGGTGGTAGTGGACGAGTTACTTTTTTTGTTAAAGAAGGGAAGAGAGAGCTACCGTAAGCATCATCTCAAGATGTGAAAAGATGAATAACGGAGCTCAATAATGGGGATGAACAAAAGTGCTGTACTTGAAATCAATTGATCATACTGGCGAGGGCATTTTGACGTGCTCGTTTTGCTTCCTCTTCGCTAATCCTCTGTTCAATTAAATATTGAGCAGTGTTGATCGCATTAGGATAACCCGTGATAGTCACTATGCGGTTCCTGGTACCAGGAGCGAACATGCCCTTCTTAGAGATTTGTATGTTGGCGCCACTTAGGTGCTGAATCTCAATGAGGGCACGACCACCGGGTCCCAGAATAGCTCCCACTATAACCTCTGCAATTTCTATGTCTACTTTCTTGGTCTCCTTGTTGTTGACGTCTACCTGTGTAGGGCTCTTACTTACAAGTGATAACTGGTTAGTACCCAGGCCAAACGAATTGTTGTTTAGATGAATAGCACTGGCAGCTGTGTTGTTTTGTCTGAACGGGTCAAACGCCTCGTATCTATCGAGTGTATTACGTGGTGTAGGAGACGTAGATCCAAGGGCAGGAACCGTTCCAATTGGCCCAAATACACCGCCATTATTGTTCGAACCGTTTGCGGTTGTGGTACTATCCATAGGATTCCCAAGATAACTCATGCTGGATGGCATTCCAATGCCCATTCCAAGGAGATTATACTTAGCAAGAGTAGCGATTGCTGATAAAATTTCGGTAGCAGCAGGTTCTGAGAAACCTGCGGTCCGTAAATTTAACTTTATGTGTTCCAATAATTGCGTCGTTACTGGTGCTGTACCAGCCGTTATTGCAGCTCCCAAGTTCAAGTTCAAACTAAGACCAGCACCGTTCAAAAGGCTCACTGTGAACAAATGTATACGATGATAACGTGTGATTTTATTCGATTACGTAATCTTCATTTACTAAGATCATTTACTAAGTATCTTCTTTCAATTACTAAGATCATACCTGTATTAATACCAGCTGTAGAAGTATACGTGGGTGTACTTGTAGGCGCTTGAGCATAAGGACTGCCTGTGGGGTTGTAATTAGCTACAGGACCACTTACATCCGCGTAACTAACATTGGGGCATATACCACTTTGTGGATCGTCTGCCACTTTTGCTAATATCATCATTAATGCATTACGATTGTTCTCTTTTTCCCCAATTACCGTTATACATCGTTCTTGTAAAGATACATCCTTTGCCTTTTGACTTATTTGAACATACGAGCCAGATTCTTCCTTAATTTGTTTAATATAGTTCCCAGCTTTACCTATTATCATCCCTGCAGTGCTATTAGGTACCAAAATTTTTACCTAAAACATTGTATTCGTCATTTTATGTAAATGGAAAATGTTTAACAGACATAAATGTACAAGTAACACAAACATTTCTGTTTATTTGTTAGTAAAATAAATAACAGAAACCTGATAATTAAATCAAGGTCAACGACCAATGAAATATGTACAGTGTATGTATATAAGAGGTTTACCTGTTTGTCCCTCTCTGCCGTGGTTTTTCCTGATTCAGAGTCAACAGTTGTCTTTAACGTGAGATCTGGTTTTTCACGTATTTTATCCATAATAAAATCCATAACTGCCATTATAGCTTCTAAACTACCCGTTATTAAGCATACCCTTTCTGTTGTTCCTGCAAGCCATACAACTACTGTAATGTCAAATATGACACACAAAAATGTTCCTACTGTACCTGGATAGAAGTCATGCGATTTGGATATTTTGACTTTAGCTCCTGTATCCTTTTGCAGCTGAGCAATTGTGTCTCCACCTTTTCCGATAATAGCTCCTGCAGCAACGCCAGGGACCAATACTTTGAGGTGATATGTTCCATCCCCTCCTATCAAATACAAACAATCGCAAAACTATATTATTTCAATTTTATAAAGAATACAATTAGATTAGGTTCCGATGCAAGTTATGGACAAATACAATTTTGTTTGCATACTAACACATTGACTGCCTTTTACATTCTCTAAATTTTAATAGAAATAGAGCTACTGCTTGACAACATTTTTAGCAGGTATGTAGCAGTCAACGTGTGAATATAATAAGACAATATAGTTTTTTATGTTCAAATGAACAAAGCACAAACCTACTGCTATTAAAAAAGGATATAATCGATAAAAATATAAAAAATGACTATATAGGATGAGCCATTTAAATTCCATTAATCTCCTCAATTATCTTCAAAACTATTTATATAAAGAAAATGTTTCAACCGAGGATTATACAGTTCTAAAGTTTTAAGTATTTCCTCGATGAATAATTTTTCAACATAAAGAGTTTAATACTTTTTTCTTTTGAGAAATGACAAGTTGGATTGCAGGTGTATTAAAAAACATGATTTCATTTGAGCAACAATATGCTTGACCTCCAAATGTTTTATAAACTTTTCCTCCATGAAAACCACTCGTATTTCAGCACAAACATTTTTAAATATAATAAACAGTTTCAAGTGTATTTGGGGGAATGGACATAATCCCTTGTCTTATAATACCACACCATTATAATACCACTGGTCCCATAATTCCAATATAACAAAAGTAATTTATATTTTTAATATTGTAATATAATTGAATTTCAGGTTTCATTTTAATTATAATTTGCATGTGAGGATCATTAAATGCAAAATTTGTGTAACATTTTAACTTTCTTCATTCATCCCAGTACCGGAGCTATAATTAATTAGCTCTGATTGATGCAACTGCAGAAAAAAATCATGACTTCAGGAGCTAAATGACTCATCCTTTATAAATACAGAAAATTTAATAAAATACACTTGCACGATAACATTCAATATTTCTTTCTAATCAAAAATCTGCTTATAAATATACCAGTGAATAAATTAAATTGCTGCTGTTGAACTTTAACATTCAAGATAGCTGCCGAACGATTTTGCAATACTTTTTGTTAAATATCATGTTGGTTCGACGAAACTTTTGACTTTCGGTCACCGATTCGGAGGAACGGGAAATCATTAACAGCGGTCAAGTACACACACGCGAGCGTCCAATGTGCACCGACGAAAATGTCGCCCGAGAAAAAAAATCTAATCGCGTAATCATCGAACAAGGAAATGTAACGAGGAATGACACAAAGTTTCGATGCGTCGAAGGCAAACAGCTGTTTGACAGATGGAAGCCCTGTGCGCTCGCCCGCTCGCTTCGTATCGACCTTGACCCACAACCTCGGCAGCGGAACGGTGTGCCTGACAACTCACCGATACGCCACATCCTAGTGACTGCCACTGAACGGATAACAGCGCGTTCCTCGTTAAAGCGCTTTCGCGACAACGGCACTGCACTACGGTAATGCGCCCGAGGAACGTGCACGGCAATATGCGTACGGACGAAACTTCACGTAGAACCACTTCTAACGTTCCCGTCGTAAA
Source organism: Coelioxys conoideus (assembly GCA_947623535.1). Classification (NCBI taxonomy): domain Eukaryota; kingdom Metazoa; phylum Arthropoda; class Insecta; order Hymenoptera; family Megachilidae; genus Coelioxys; species Coelioxys conoideus. The sequence goes on along the minus strand of OX392452.1, from coordinate 1,501,070 downwards.
GCTAGCGATCGCGCGTCCAATGAAACGACCGCGACAGAGACGAAGTTGCAGAGTCACGGAGCGTGATCGACAGCCACCGCAGCAGCGATTCTCCATTAACAACGTTTCACAGGCACGGCCGCCCACGCAGGAATAACGACGACAACGACGACGACGACGACGACCACGACGACCACGGTGATGACAGCGTGGAAAAACGGACTGAGTCGAAGGAAAAAGGGATAATGTTGATGATGACTAGGAACGAGTCCAAGAGAGGGGGAGGGAACCAACGAAGACGAAAACGATGACAGTGATCACGTTGACGGAATCGAAACGAACGTCAACCGTGCAAAAACGTCGTTACAGGTGTCACGTACTAGCCTGCGTTTGTGAAGATAGCAAACAGATTTGGAAAAAATGGAGAAACGAAAAAGGGAAGGAGACGTGGCACGAGAGGATGCGCGAACCGCTGTGCGGTGCACCGTGTTCACAATCTCGCCTTCGTGTACACGTTCGCCAGACTTCGAAGTGGGAAACGAAAGGGAACGGCCGAGCGAGCGATCGCTGTGTCAACAGCAGCACCAGCGACAACATTGTCAAAGGCGCGTGCGGGTGCGTTCAGACTAAACGAGCAAGAACATTCGTTCGCGCTCCATTATGCTAGCATAAACGACTACGTGTTCAGCAAACTATCTGGTACTACGAAACCGATGAACGCGAACGAATAAGTTCGCGAGTAAATGTTCGGTTCGGTAGAGTCGAAATCGTTTTCGACCTGAATTGCGTCGAATTGAATCGTGCTGAATTAAATGACGTATAATTGTATCATGTTAAATTGAATCGCGAAGAATTGAATCGCATTTGATCGAATCACGTGGAAGTAAATCACGTCGAATTGAATCACGTGGAATTCAATTAAGTCGAGTAAAATGGCATTGAATTGAATTGTATCGAGTCAAATTGCTCGGACGAGCAAACATCATTGCTAAAACGTTTGTTCACATCGATGAACCATCCGGGCGAGCTATCGTCGAGCTTCGAAAGAATGCTCGTTTGCGTTCGAATTTTGTCGAAGTGGGGGAAGAATGAGCATTCGCTCGCTCAGCCTGAACGCACCCTGTCAGTAAAAGAATAGGTATCGAGGCAAGGAACAGAGAAGGATGAAAAAAGAGCGAGGGCAAAGAGAGAGGAGGAGAGACAGAGAGAGACAGAGAGAGAGAATTATCGTGCGCGTATTTTATCGGTCATACGTGTATAGGAAAATTGGTACGAAGATATGTAGGGGAATGTTTCGTGGTGGTGAGGGATAAAATGATTGACAACGCGCGATTAAAATACCTGATCCGTAATGAGACCTCTTCGTCGCGCCATTTTCCGCGTCACAATCGAGCGGCCGCTTCCTGGAGTCTGCGATCTCCGGGGAGGGACACGTCTCCATTCCTGAGTCGGCAGCCATCTTGTCTTTTCAGTCGGGCACGCCAAGAGAAACGAAGAGAGAGAGAGCGAGGCAGAGCGAGACAGAGATGTACTTTGACACAGAGACGATAGTCCCGACCGGTGGCAAGTGTCGTCGTTGAAAGCTAGCGAAGAAAGACTCACCACACACGGACCGGACGAACGAATGAACGTACGCACGACCACGATAGGTTTAAGCGGAAGGGAGAAGACGGACATATAGACACACGTATTAGACGAACGGAACAAACGACGAAAGCCCTCGCGGGGTACCGCGTCACACTGGCGACTGCTCGCGGCTGCCTTGCCAACCAGCTGGTTGATACTCGATGGTGTGCCTCGGCCCTCGCGTTCCTCTCTCGCTCGTTCTATCCTCGTCGTTCCGCCATTCGTCAGCCCACCTCTCTTTTTCCCACCAGCCCTCGCGGGCTCCGTTCTGCAGGGACGTATTACTCAACCTGCACCAGGGGCGTCTTATATTGGGCCCTTACGCGCCGTACTCGCGCTAACCACAAAACCAGGGATGCCACCAGTCCCCCTGGAACCTCGATCTTACGCTTTGACCTATTCGTTAAAGTTGTCAAAATCTGTACTCTTGACAATTTATCCAGTAACGCGATTTTACTTATAGCGACAAGTTTTTGTAACAGCGTTTTTCTCTTCGATTGCCATGAAAGATTTTCGTTGTTTGTCTCCTACTTTCTGAGATCTGAAGTTCCTTTAAAGTACATAATATGATGAAATTTATCTTGAGATAAATTTTACCCTCTTTGACTAACTACGTCCACGCAACGACTCGGAAGTGTCGTAAATTTTACGGGATGGCAGTCATAATATGTATTTGTAAAAATTATAACTGTTTCATTTAGCTTCGCACGATTTTGAACTGGAGCTCAGAAATGTTCAAGTCAGTCCTGCATGAAACGTTCGAAATTTTATTGAATTCTTCGATCGTCAATTTGGATATAAAACGTTACGATTAATTATTTATACATGTAAACCTGTATTTATTGATTTATTCTTTTTTGACGTTATATTACATAATTGATTGTATAGTTTAGTATCTCGTAATAAACGATTTAATGGTTTCTAATGCGCATCACGAATCATTTATCGCACGAATCAAAGTTAGATCAACGAATAACTATCGATTGATTTTACTACTGAACCGTCTCACAGCTGCACTCGTTACTTCACCACTGTTGTTTTGTTTAATGTGTGTACGGTTATACAAAGTTTGTTAAAAGAAAAAAATTAATACGAATTTTAGATGTTAACGTGTTAGATAATATGTGTTAAGAGAAAACTATCCATGCTATAAAAATATTTTTCCTGTCAAGGCCGTTAATCTTGTTGCCGTCGGTGCGCACTGCGGTATGACATCATATGTTCATGTGCAAGTGAATAAGATGCATTTGATTTCCTAGCGATGATTTTAAAAGTAGAATCGTGGCAGCTTATCGAGTACGATGTTTGGTTCTCTTTTTATCACTGCGTGTAGATACGATTTACGGTTATCGGCGTTCGAATTATCAAAAATTTAACATGATTTCAATGCAGATGCGAATGTTACGCCTTTGACATTATATCGATTAAAACATCCGTTAATGTATATACCTCGATTCTTTATCATTAAATATTTAAGTGAAATATAATTTTCTGTGGAAAACGAAATTTTGAAACTTACACCAATTACGTGCGTACGTGCATACAGTTAATGACACGAAAAAAGGAATATTGTTAAGGCTCTTATCTAAGGGAAGAATGTAGATACCGTGTACTATTGGTTCGTTAATGAATCACGTGTTTAAAAATGTGACCACTTTGCCGTTCTTATCGTACAAAATGAATCGTACAAATGACTTTATTAATTTACACAAGAAAATTTAAGTACACAAGATTGACTAGGTTACTGCATTATCATTGAGTACGATCAGCACAACGTGTCCATTAAAGTATATTTTCTTGCAATCAGCAGAAAACAATGCAGTCATCGTTGAAACTTGAATGCATTATTTTTCTACTATCGATTTACGCGCATATGTGACAGAGTAATATTGTACACGTACGCTGTACTATTTCAAATGGGTTCCTTCGCGTTCTCAAAATTTACTTTTTCAAAAAAACACAAACCGATTTCTTTTCACTATCGAAAAGGAGTAAAGTCCGAAGTTGCAATGATATCGGAAGACACGTAATTACGTAGATAACAATTTATTTTGCATGACGAATAAATTGGTACAAATCGGTGAACAAATGGTCCTATGTACACACACGAGCTTTCGGTCACAGTCGCCTGTCGCAATGCTGTTATAAGTTAGTTCTGAATGCAACTCATCGTTAGAACGACGAGAGCAACAATTTGAGAATCGCGCGGTTTTGCCACTGAAAAGGTGTCTTTAAGCCACAAGGTGGCTCCTGAGTACTGTAACTATTAAAAAACGTCCACCCGATACTTCGAATAACGTTTAAGCACGTGCGCCCAAAGCATCTTCGAATCTTCTATCGTTTCTCACCTGTGCGAACGTATTTGACCATCTCGTGACACTTCCACTATTTTGGATCCTTGTGTTTCGTATTTGAACTAAAAGCGCAAACGCGAACACCTCGTGATGCCTCGCGTGTACGAGTCTTGCGATTATCTCTCAGATTCAATTATGTTGGTGCATGTACATGTATGTACATTCTCGTGCTACTTAGACTACTTTTGGTCAAGGGGAAGTGTATGGGAAGAAATATTCTACCACGTGACTTGTTTGTCTGTGTACTTCATGCAATTTTAGGTTAGATTTACTCTACGATCTATATTCATTATCTGTAAAATTCGCCTAGAATTTTTAGGATCTCTCTGGATTTTTAAAATATCTTTAGGCTTCACTGATACTTTCTCCACGACTTCGTATCATTTCGATCCGTTAGGTTATCCATTAACCTTTTTAGCTTCATCTTCTATTCTCCTAATATCGAAAGTAAATAGTGGCATGTTTCTCTCTTTGCCTTTCCCCTTAACCAAGAGAGCCTACATTGCACCGGAGTGCTCGTTGTAATGAATTTTTCGAGCGATGGTATTACTGGTATTACTCGGTATATAATCACCGCACGACCTCGCTCGATTGCACTTCTCTTCCATGCAACGCACACGGTGTTTCGTCGTCGATTACATTCGTTTTGAACTTCCACGCTTAGTATATATGTATGTATGTCAGCGAATGCAAAGCATACAAAATGTTTTTAGTTCTATTCCTAATTTTTTCCATTCGCAACTTTTTCCTTTGGAAGGTGTACCGTTTTCCCGTTTTTATTTCATCGAGTTTCGAACCGTATCTGACCCATGAACTCAAGGTGTAATATTTACTCAAAAGTAAAAACACTTTGCCCTTTTAAACGTGGTCAAGTTGAGTAACGATCTTGACATTTTTTTCTTATTGCATCATGTGTCCAGCGTTTAGATGAAGTAGCGTTTCTAAATAATATCTATATATGTACATATAAGTAGATTGTGATACCTACATAGATTGTTCTTAAGAGTGTTACCTAACCGTTAAAGGAATAAGTTCCTTTAACGTGTATTGTCCTTGTATCACGGCGACTCAAGTGAACGAGCTAGATCCCTGCACTCTTTTAGACTTTGAGTTAGCAGGCTGTCCATCTATACTTAAGTGTGAACGCACATTGTGCCGCACGCATGATGCATACATTTAAATGCTTATCCAAGGACGTCATTTACTAACACATCGACGTACCACTGTTAATATATTACTCATAAAATTACGGGTCGTGCGTCTTGTAAAGTTTCTCATCTCTAATACCGATAAGATTAGATTTCTACGCGTTCTGAAACTCGAAAATAAGTGAGTATTTATATAAATGCAATGTCTTCGAAATGCATAACGAGTTGAACGGTTTCAAACAAGACGACTGTAACTCGATAGAAACGTATAAAATGACGATTTAACTAATATGTTAGATCTTGTATTTCGAATATTATGCAAGCGGAACAGTACGATTCTTTGCTACATTGACCTCATTTCTTGGTTGACCTTAATATGATACAAGGTACTCCCGTCGATCTACACTTATATCAGAATACTATTTTATCATGTTTTTTTACGAATTATTTCATTGTTATTCCTTTGTTGCATATACCGAGGTGGTTATTTAAATAAATAATGATTTTATATTTACAAAAAGTTACAGTTATCTGTAATATAATCACGTTAATATAAATATTAACATATCAATGGAACTTTTAAGATAAATGATATTTTTTATTGGAATGTATACGTTAGTTCACAAATAACAAATATATTTTTTCTAACATGCATCAGTTCTAGTTTCATCAAGCGCGTAATTGTACCGTCCCTGCCACCTGTGATGTAAAAGACGTGGGAAATGATGGTAGTGGAAAATACTGATTTTAATATTAATTAATATTCACGGAATGTCATTACAATATATCAAGTTCTCGTTTGGTTAAAATATCGTTTGTAAAATTTGTTGCATAAATTACCGACTACCAACTTAAATAACATTATCCACTTTCCTCATTTAACTATGCGTTTAAGTATAAAATGTTTTTTATTATACTTACTAATTTTCTGAAAATATACATAGGACGGAAAATGGGACTTTGGAATTTGGTACCTTAGAATTTTTTACATACAATGCAGTTACTATAGGTATAAACAATCAGTATACCTTTGAAGTATTGATAATAATTGCTTTCAGTTGATCAATATTTCGTCAAACTACTTCATTCATTTTTTAAATAGTAACATAGCATCAATGCGTACAGTCATTTCATTCAGTATCACTGACAATGAAATATAGACAATATCCTGTTTGATGCTTATTGTAAGAAACATAACCTTATTTCAAATATTAAGTGGAATACCTATTATTTCAAATGATGTATTAGTTACGTAACGAAACATGATATCTTGGTAATAATACGCCTTTTGATAAGACTATTTTACCATTATATACGAATGTTCCGTAATGGGTGACAGTGCTCTTAATATACAAGTGAAGATTTTATTTTTTGCCAAAGCAAGAGAATTGACTGGCAGGAAAGAATGTTACATTAGTATTCCAAATAGATTATCATACACTGATTTAAAAGATATAGTAATCAATCAATTTAAATTAGAAAGTATACGAGACACTTTAATTGTAGCAGTGAATGAAGAATTCGTCTCTTCGGATACAACGTTAGAACTTTCTGAAAAAGACGAGATTGCAGTTATTCCACCACTTAGTGGAGGTTCGTATTTAATGAATTTATCTATAATTATGATATATATTAATATAAATGCATATTTCACTTGTGCAATTTTTAGGTTAAAATGGGAACTCCCAAAGACATTGTTATATTGCGACACAAAGAACTAAATTTGCAAGAAATAACTGACTCAGTGGCATCTCCTAATTGTGGAGCCATATCTACTTTTATCGGCATTACTCGTGATAACTTTAATAACAAAAGGGTATGTGTCTGTTTATAATTTCAATCATAAATTTAAACATATTATATGTACTTCTGTTTTGCAGGTTGTAAGATTGGAATATGAAGCATATGTAACAATGGCATTAAAAGAAATGAATAATATATGTGTAAAGATTCGTTCTCAATGGAATGTTCATCATATTGCTATTTATCATCGTCTTGGCGAAGTACCTGTATCTGAAGCAAGCGTAATTATTGCTATTTCATCTCCTCATAGGGAAGAATCATTGAAAGCTGTTGAGTATGCTATCAATGCACTGAAAGCCTCAGTTCCAATATGGAAGAAGGAAGTATATGACACACAAGAAACTCAATGGAAAGAGAATCAAGAATGTGCCTGGTCAAATAGTAAATAATATTTTTATATCATTGAAGTGTTTCAGTTGTAAAGAATTGTGACCAGGATATAAAATGTATTTATTCAATTGTATGAAATTAATTTATATGGCACTTGAATAATGTCTGGCAGGGTTTTAAAGAATTGAAGATAATATATATTTTATATTGAATATACATATAAATATTAATAAATTGTTGACAATGTGTTTGTGCTCTTATAACTATTAACCCGTTTTATATCGTTAAAAAACTAAATTATGTACTTACAAGTGAAATATTCATTTTGTGCAGTTAATAATAAGAGAGATTTACAAGAATCAGAAGATACTACAGTATCAAATGAAGTGGTAGAAACTGTAGCAGAAAATTGTGATGTATTTAACAGTGAAGAAGAAGAAGAAGAAAAAGAAGAAGAAGAAAAGGGAGGATCTGAAATTATAATTGACCCAAATCTTATTCAAATTCGTGCTACACCTGATGAATTAAATCAGAGGATATCTTCTTTCATCGAAAGGAAACGTCAACAAGTGAACATTGTAAATGTACAAGAGTTTTGTTGTCACAGGTTAACAATAAAACTTTTACAAAATGATTTCAGTAAGTTTTCTATATTATTCATGAAGTAATTTTATTGCATTTTTAGAGACCAAAGCGATGAAAATGAAGATTCATGTGCAAGAGTTGATGCTATCCTTATTAGACGAAAAGATTCTAAAAGTCATGTCAAAGGTAATTCAAATAATAATAATAATAATTTAATGATTCCAAAATTAAATATGTGAATTTGTTTAGTACACAGAGTACTTAATGCATGGGGACCACAGATGGTTGATCAACATACCTTGCGTAAAGCTACTATGTCAGAAACAAATCAAATAAATAGTAATTATTCATCTGTATTAGATGATAGAATCTCGGTCTCTGAAAGAATTCTAGGAATAAATCGGCCTGTTCCTAAAAATATATATGAAAGACTTAAAAATATTGAAGATAGAATTCTGTACTTAGAAGGCATATCTCCTGAATATAAGGATTTTTGGGTAAAGTTTCGTTTGAATATAACGAAATTTGTGAAATTATTTAATATTACTATTGTTTCAACATTCAATCTTTTACAGAAGGAAGAAGATATTAATAGTCTCAAAGGAACATTTAAACCAGTTAGAAAAAGGGTAGGCATCATACTTCCATTCCTTCAAAAATTATATGATTTCATTGACATTGATTATTATTTTGAAATTTCAGACATATTCCATGGCTGAACTTGACTCTAAATTACATGAACTAGAAGATAAATATGCAAAGAAGATAAAATGATTGTTGTATGAATAATATAGTAGGAAACAATGAGATTTATGTATTATCAAAAATGAAAGACAAATAATACACTTTTTTTAAAGTAATTATCTCTTCAATATAATCTGCATTTATATTTATATGGCCTACACTTTGGCACTTTGGAATTTTGAAATCTGATATAGTTCGTGGTAATATAGTGTATAGAATATAATGAGCTTATTTCATTTATACATTTTATAAATACTCATTTTGTAAAATTTTTATTGAACTTCGTATTAACTACGAGGATTTTTAAAACGCAAAGGTCAAATTCTATTGAACATTTTCAATTCGTCTTGCACCGTCTCGATTTAAAGTCTATCCAAGAATCACCAGATCTCAAAATAAACCTAATAATGAAATACTACTTTTTAATTAGTGTAAGTAACATGCGACCGAATATCTGCAGGAAATTACCATAATACAATTTTTATCTTGCAACAGTATTGTATAGGCATAAGAAAAGGTGGGGCAGTAGTTTTTCTAGTGAAAGATTAAAACTTTTGTTCGTGGATGTACCATGCATTAGTTCGACTTTCGGTTGATAGAGGCAGTCTTCGTCGTGCTGCCATACGGTATGGCTGCGGTTTGTCAAAGTTTTCTCTTTATCCCGATATAATTTAAAGTGAATCGTTGATAGTAATGTTTTATTCGTCCAGAAGTTCAATAAAAAGTAACCGTCCTATCAACTGCTGGTGAGTTGTGTTATAAAATTTATTTAAATATATATGTTTTATTGTTTGCTGAGCACGCGGCCAACACGTCGTCTGCCAGGGTGACAAGCATCATCCGTTTTCCTCTCAGCTGAGTCAATGGACCGTTTAGATTTCCTTGATTTACTAGTTTTTGTTTTCATTTTTATCGACTCGTCAAGTTTTAACTGAACGTTTTTTTTTCAGTTCTTAAAATTATACGTTGCCGATTTAATCAGCAATGAATCAAATAGAATGAATTGGCTTTATAATAGACATTAAATGTACTTATTTTTCAAAGAGTTTTGAACTTCTGGCTATCTTGACGGATATTTAGATCATGGACGAATTTTCATTTTCGAGACAGTTGATATGATGCCATGCCGTCTGGTTAAAGTTCCGATACCCGCCTCTTTGCTTTCCTCGTCAGAAAGCATGGTTTATTTTTACGCCTTCTATTTTCATCCTAGCACATGGGTTTCTTCTAATAGTCTTTCTAAATGTTAAATCGAAAGATGATGCATTCTTCGCTTATTTATACATAAAACACATTCGACTTACTCCATCCTAGACTTCGAATTTACATTATTTTCAAGATAATACTTTTCATTGTGAACAAAAATCGGTGCAACTAGGTAAACATGTTTTTACCAACTCGATTGCTAATTCTAAGTATCCGATTACGCGATATCGCGAATTCGGTTATCGACGTCTATTGATATCTACGAATTGTTGACATTGCGATCTAGTTACCTAGGGACACGGAATATAAGTGTACGAAGATCTAGGAATCTGGAAATATAAATGTCTAGGTATATGTACCTCGCTCATATGGTACGGTGTTTGTGACCATAAAAGGTACCTATGTGCATAAAAATAGCTTTGGATATTAATCGATGAATTTCTATAATGAAATATTTCAAAAAAGATTATTCGCGAAAATATGAAAAATATAAAAATATCAGATATCGCAATCGCTTTTTTATTTGCCATTATCGAATCGATGCACCGGTCTTAACCGAAGTACAATCAAACAATCGATCGATATCGCAGGTCTGGTCTCTTAACTACGTGACGCATCGATGCTACTGAATAGTTCGCCCGATAACGTATATGATTTTGAGGATACTGGTTGTACTCGTGCAGTTTCTATCAATAATCGTATCTTTCGCCAACGGCACAGGAAAATACGATTAATAGAATTGCGCACGGTAGCGAGATCTCTATCTTGATTCACAGTCGCGTAATCGTTAAAAGAGAAAATCGTGTCGAAACGTTACCAGAACAGAAGGAAACGTAATTCGGCATCGTGAAACCTCGCGCTGGAAAAGCAAAAAGTGTTCGTGTTTGCCATTATTTCGCTAGCTATGCAATATACTATGTTACTGCATAAAGTGTTGCACTGGGTTCCCATGGGGAAACCCTTCACGAGCACGGGTTACGTTACCTGATTAGAACGACGATCGCGACGAGACTATTCGACGCTTGACACTGAATTCGTACCAAACGTTAGACACAGAACGACGTAATCGGTAATCTATCCGTCCGATTAATCGATTCTAATCGAAGTACAAGTATCGCGAATCGATCGTGAGCGCAATATGATTTCGATAAATTACTCTCGCTCACGCTCGAATGCAACAGAGGTTCTCTTTCGAGAAAGATGCAAATGCGAAGTTTACGATTTTTCGATTTTCAAACTTGCATATTTTCAAATTTTTTTTATTTCGAAGTTTTCATACGGTTTAATGTCTACATTTTTCACGCGCTTAAACTCCCAAACTTCTAGAGCTCCAAATCCCTAGTTCCTCAAATTACTGTTGCGCTTCTACGCAGAAACAGTATACCGTAACGAATAATTATTAATTTGTTCATTGTTAGAACCGGTTTATGCTCAAAGTGTGATTGACCAAGTGAAAACGTATTACGTCTGCGGTTATTACGATCCTGCATTGAACAACTTTCTTAATACCGATGAAATCAATTACGCACAGTCCACTGACTCAAGCGAATCGAACGTATCGTGCAACACACGATTTTAGGTTACATTTACGATCGAAATATTTGCGATCGAGCAAAATTTCGAAATTTCTGCATGTCTTCATAGAATGTATGACAGCATCGCAATCCCTGTTATAGCGTCTTTCTCGAGGAAAATCTCGATATAAAACTCGTCGATAGTTATCGAAATGCATTTTAACGAGCACACTGATCGTTGCGCGATATCGTTTATGTGTATAGAGGGCAGCCATTGTACGGGCTAATAGAGGGAGAGGGCTCTAAACATGATTTCTCTTAATCATAGCATGCAAGAACGAGCAAGTGGCGTAACGCGTTCCACCTAGCTGATGTAAACAGAATTTCAATAACTCGGTGGAAATAGTTAGAGGGTATGGAGTACATGGAACAATACAGATTTCTTCGTACCAGACAGAGGAATATTTAATGCATGACACCGAACAGTCTACTTTTCGTTTTATCCTCGTTACGGTGAGTTCGCTTGCTTTTATTTAATTAGCCGTTAAATTGTAATAGAACTTATCGAGCAAAGATAAGAAGAAGAAAGTCAGTCGTTCGTTACTGCGAACGTGTAGCGTGTAAGTGAAAAAAACCTATAGACTTCCAATGTAATTTAATTTTGAATTCGATGTAAATCGAACGTTGAACATCGTCTGAAGCGGAGAAACTGAAAGGTCGTGATTGGGACGTGAAAATAATTAATCGAACGGAACCGCGGATACAGTTAATTGCCCACTGCGAAGGTGTTTGTTTCGATGATGTAACCAAACCGTCAGGTACCGTTACTTCCGGACAATGGCGTAACCAGGTAGGAGTCAGGGTGGACTTTATTACCAATTATCTAAGTAAATGCAATATCCACATGACATAATTATCTAAGTAAACGAAATATCGATACGATATCGGCGTATATCGCCGCGTGTTACGTAATTGTATTAGAAAACGTACACATAGCGAAGCTGGCCCAGTCCAGACAAACACATCCTAGTTACGCCATTGCTTCCGGGCCAGTCGATGGCCGAACAAAGAGGAAGTAACCGGCAAAGGCCGTTTACACGGTTCCACGTTTGCAGACTACTTTGTTATTCGACGAAGGAGCTATCGGAAATACCTGTTGGCGGTCCCGTGAATGAGTGGGAGGATTACGTCTATATCGTCGCGTGTCGTGATCGCTGCGGGTGCGATCAGGATGGGCTGCATTTACATAGATAGCACGTGAGCTCGAACCACCCGCTTGTTACTTCGCAATCGTGATTCGTTTGTTTCGCGTGTGATCGATAGTGGTGCCGTAAATTGTTCGCGAAACGGGATAAGAAAAATAAAGGTAATTTAATGTGCGCGGTGTTCTCCATTCGTGGATATCAATTTCTTTTTTGATACCTTATATATGCACGCGACAGATTTTTACCCGCTTTGTCTAAAAGAATATTGTCTGCAACAAAGAATATATTTTAGTACTTCAAGCTTTCGTGATTATTATTATTATTAAATATTTTATTATATCATCGTTGTCGGAATATATTTTCGTGAGTTTGTATTCGCGAAGATAGGTAGAATATGACGAAGCACCCTGTATAATTTGAAGAATCGTTTCTTTATTCCAAGGAGCGTCTTATTGCGTTCCAGTTTGAGGATCTCGTCGGTTCTGCGAGCTATATTTTCCGCTTACCCGTTTCTTTATCGGTCAAACTCGCAAGCTTTCGATGGCCAGCAAGCGCAATGCAGCCACGAATACCGGTTAACCGGCGAGACACGCTCCAGAAATTCCAATTTCGTTCGGGATGCGTGCACGAGAGTGTTTTGCAACGGCTGGATACCGATACGGTAAAAACCAGGCTTTTCCGGCGTAAACGAAAACTCGCAACTTTCCCTGTTGCTGCTCGTTTTCGTAACGAGCTACGTGTTAGCGCATCGTTGACACGGTAATTCGCGCCTGCTCGTAATTAATTTCGTGTTGCCGTTACCTCGCCTAATTGCACCGTCTCGTCGGGCTGTTTAAGCACGCGTTACCCATTTTCTTTGGAAATTTTTGGGTCACGCCTGTATCGATCGGAACTTTAAACGTGTCATGCTCGACCTACGCGTTTCCTCCCTTATTTATTTTACTTTCAAAAGCGACGCTAGTTACATTGCTTGAGCGGTACGTTCTTTACGAAAGAAAAGTGTGAAAAGTGGCGATATTAACACTAAAACTACCGACGTATAATGCACAATTGTTTTGAAATTCAAAATGAGGTTGAAATATAAATGAATAAACGGTGAAGCACGAACGAATACACTCATTGATCTTTTGTCTTGATGACAATGAGGACAGATATCAAGAAAACCATCTTAATAAATTTTGTCGTTTGAAGCAGGAAATTTGTAAAAGGGTCATTTGATCTCTTTGGTAGTTTAGTGCATAATTGCTCGTTTGAGTACACTGTAGGGCCGCAATTATTTGGCGGCGTGAAACAATGTCGCGAAAAGGAAAACGTGTGTGTACTAGGGAGCAAATTTGGGGTTCTTAGCAGGAAATTTTGAAATATGAAATATAGGGGACTTTAGGAATGTGAGGATTTTGAAGGACAGAAATGCGAGAATGTAATTTGGGATTTTCAGAGTACGGAGTTTGGAAATGTGGGAATGTGGAATTCGGAAATGCGAGAAACTGTTAACGCGGACGTTGGAAATATGAGAAACCGGGAATGTTGGAATGTGCAGTTGGGCAATATCGGAATGTGGTACTCGTGAATGAATTCAGTCATGTTGATATTTGACAACTTGGGAATGTGAAATTTATAAATACGAAAATTTGGGAATGTGGGAATACGTCCCATCACTGGCAATATAACAAGAGTGGTCCTTCATGTTGCTATATCAAGAGCTATAGTCAGATCAGCGTAAATGGCTGTTGCGTTAATAGACGGAAGTTTGCGTTTATGGTAGTTAATGCTGAGAAATTGCCATCCTTACGAGCGGCCCGTGTATCACGGTTCAGAATGCACCGGAACATCCGCAAATTACCTGTAAAATATCGTTATGGTATAGGCGAATGCAAATGACCCTAGAAACAGAAACCGCACGGTCGGCGAACCAACCTTGCGAACATTTTACCGGAACTCGTTACCATTTGCGTAATAGAAAACGATCGATATATTCGTCACAGACGATCGCGTGTCTCGCGATCCGGGGAAAGTTTGATTTTAATTAATCGTCGAAGACCGAGAGCCCTATTAATCTAACCTTCTGCGCCGCCGACGGGTTCCTTTAATTCAATAGACAACGAACGGGATACTCGCGAGCGCTAGTTTACTTTCTTTTTATGGCAGGGTGTCGTAGAAACTTTTTGCCGACAACTTTCTTGCGCGCGCAAAGTTGAATCGAGTACAGGATGACTCATAAAAGATGTACACCGCGTGTTGATTTCTCTAAGGGGTAAAAAAATGGCGATCCGTCAAAGGAGGCCACCATCGCTCTACCCATTACATTACATTTTTCCCGAGTTCTTTCACACTATCCTGTTCTATTTGTTATTCATATTTCCAAGTAATTAATACGAGCACTTCCAATTTTGGGTAAATGAAAACATTTTTAACAATATAGCAGATTGATTCACGTGGAAATTAAACACTAGAAGTACCGGCATTAAATGCATGCTTATTTCAGAACTGAAAATAAAGTAGAAAAATAAATAAATAAATATTGCAGCTTCACTTAACATATACAACAAAGGCAACAAAATCTTGTTGCATGAAATGTAAGTCTAAGGAGTGGTTTTTAACATGACTGACATTTTGACAAAAGGAATGTCATTTGACTGGTTGGTAGCTCTAGTGTTAACATAGTTACGAAAGTAACCTAATAGGGTGAACGCCAGTGGATGAGTGCGTAGCGTCTCAGACTACAAATGCGAGGGGCCGGGGTTTCGAGTCCCGTCAGGGCCCGAACATTTTTTGCCTATTTATTCGATCCCTCGCTTGGGTATCAACAATGGTTAAAGATGTTTTCGAAGGTATAAGGCTTTTCGAGTGCAAAGGGTATTTTTAAAGCTCACGGAAAATAGGAAACCTTCGTGTCGTTTGCCATTTGCAATATAGATCGACCCACATAGATCGCCGTTGGATTACAACTTCCTTTAGAGCCCCGGATCTCGGAGAAGAATTCGAAAGAAAAATTCGTTTCATCGAGAAAAATAAATGTGCGGTTCGTACGAGATACATGGTACTCTCTCGAGCGTACTTTAAAATCGCTCGAAACGAAGCGTGTAACGATTATGTGAGAAATGAGAATTGGGAAATGAAAATGAGAATGAGAATTGGGAGATGAAAATGAGAATTGAGAATTGGGAAATGAAAAGAGAAATAAGAATTGGGAAATGAAAAGAGAAATGAGAATTGAAAAAGAAGAAATGAGAATTGGGAAATGAAAAGAAAAATGAGAATTGAAAAAGAAGAAATGAGAATTGGGAAATGAAAATGAGAAAATCGTTTTCCATCGAAACGAAAAAGGCAGTTTGAACGTATTTAGTTTTATTGGAGGGAAGCATTTCGCTCCCGTTGAGAACGGGGCGCGCTATCCGTCGCGAGATTCGAAACGAACCGGAAGTTCTCTTCAGAGGTCTCTTCTCTCGGTGATCGAGAGTTTGCGAATCGGTCGATTCACGTCGATCAGCAGAATGTCGTTGTACAGGTAACTGATCAGTGTCATGCACACTCGATCGGCCTGTTTAGTGACGAAGTAGTACAAGGGCGCCCAACAATTTTTCGCGCCCGTGTACATCGAGCAGATCCTCTCGCAATCGATCTCGCTGATCAGCCGGGCGTGCTTGATGAACGTGCAGAACTGTGACCTGGTGGCAGGAGCGTAGACGGTCCTAAGCCGTGGACCCATGTCGCCCAACAGTCGATAGAACTTTCGACCTCGGAATCTGCTGCCGAGTATATTGATCGTGTGCAACTTACGGCACCTCTCCAGTACCCGGATCAGGTGGGCCGAGCATAGATACAATTTCGAGGTGGAACCTGTAGCGAAAGAAACTTTATTAGTTGAACAGTTTGAACTTTTTATATCATTATTTCGTTTTTAATCGATTTTACAATATTATTAATTCTGTTTATAGTTATTTATTGTACGCATTATTATTTATTATATGTTATCTATACATACAAATAACTACATGCACATAATTTATTATGTGTTATGTGTTATACACGTTATTTAACATCGTTACATTAAATCAAATGCAAATACAAACAGCAACTGAAAAATTTTTTAGTTTGAAAGTTCCATGAACATTTTTGAAATTATTATATTTTTTATCATTAATTGCCAATTTTCTCTGTTTCTATAAATTCACTCAGAAATTATTTATTTAAAATTGTTTCATACTCATGAAACTAAATATCACAGTTAAAAGAACAGGTTACTCAGGAAGAAATTAGGTACGCGTCCTCGATCGGTCGCGTATCGAGCCGCCTATCGGGCGTTCCAAAACATGGTGCACGCGTATCGATCGATCATCGATCGAATCGAAGGATCGAAAGAAGAGAACATATCGTCAGCTGCACTGCGGACGACCGCGATTGTACGCGTTCGGAATACTAATTAAGCGATAAGGTAAACCCGGTTGCCAGGCGAAACGGCGCATCCCGTTTGCTGAAACGCGAACGCGAACGCGAACGTCCCCGCGCGAAATCGATAGAAATTCTCGGCCCGTTTTATGACTGCGTGGCACGGTTTGTCGTCTCGCAAGAAAATCGCCTAATGGCCGGCGCAGAAAGGGGTGGGAACGCGATGCGCCATTAGACGAAACGCGGCACACGATCGTTTTCTTTTTCCTCCTTGACGACCGGCCAAAAGCTCGCCGTACCTCTATGTTCTCCCATTTTACGTTCGCCGTTTCGTTCTCGCGTATAGAACGAGACCGTGACAGACGAGAGCGAAGAGTTTTTTGAACCCGGGCCAAAAAAACGGGAAAGGGTTGTACACGGTCCGCGTCGGCGATACCGGTCCCGCGGGTAACAAGAAAAAGAAACTTAATTAAGGAAGAGAAGCCGATCACGACGGGAATAGAACCTGTACAGTTAGAAACGTGCAGCTCTTCCAGGCTTTTGTTCGACAACGAAATATGCCGCAGTATGTCGTCGCAGTCCGATCTCGCGCTGATGCTGAATTTCCTCAGCAACGGCATCCTTTTCAACTCCTTGATCACCTCTTCCGTATCTTGTCCGTTGTCTGTCACCTAAACGCACGCGTTTAAAGCTCCGTTATCCTCTATTTTCGTCTGTAGTTTATATACACAAAATTACAAGGAAATAGATTAACATTCAGTAAAAAAAAATTAAACAAAAACTACAAATTTTCAATATATTTTTTAAACGAATGAGGTTTATCAAAATTTTCTTTTGCAGGATATTCTGTATTTAAAGACTCAGAGGTCAGATGATAGTGATTAGATGATAGAGGATGGGGTTAATTCCCTCCATTCGTAATCAAATAATTCCTTTTCGATGGTTCGCATGAATCACGTATCGATTCGCGTACCTCGTAAGTTCTCCATAGAAAGGGATCGTGTGCGAGCATCTTGAAAAACTTGGACACATGACTGACCGCGTACAGGTCCTTGTTGGGTAGATACGAGAGTATCTCAAAAATGATTTCCACGGGTAAACGTGCGATTCTCGATGCCGGTAACGATATCGTCTCCGTTGTCCTGTTCCGGTCCCGCCTGTTACCGATTCTGGCGCTCTTCCTAACAGGTTCCGTAGTAATTCCAGCCTCGTCCATTCTCGTTGCTTTTCCATCTCTGGCATTGGCGTTCATGCATGCCCTCACATTGTTTGCCGATACGTGGCCGCGGATCGTCTTCTCTCGGTCGCGATTATCAGTTTTCACTTTTCGTCGATTAGTTTTTTACGGATTACCGCATCAAGACGTCTGTAATGAGACTAGAAATTTTGACATATGTCGGAACATTCCTGCGCTTTTGTTTTCGCTTCGCGACCTACGATGTGGTTTGTATACAGGGTGGTGCTAACAGTAATAGCAATAGCAATTTTTTCCACATTTTCTTTTTTTTAACACTAAAACTACCAAAAAGGTCAAATGACCTTTCTACAAGGTCCTACTTCAAATGACAAAATTTGATAAGCTGATCTTCTTGACATTTATGCTGATTGTCATCAAAACAAAGAATCTATATGTGTATTCATTTATGTTTCACCGTTTGGTCATTTATTTTTCAACTTCGTTTTTAGCATCAAAATAATTGTGCATTATACGTCGGTAGTTCTAGTGTTAAAGTCAGGAAACGTCCATGGGTTTTCCTGATCCCTCGCCAGGAAGAATGGTCGAAAGTTCGCTAAATTTTCTGGTTCCCTCGAATCGTCGATCGAGTTTCACGGGAGAGCCTCGTTGATAGGCGAGACACGTTGGATATAAGGATTCTGACTCATGCATCGACCCATTCCTTCGTCACCTGCTTCTCATTCCGGTTACGTGGCATGGGGTACCGTAACAGCACGGCAAATTCTGTTTTTTTCGCCGTAACCACCCTCGGGACACGTGCACGTTTTTCTGTCATTCGAATCACGGTTCTCTTTCTTTGGTCATGTGTCCTTCCATATATCGCTCGGTGAGCACGATTAAAAAAATTCTATATTCCAAATGGTTTGAATGTTTTTAAGTGCTGTAACTGCCTACAAACGTAATCGAAATAGGAATTTTTTAACTGAATCTGTAATGTTACACATACGATCTGTATAATAAAATAGCTAACAGTGACAAATTGATAGTAGAAAGATAATAACTTCGAAAGAGTTCATCAGAACTTTCAACCAAAAAGTTTCAGAGTTGCTACCAGTAAAAATACCATCGACAGCAAAAGGGTTAAAAGCGTAATTTTGTTTTCGATAAATTTTATAGACAAGTTTCATAATATTCTACCCGTGTTTATTCGATAACCTTTAATATATTTACAAAAATTTTTCATACATTGTTATGTTAAATGTTTCAACTAAAATTAGCGATAGATTTATGTATGAATTTCATATGTCATCCATATGTGAGTGACATGGCACTCAAAGCGTTAAAAATTGCAAGTCTTTAATTTTGTCATTGTTGAACGACCGGGTAATTAAACTATATACTAAAGAACGCACAGGGTGTGTCATCGTCTGTATTACACACAGTAGGGTGGAACGCACACGTTACATGCATGATATCGAGTGAGGTATTCGTTGCGTTGCATAAGGCAGGGTGGCGTAGAACACAGGCGGTGCGTCGTCAATTATATTGCGTAGGTAGCGTGGGACGCATGCAGCGCAACGTCGGTCTCGAATGAATTAATGTCCACGTATCTTGCATACATAATGCCCGGAATAATCCGAGGAATCCAGTTGAGACGTTTTCACCGGCTACTGTGGTGGCTTCTGTTAATCTCTTGCCATATTTTCACCACAGTCCGACGCCTGACGCGCGGAAAACTCTAAGAAAATCAACAGAGCGATACACGCCTCTTCTTTTCTCTTCTTCTTTTAGTAGTTTTTCCTGCGGAAGCTAGATTTTGTAATCGAGTATGTAAACTCCAGAAAAAATGTGGATCGCTGAAAAACCAGAACTCGAACCTGGGGTCTCTCGGATTTGTAGTCCGAGACGCTACGCACTCACCCACTGGCTTCTTCCACCCCGTTAGGTTACTTTTGGAACTTTACTTTGGAAGTAAACGGACCTTTTCACCCATCAGGGTTAGAACCGGTTTAGAAAGGAGTTCATCGACTTACGAGATCGTTCAAGGTCAGGTTCAAGTCCGTAATAAAGCGATCGCGAATATGTATATTAATCTTGCATCGGCATTGTTCGCGGCGGGTGTTCGAATAGGCGGCATTTATTTGCAGAAACTACGTAGCTCGTTAAATAAATGATCGGTTACATTTATAAAGCAACGGCTGGCTCTTTTATACTCGAAGATCAATCAAATCAATACACGAGGCTTGAATATTCCATTAATCGTGATCGTACTGTACGTACCATGCTATTCGAACGTAATACAATGTTTCGGGGTGCAATTATCTAAACAATATGTCGTAGTCACATGACCGTGGCAGTCAAACATTCAGACGTAGGCACGAAAACGCTTCCACTCCTTTTCGTCTTTTAATAATCTTTCGTAGTGTACCTTGATCCGATTACCTACATAAAGTTGGCAAGTCTGGCAAGAGTCAAGGTGCAGCTATGTCTCGGTTATATTCGTTGCCCATTAACATTACAGTTCCCTGACAGCATGGATAACAGGAAAATGTCGATGTAACGAGTATGAAACTCTTTGGTACAATAAGTTTCATTTCTTATTAAATGATAACCTTCTCCATCACGATAAAATGAATACTTTGGGAGACTTACTTCGTGCAAATAAAATTGTTATTGGTAAATAATTGTTATTGGTAATAATAGTATTAACGTACTATACCAGGCTTTTGGAGGTTTTAAATTTATATATAATCTACTATTTTTCTACAACCTGTGTCCCTTATATTACATAGGAAGAGCTGTTTCGTATTTTGAATAGGCCGACTCAGTCCCTACTTAGTCACACCAACGTTCATAGTTCAAGAAATCCCCAGAGTAAAATGAATCAATTATTCGTGGGTATGCATATAGATGATTCTCCCTTTCAACGTGGTTATTGAATGTCAGCGACGCCACGGTAAAAGTTTGTCCGGCTAATTTTCACCAGTTGACGTACAGTTATCGACGTTTCTGTCGATACGCATGGCGACACGAAACAATGAGAAAGCACATGTTTGCTTGGTACTTTCTCGTTTAAACTGCAGGTGCTATCTTCTTTACGCGTCGCTAACGAGATTGGCTTTATCTGCATGCTACAGTCGAGAAAGTTTCCCATTACATTTACGGCGGCTGATACTTACAGCGTGGTGTTACCCGTTGATAGAATTTCTATCAAAACGGAGGCAAACGATTTCCCAAAATGTTTCAAATCGTTTTTGTTTTTAATTTACAGATAAATCATGTTGTCCCAAATTAAGGCTACTAAAAAATTAGAAGGAAAACGAACTAAAGAATTGATGTCGTCTTCTAGTCTTCCCGGGATGTCACAATTGTCAAATAGCAGTGAGGAGACTCTGGAACCCCTTGTACACAAGCCGCACAAATCGGAATCGTTGAAAAGGTACATTGATCTGTATTTTCAAAATAAAAGTTTATGCGTATTTCAAGTATCTAGTTGTTAAATTTCCAAATTTAGCTATGTAGAAATTTGGTGATTTTTAAATTTAGTATTCCCAACACAATATTTTTCGGTCTTTATCCTGGACCATGTAGCAATCAGTCTGCCGTAATCGGCAATAAAAATTTCAATTCAAATTTATCGAACGATATGATTCCTTTTTTACCGACACTCGATAATCTTGATGGCGCTATGACACAGACAGGTAATAATTTTGCGGGAAAATTTTTCGAGTGTCGCTCCTGTCGTAACGGATGATTCGATTACCGTGTACTGTACGTTCAAACGTGTTAAATTACAAAAATGTTCAACACTCATAAAATGTATTTTTATAGTGCACCGAAAGACGAAAGTCCGGAACACAATGATTGGCTGTTAAATGGACCAAGTGGAAACAAAACGTCTATTTTGCGATTCAAGTGAGTAAGAAATTTTGTTCGATGTAAAATTTAACATTTTTTTACGATGCATTTTATTTCGCGTTTGTTATTATTCAGATGCTCCGCATTGGCAACCCCTCCGGAAGAAGCACCCGCAAAGAAGCTACACATGACATATAAAATTTTTCAAACAGACACCAAACTTGTCAGTCTTTTGCTACAGTCACATGGATTATCAGAGGTGAGTTGTTTTGTGATTTGCATTTTAAAATATAACAATAACATTCCTTTTTTTTTAAAGAATTTTTATTTGAGTCAAATGAATGATATAAGTATATAGCATGTACTATGTAGATTTTTATTATAATCTAGTACAAATGTGTCTCAAGTTTAAATTAATCAGATCATTTGTTATAGTTTTTCATCTTTCAAATATTTAAGTACTTATATACAATTTGAACCAGCTATGTATATACCTTATAGATAAATACACTTTTGTTTTGAGAAATTTTTTTGATGTAATTTCCTTATGGACATTACGATTTGTAATGGAATTTTTAGTTTTAGTTTATTTAATAACAGTTTATAGTACAAGAAGCGATGTATCGATATTATATATTTTGATTTATTTGTTAGAACACTATTATTGTAAAGTAAGTTATTATAACATGGCATAGTGATATACTTCTGTTATCTTATATTTAATATATAATTGTCAGATAGTTGTATAATCATACAAGTTTCTTGATTCTGAATTAAAAAAAAAAAAAAAATAGTTTCTTTTGTAAGATGATAAAATGAGTGATTACTGTTGCTAGTCATATTTAAATTTATATTTAATATACAATAAAACATTTTTTTATGTATTTCCAAATATTAATTGCCTTATATTTATTAAGATAATTTTTAATACTGACAATTTCACAGTCTACTCAAGTATAACAAATCAAAATTATACAGCAGCCAATTGTGTCATGGACAGAATTTTTGTAACAGCTGCTTTATTAACACATTGAGTTTAAACAAGCATTACTGAATACAGTTACTCCAGAACCAGTGTGCCCCTGGACACAGATCTACATCCAAATTTGCTCGTGTTAGTGTTATTCTTAACATACGTACACCTTCGCAATCTAAGCCCCAATTTGCCAAGTTTCCAATTTTTTTCAGTCTCTTACAATTTTTGAACATATTTAGCACAGTAGTTGCAGACACTTTACTGGCCTCGTATATGTAAAAACATGTTAGATTTTGTACTAAACTATTTTCACATTTATCAGACTTCCGTGAATTTTTTTGTTTAGTCGATGCACTCAATAACTTTTCTAAGTGTTCATTTGTGAGATCGAAACAACTATGTACATGTAATGCTGTTAACTCTGGTGCTAGCGAAAGAATTTTTGTAATAGCAAGAGCACTCACTATACGGCCCAATTGAATTTTCTTCAAATATTTTAATGGTGGAGGATCAGTTCCTTCTTTCCAAGTTATATTAGAACCATCATTAGTAAATGTTCTCAGATTAGAACAGCTACTAAAGATTTCTTTTAAGTCTACTTGTATAAGATTCTCATTTT
The DNA here is from genome assembly GCA_947623535.1 of Coelioxys conoideus. Classification (NCBI taxonomy): domain Eukaryota; kingdom Metazoa; phylum Arthropoda; class Insecta; order Hymenoptera; family Megachilidae; genus Coelioxys; species Coelioxys conoideus. The sequence continues at coordinate 1,477,557 of OX392452.1, read as the reverse complement.
GAGTTATTCTGAGATTAAGTTCTCGTAAATTCTGACCGTTAGTACGAAGGTATTCATAGAAACCGTCTAACCATTCTCTTTGAGGAGGTATATTGTGTACACTGAGAGAAGTAAGATGAGGGAACAGTCGTAAAGCTTCAGGAGGGTGATGAGGCTCTGAGATATGTAATTTTTCCACTTTTGGGCATGCTTGTGCCAAAAGTTCCAAACGAACTGGTGTTGTTCTGCAGCTTCTTGCTTGAGTTAAACTAAATGGAGTTTTAAATCCGGTGAATCCTTTATTCATGATTTCCACCACTCGTCCCATATGACTGTATTCTGCTAAAGATTCCAGTTTTGGAACATGTACCAATGCTAAAAGTACTCCTGTACTGGTCACTCCGGTATTGGCTACATTAAGTACTCTAAGTGTATCACAGAGAAAATTTCTGCTCTCATAATATTCCAGCAGTACTCCTTGCTTTTCCTTTTTCTCTGATTTAGAATTCTTCATTTTCAATTTTGAAAGCAATGTTTTCAGACGAGACCAACTAGTAGGTTCCTGCATTGTAGCATGGGGCACTTTATCTCTGAGTTCTACTTGTAACAATAACTGCTTCAATCCAACATCTGTTACTTGCCTTGAACAAGCTACATCCAAAAGCACAAGTTTAGGACAAGCTTTCCCTACCACTTGAAGCACAGCATCGCTAGCTATATTTCTCAAAGTCAAACTCAATAGATTTTTCATATTTAATAATGCAGATCGTAATAATTTGCAATCCAATCTTAACAAAGCAGAACGAGCCAGCTCCAAAGATTCGAGTCCAATTCCCTCTGATGCAAGCAATTTCAATAACGATGTCTGATGACTACATCCATAATAACAACAGAGGTTCACTTTTAGCTGTCTTATGTCATGCCCAAGAAGAAGGGCCAATAGATACAAAGGAGCTGGTCCAGAAATTAAAGTTGATCCATCAGAAGCTGGCCCATACAACAGTTTGGAAGTTTCTTGTATAACCTGAGATCGCAAACGTGCTGGCAGTGCATTTATGTAGTAAGGTCTAATAGTTTGCTTCGCATAGGCCAATACTTGTGCAGCAGATGACTCTTGTGAAAGCACCTGCAGCCGTCGGCACGTCCCGTCGAGTTGTTGACACACACGTCCCAAGCTAAGTCCCTCTAGGGAATTAGGCTGACGGTGGCCAGGCATCTTCTCTTGTTCATTCACTGCAATATTTCATGCGTTAATTATTACATGATAATAACAGTAGCATAATAATTATGAATATTTCAATATGGTTATTATTAAATTGTTCAGAGTAATTATACCAATAATAAAATATTGCTACTATGTTAATTTTTGTTACATATTTTATAAGTTTTTGGAAATATTAGCATTCATGAGCTAGTACAGCAGAATAATACGTACATATTGCAAAAAATTATCTGTATCAGATGTTACGTATATTTAAAGTTATTTGCACACAGTTAGTAGTTAAATAAATATTACTATATAATTTTGAGGTTATCTATCAGTGGAATGGGATATAGCGTGCAATTATTTTTACGAGAATTTGTTTTGTCTGAATATGCATACGAAATGTATTATTACGACAATGTTAATTGAAAGAAACGTAGAATGTGAGCAACTTTCCTGTGGAATTATTAGCAATGAAAAACTCTTGCTGCTGCGCTCATAAGCTTTCGTGACAGTACGTGTCGACGCTTTTTTCACAGATCCTTTTATCATCACTTTTTGAAGTTACAACTTTTATTTCAGAGAAAAGTTCATCGTACAATTTGCTTATTTTCTTACGAATCCAAATATTGGGAAGAGCGTAAAAAATTGTTTTCACGTGTTTATTACTGGTTAGTAAAAACAAACCAACACGTAATTTCTTATACGAATTACTGTTTTCGGTTTTCGTATTTTTATTGCAACGGACATTAACACAACAGTAAAACTGAAATAAAGAAAAAGGAAAAAGAAACAAATATGACGGGAGGTAACGAAGTTCGTATAATGTCTATATCCGTAATGTATCAGCTGTATCTTCGTTACAAGACCGATTTAAGAAAGCAATAATAGTCGCATACGAATCATTAATTAACAAGAATACCAACAGCTGGTTCTCAAATCGAAGTTCTCCCGTTATCAGTATAATATAATAGTCATGTCAGTCAGTTTCTTTTAAATACTTGACTAGAAATGTGTTTGTTACAACGTCGTGACTCTTCTGTGTGTGTCACGATAGATCAATCAGAGAAACTAGGAAACGTGTTCAAAAGCATGTTCGTACGCATTATACACGCGTGCATGCGTATCGTGAACAAATTGGCGAACAAGAAGAGGACGTTATTACTTTCGAGCCTTCACGAATACGCGACTTTTACTGCTTCGATAAAAGAAGGAATGTTAATTTATTACCTAAGCTGTGCGGTGTACGTAATACTGATCGTTGCGTAAAAAAGTACCGCAATTGACTAAATTGTTTGTATCCATAATTTATTGGATGTTTTATCGACGTATTGGCGATGACATTCGCTCACCGCAATTATTGTTAAGTAGCATTTCTGATCTCCATGAAGCTTAACCCTTGAAAGGCGGATACTGCGTGCAGGGGCGGTTTACGACAATTGGCGCCCTAGGCCCGATGAAATTAGCGCCCTCCATATAATGGTCAACAAATATAAGACAAATTAAAAATTTTTTTTTCTTTTCGTTTTTTTTTTTTTAGTTATCACTTTCACGACCGGCGCCCCCTTCGCCCATTGGCGCCCTAGGCCTGGGCCTAGTAAGCCTAGTGTGTAAACCGTCCCTGACTGCGTGATACATGGCTATTTTGACCATTAACTGAGACTCGTGTACAATATTTAAAACATATTTCCATAAACTGTTCACGCGGTAGACGAAATTTTCATTCAATAGATCTTCACCTATACCTAGCATTGCAAACATTCCTATAACGGTGCGATCACAGTATTTAAGCGAGACAATAATGGCTTGTTAAAAATAGAAATAATTGTATGAAGATCGAAGATTCTGTAAATTGCTTTTAACGCATGATCGGATAAAACAACCTATGAATGTTTTAATTGTCAGGAATTGTAATTTTTCCTCTTTATTTAGAGACGTGATTCATGTAACGTACAAGCGCTCGTTGTATCGCCACATAGACCTTCATGTATCCTAGTGACTTTTATCGTCGTGTTTAAAATTATCCACATCGTGTTTCGGTTTCAATTTTACACGAGCTCGTCGTTGTAAACGTTTCGTAGGTCTAGGTCACGATTGTCACCGAGGGTTAAAGTCGTGCACGTGACTTAGGGTAATCCTGAAATCGGGACCGTACAACATATATGCAAATGCAGCTAACCACCATGAGTCGTTCACACGTTCGGTTACATAAAGGCAAACACACCGAATCCGACACACACCGTTGCGACACTTTCACTGGACCATTTTTGTTTTTTCGTTCATTCTACTTGCAACTGATCGACGCTACTTTCTAGTAACGGTATTAAAACGCTTGACACTCGATGACCATAGTGCTACGCCGCTCGAAATAATTAGATGATCGACCGATCGAATCGCCTCAATGATATTTTCATCAAAATTAATCTCTTGTCGAGTGCTTCGGGATAGTTTATTATATTATACATCAACGACGGTGAATTTAGCTTCATCCTCCAAAATGGCGATCTTTCACAAATTACTAAACATGCGATGCAAGTTAACACTAAAACTACCGACGTACATGCACAATTATTTTGATGTTAAAAATGAAGATGAAAAATACATAAACAAACGATGCTACTTAAGTGAATACACTTATAGATTCTTTATCTTGATGACAATCAGTATAAATGTCAAGAAGATCAGCTTAACAAATTTTGTCATTTGAAGGAGAAAATTTGTAGAAGTGTCATTTGACCCCTTTTGGTATTTTGAGTGTTAAAGAGAAAATTCTTATTGCGTGAAATTATGAATGAAAAGTATGTTAAAATCAAGTAATATCGGACACTTGTCAGTTTTTGTAAGAGTAGGATCAAGAGACGTGGGTCAACAAATAATGTAAGTTCGGTTTGAAATTTTTGTTAAGACCAAATATTTTAGGAGGTATCGAATCGAACCTGGGTTCATGAATCAGAATCTATTTCATCCCCAAAGAATTATACATTATTTGATTTGTTGTACGGGACGCAAGGTTATTTATGCAATTACTTCGAGGCTTGTGTTCCTCGTGTATTCGAGACACACCGAGTGTATGCTACCCACGTGTCGATGCGTCAACGACAATTCAACGATCCAAACAAAACTTTCAACTCGTTCGAGTACTATTAGGTAGCGAGTCATTAAAGGAACTTTTCTTTCGACCGTGCCTAAACTTGATCGTGTTATTAAAAAGTAACCCTTAGGACGTTTACCTTGAGACGAGCCAATGCTATTTTTTCTGTTGGAACTGTAATTAACTTTCTTTTTCTTTACATTGCTACCATTGGGCTAAATTAAATTCGAGGCTGAACGCGCGTTCCAGAAAGTCACGTTTGACACTTTGAGACACGATATCTTATGTTTTTTTTTTCTTAAAGAAACTCTTGCAAGTAACCATTATTTATTACTTGCGATTGAACTTGTGCTATTTATCAAGAGAAAACAATACACGTATATAACGTTATTTGAAATATTGCATAGCAACTAATATGTTATCATATATTTTTGTGTCGCGAGGGTCACCAGCGACGCAAACTTATAATCAGATGTATTCGGATGTAAATGAAGTTCTGCCATATCGATAGAGCGGAAAACCGAAAAAAGTAAAAGCTCGAAGGAAAAAAAAAGGAAACAGAGTACCAATATCAGATAATACGTTGAACTGGCCGTTCACGAGTTATTCTATTGACCATAGATGCGTCGATAAAGACGAAACGTCAGTTTGAAGGCTCGTTCCAATTATCGGTGAAAATAAAAAAACCCCTTTCCCGAAGATCGTGCTTACGGAAGGTTAGGGCGATACAGTGAACGGGTTCGGCTTGGTTACTAGGAAGAAGCAGCGGTTAGTGATGGGCATAGTGATACTCTCTCCTGCAAATTTTCAAGCAATTCGAACACTTCCCTGTATTTATTTAAAGTAAACAACTTTCGAAAGGTCTCCGAACATTTACTATTTACTCGATAAATTAACATTATCGTTGCACAATTCGGTCCCACTGAATTACACAAAAGTTTATCAGAAACGGTACATTATTTAAACAATAAGACGTTCCAATGACTGCATTATGGTTTCTGAAATAAAAACAAGCAACTTTTCTATCATGTGCACGTTGTCGTTTCTCGCTCTAGACGATATTTTCACGAAAAATGAAATTTCACGAATATCGAGATCTTGAAACATCGATAATTTCGATCGTCACCGTTGGAGATCATTAGCCCATCACTCACGAACAGATGATTACAGAAGAAGAAGCAGAATTAATCTGGCGTCAGGTGCCTACCTTGAAACAAGCAAGTCCCCTACGGGTGTCTCCTGAGCAGCGGCTCGTGCTAGACTGTCGCCGCTACGGAGCTGCATGCGTCTCATGGTTCGGTCCGTCTCGTCTCGGCTATATTCGTCTCCGTTCGGCTCGGCTCGCGACCTCGTCGTTCGGCTTTCGGTTTATCCACTACCACACGAGCGCCGCCACGCTTCTCCATTCCCAGACAGTGGCAAAGCACGTTTGGGATCTCCCTTGTTTGAGAGCTCTTAAAATATGCTATTTTATTTATTTACCGTCGTGCCTGCTGGCGATTATTGAATATGTCGCGGTTATCGTTACACGCTCCTCGTCTCGTTGTCATCATAGGAAACTTTTCCAGGGATTAACGCTTCGTTTCTCGAATCGAATTATATTTTTTTTCGCACACGATGTTTTAACGCTATCGCTCTTACTTACTCGATATCGCGTATTCGAATTTTTAAAATTTTCTACATTTCCGAAGTTCCGTACTTTCTAAAGTTCTACATTTTCAAGTATTCTATACTATTGGCGACGTACTTAGCTGTGCTTTATGGATGCATCGACCCATCAATGTTTAGTTGAACATATCTTAATTAGAGTGAAGTAACATTAACCAGTTAAGTGCGTTTGACGACTATATCCGTCATGTAGATGCGGCAGAATTTTGTGTCACGACGAGTATACTCCTAAATCACAGTTAACTGGTTCAATAAATAAGTCAGTATTAGTAATAAAATTGTTTATTTTATAAAACAGACCCATCTTTTTGGCCCAATATTTTAACACCGATACTTATTCCGTGATTTACGAATATATTAACAAAATGGAGCACCACACTTAACAACTGGTTAAGGAATATGATCTCTTTTTCGGCAAAAGGCGCGTCGTGATTTACAGAATTATTATTTTCGAGTGAGGATCGGGTAAACTTTGGTCTCAATTCGTGTTCCGTAGCCGCTTCTCTTATCAGTCCCGGCAGCGAATGCATTAACACGGCTGTGGATTCGTTTTCGTTTACACTCAACAATTGGAAAGTGCACGGGTCATCATCTTCGGGCGTATTCGGCATGATATCTCTCTCGTAGTGTTGCTCGTGACGTCACGCTGTCAATAAGCTGCGCTGCGCAGATCGTTCGATACGGATCAATTCGTTTCTCGATATTTAGTGGCTCGTGTTTGGAAACGCGTCTCGCGTTGACAGGGAAATCGCGATGCCACTTTGTTTCAGCGGCAGAAGCGATTTTTAATATTCATGAAGATGCAAATTTATGCCGGTACGTGTTATTGACAGCAGTACTTCCAACCTTATGCGGCACTTAGACAATTCGGCGACCCTCGAGGAGTTACAGAGTTATCATTTTCGACGTCCCAAAGTCATCGGATATATCGAGTAGCTACACAATCGTAGGCTCGAAAGACTAACCGACATATTATTAACGCTCAAAAGATTGGATATCTAGAATTAAAATTCAAGGTCTCGCGGTTCAATGATATCCAGCTATATTATATTTAGAAAAGCTTTATAACATTGTGAGGTTATGCCAGCTCGAAAGCTTCAAGTTTTTTTATACAAAATCGAAGCGGGCGTCGAAGCTCTAACGAAAATCGATTATTACAGTCGAGTTATCGAGAATGCAATAAGTTTCGGCGACTGAAAACGATTTTCGTCCGAGAAGCTCAGGTGCCATTGAAATATTTTTGTCGCATCGAGGCTGTAGGGCGTCGCGATATATCAGGGCTCAAAAGCTCAGAAATTATTCAACTATTTCGGGATTTGGTAGCGAGGTCTCTTCGCGTGCCTGCATTCTATTTTCGGCTGTTTACACATCAAAGGGACGAAGCGACTTTTGAACTCCGTTCGCATTTTTTTCTTGAAATTTGGAACAATTTCACGAGAATTTCACATCGATAAGTTATGGAAATGTAATAACAAGGTACAGGAGAGTGTAACTTAGGATACTCGTAAACTCGTGGACGCATGCGCAATCATTAGCGGGACGCGACTTTTTGTTTGACTTCGGATTATCTTTTCTTTTCGAATTTTCGAATTTTCGCCTTTAGATTTACTAATTTTTGCGGTATATATTTTGAAAAGAGCGTTTTGATACTCTCGCCCTTTTTTATTTACGAAGAAGATAGATATCGAGTAACACGTTGTAAGGGTAATAAAATACCATAGTACATGTTGCCTTCCTAGTAAGTATTAAAAGATCATCCGTGGGTAGATGAATTTGTGCGGACACCTTTATCACCTTTTCTATGCGCATCCGTTTGCAGAAGATTCTTCCAAATGATAAGGACAAACAGAGGAAGAGACAATTTCAGTGTCTCGTCTTCGGTCGTTCGGAGTGACGAGCAGGCAGCTTGTTATCCTTGATCGATACGCAATATGTGGCTCACGTAAATGCGACGAGTGCGAGCACGAGTAACTTCGTTTCTTCCCGCGCACGTTTTTCGCGTCTTCAGTTTCAATAGCTTCCTTTAATCGGCTTAATAGAATCCCCTGTTCGTCACCTTCATCGTCGCCGTGACCATCGACTCATCGTCGACTCGCGGCTCGAATCAGCCGTATCGATTATCGAGCGCCAATTCGATCCTTTCGAATATCGTTGCCGGTGGTATCGTAGATCCATCGTTTCGAGAATCGTCGCATCGACCGGAGAAGAAATTCGATTATCCAGTTTGACTAGCTAATTAATTATCATCCTTGTAAGTGTTTCGAGATATCTGAGTATGGAAGCGTTAACCTAACCAACGTCTCGTTCCCCCCCACCAAAACGGTCATCTCGTAACGAACGCGATTTCGCGTAGTTCGTTTCTCTCGTACGTATTATTTTTTTTTCTCGCCGTCGCGTTCCGAGCAAAGTCGATTGTGAGCTGTAAAACCGGAGTAGTTTACGGTGTCGCGTTCATGGTTCTCGCGGAATTACGAGGGATTGTGGCCGATCGATACGCGGTGAAAGCAAACCGCGTGCACCTTAAACAGAGAGGAAAAAGAGGCGGAATGAAAGATGACGACGTTCGTACGGCTCTTCTCGTCGCTTCGTTCTAATTAACGTCTCCTTAAATGCTTGACGCTCGTCGCGGCACTTCAACCCATTCCGGGCTCGGCACTTATTATACGACCATCCATGGGAGCTGACATTTTTTTTTTCTCTCCGGCTATTAAAACGTGTTGGCTATGCAACTGCACTGTCTTTTTTACCTTTCCCACTTCGTCGGTTTACTTTACTAAAATCTTAGTTTTGTTGGTAAAACTATAACGATAATATCAATTTGTTGATCCTTAACGAGCGAGCAGATTTTTCTAGAATAACGGAATTTTATCAAATTAATTGCTTTATTACTAGAGCGAGAAAAAGTGCATAAGTAATATCGCTCTTATTGGATTTCATGGAAATTTTCAGCGATAGCAGATAGTATACGAACAGATGTGTCCATACAAAAAGATACTGAAGTGAAAATTACAGAAAAATAATTGGGGTTGAAATGAACGAATAGATATAGATATGTATGCAATGTATAGATTCGTATACATTTATAAATTTATTTCTTATAGTCTTACAATGTATTATAAACATAAATGTATACTTTATACATACAATATATATAATACACAAATGTACAAATGTATATATTGGATATAAACGTATAATTTATACAAAATAAAAAACGGCGGCATCCGTTAAGGGTTAACTGAGACGTACATGGTGCGTCCTTGGTACTAACGAATGGATGCAGGATGTACACGTGGCGTCGCGTAAATATTAAACATATATGGATGGTGCATCGTTTAGTTACACGGAGTAGATTTATAAAACACATCCGTTGCGTCATTTATTATATCACGTAGATTGCACAGAGCATATCGACGATTGCATCAGTTAGACCGTAGACTGAACACGACGCATACGGTGCGTCGCACGGTGCGTGCGATGCATTACACGCGACGCACGCGGTGCGTCGCGTAATGCTGAACGCCTGGTATCCAGAATTTCAGTTCCGGAGACGATCCAAAGGGAGAGTGACGATCATGGGGTATCATTATTCGTTTTTTTGCGGTGTTCATCTTTTTCTTTGCCCGCGATCTTGCACGTTCCGTGATCCAGGGCAATTCACCGTTTACCACGGGATCTCCCGCTGACAAATGTCGTAACAGCGAGAAAAATGCATCCATTTTAATGGCGAACAAGGCGGGACGTAATTGGCCCGGAAAAATTGCTACTCCACCATGCGGAAATGTCTCTTGAGCGCGGGAGGAGTAGTAGGACACCGCATTTCCAACGTTATCGCGTTTTCAATGCGACGTTCTGTGAACATTACTATGCAGGTATACTCTAAAAAAAAATACCGGCGAAAACTAGACAAAAGTCCGCTTGTTTGGGAAAATTATGAAGCCGCGTAAAAACCATATGATAACGTTAACGACGAACGGTGACGCGATACCTAATGGTCACGAACATTAAATTGCGCTCTCAGAATAATCGGTTGTCTTACTTAACGAGTAATAATCATCGCGTTGACCGAATAAACTTCCTTTGGAAGTGTCAAAAATGAATCTTGGAAACGAGAGACATATCAATTTTATTACTAATATTAACTTATTTGGTGAACCAGTTAGCTGTGATTTAGGAGTATACTCGTCGTGAGAAAAAATTCTGCCACATCTCCATGATGGATATAGTCGTCAAACACACTTAACTGGTTAAAAGAGGAAGAAACTTATGGTACAACCTGAGACGAAGAAATCGTGGCGAAAGAGCACGCGCGATATAAACTCGCAACGATCAAACATGCTCGTAACTTGTGGCGCGCGTATGCTCATAGGTGGAAGAGATTATGGCGGACAACAGGCGACGACAAGATCGGATCTGGTGGGATAAGGTTTGAGGGTCACACGCCGTCTCGGTTGGTCCGTGACTGAAAAGCTAACCGGTCCTGAAACGCCTGCCTACCGATGACTCGTAGAAAAATCGTGTCCCTGGCCATCTAGCAGTTCCTCCTTAATTTCCGCATTATTTCGTCGCGACAGTTCCTTCCGATCCTCGACACCGATCGAGCGTTATTGAGACCGTCGGTGACGGGGCACGGTACGATTGAAAAAGGGACCTTCGAATTGAATCGAATCGAATCGTACGACGACCTTCGGAGCTTCCATTCCTGACAGACGACATTTACTTCGACGAACAACTACGTTTAACAACGTTTCACCGATGCCGAAGAACCGGGTTGTTGGAATATTATTATTTGGTCAACACGAAAATTAACCCTTTGCGACTATACAACTTTCTAGTCAAAAAGTGTGACGAATTTTGTCTGTTTTGCTATGTTCAAATGTCGAGTTTATAATGCTATAAATTTAGTTAAATGTTACAACAGACCCGATTGACCTTTCTTTTCGCGTTAACGAGGAAATTGAGCAAGCAGGTGACAATACGGTAATCTGTCCGAATTGGAGCAGCGCCTAGACTTTCTACGGCAATAATTTATGCAAATGAATCGGATCTCCGTTTCGGTCTTGCGGATTGCCGTTTACCACCTTGGTGATATCGGTTAGCGAGCTCGATTCCATTCGGTTCCTCGTTGTCTGCCAGAATAGTCTCCGTTTTCGTTAAATTTTGATCTAATGCGCACATGCACCTAACTCGACGAGGCACACGACAATCGTTCATACGATGTATCGTGCATGTAGATCATATCAATTGACTCCAACGAAAATCAACCTTATTATAATTCGATACCGTTTTTTGAGTCGATGGGTCACCGACGCACGTTACTCGGTTTTAACCCTTTGCACTCGAAATGTGACTCACACTCACCACACTGTTTAATACAGCAATTTGGTATATGTATTTTTTAACTAAATCTGTAATGTTTCACATATTATATGTAAACATGACCAAAAGTCCAAAAGATGTACAAAAAGTTTTGGAATTGCTATCTGCTACCACGAAGTATATCTTCGAGTGCAAAGGATTAATAACACTTCACACGATTTCTATTTCCGCCACGTATCGGAGGTCCACCAAAATCCCTCATCCATCAATCTCTATTAACCCCTATTGCTATAATAACGAGCTACACTCGTGTGCCACACTGGCAGTTCAAATATGACCAAACATCGTTTATATTTTTATATTTTTTATATTTCATATTTGTAACTTACCGAATCTTCGTGCTACGGTTACTTCGTTACAGGTACGATTTTGGTAACTCTCCCCCAAGAAGAATACGAAGACGGAACATCCCTTTTTAAAATTATCGTTGCTGTTATATATTAGCTATTTAAATGGTACTCTATAAAATTGCTAAGATTAATTCTCGACAGAACTTACCGAAACTCGGTGTTACGGATACTTCTTTAAGCGACACGATTTTGGTGACCCTCCCCCAAGAAGAGTCCGTAGGAAGGTCCTTTCACGATTTTCCATAATAGCTCAAGTTCGTGAAACAAAGAACGAGACGATTGGAAATAGAATTCGGAGAAGGGTCAGCCTGTAATTTCCCCATAGACTACGTGACTCCGATCACGACACGTTGGCTTTTCATTTATCGCGACGAGCTCGCAATGTTTCATAGTGATATATAATGAATTTGCTTTTGCGTCACGAATTGCCGGAACAAGATCGTTGAAACGATCGAACACTCTGCATGCGAAATGCTTAAAACTCTTTTCTTCTGATATTTAATGGTGCCCCTACTCCTCCCGTTATAACCGAAAATACTCCGTCGAACTTGAGTTAAACGTCCCGTGCCGTTGAACTTTTCCCCTTCTTCGAACTATCAACACTTTCGAGAGCGAAGTGACAAAAAAGTTTAGCTCCGATCGAACTCTGCTTTGCATTTTCTGCAACGGTTCGCAAGAACAACGCCGTTCGAGGATCGGTCGAAAAACCGAAATTAATTGAATAGAATTATTTTATTACCACCGTGATTGTGCATGGAGAACACTTTACTGTTAACCCTTAATTTGTAATAAATTAATTTCTAACAAATTGCTTTGTTAGACCGAGAAAAAGTGCATGATTAATATCGCTCTTATCGTAATAATAGATAGTATATGAACATACATGTCCATATAAAATGATAATGAAGTAAAAAAAAGTACAGAAAAATAATAGGGGTTGAAATGAACGAATAGACATGTATAGATATGTATGCAATGTATAGTTTCGTATACATTTCTAAATTTATTTTTTCTATATTTACAATGTGTTGTAAGTATAAATGTATGAAATATATCAGGGTTCTCGCGCTCTGATTGGTAGGTGTTTTTCCTTAATAATTTAAAAATGAAGCCTCATCCAATATTTTTACAAAGGAAAAAGTTGTTCAGAATAGCCCCACCTACCACCCCTTCTCGGCTCGGACCATAATTGTGGGACACCCTGTATATACATATATAATACACCCATGTCATATATGGCAAGGGGTTAATTTTCACGGGTCCCCCGATTTTTTTGGAAACCGATGTCAGTTATCGTTTAAGCATTTTCGCGATTGTCTGTTACGAATGAAGGGTATAGCGAAAAAGAAATTTTATCATCAATATTTTCACCCGTAACACGGTGTAACGAAGAACGTATGATACAAAAACGATACACCGCGTGTGATACACACCACGTATTCGTCGAAGGTGCGGAAAGATAAAATCGTACAGCGGCAAAATAATGAAGAAAATAAATGTTCTCGTGGGACACTATGTCGCGTCAGTGATCGCGTTAATATTCAAGCTGCATTTATCGCGCGTCCATGTGTCGGCTTGATCGACCTTGCGGTCACTTTTCGTAGGAACAATAATGCCTACCCACCCGGCCAGACTACTAATTATCGAAATGGCGCGATTAACGGCAGAAGGGTGCGACCGCGATAACGACCGAAGTCCTCTCGGTTTCTTTTTTTTTTTTTTCTTTTATCGGGATATTTCCATTTTGTCATTTTCTAGGCGCGCTACTGCTCTTCCGGAAACGATAGCGATTGCCTTGAACGGAGATGTTAACCCTTAACGAACGAATGCCCCGACATTATAAATATTTCAAGAAAATCGAATACTATTGTGCATGCGACATAACCTGATATTTAAAGAATTAAAAAAAATATATATGTCTGTGTATATATGTATATTATAAATATAGTATATGTGCGTATATGTATTGTGTATTATTTTCCTTACATTTTCCGATATATACATTTATCACATTTTTCTTTTTTATCAAAATATATTTATACGTATGTATGCATACTTGTATATGCATATCTGTATGTATATATATATTGTTTGTTGCGTATTACGAAAATATACATTGTATATATAAATATGTATACGTTGGGCATTTTTGCTTCTGGTGGCTTAGCATTAGTAACAATTCAACAAATACACGTCGAAATTTATTTGATGCTACGTTAGTTTTCCAGGAACACACGTCGACACTTTACGATTTGCGATAAATTGGATTCATGCTGCGATCTTAAATTTCCATAATGTTACAGGTTTCCATGAACGAGTCCGACTTCAACATTCTATGGATGGGGAATCATCCGAAGCCAGACATTCTGCGAAACTTGATGCCGCACCAGAAAGTGAACCATTTTCCAAGGTACATACGTAAAACCGTACAAGAATCGTATAAAAAAAAAATAAACCTCTCTCGAAAAAATCGCGAGGTTCGCGTTTCTGGATTATTCCGAAGGATAAATCGTACCTCGGGTCAAAGGGGTGAATTTGAAACATAGAATGTCGATGGTTGCAGGTCGTACGAGATAACGCGAAAGGATCGATTGTACAAGAACATCGCTGCGATGCAACGCTGCAAAGGGCTGAGAAATCTGGATTTTATACCCCAAACATTTTTGCTGCCCAGCGAATCGAGGGAATTGCTGACAGCTCATTTTAGGTATCGAGGACCCTGGATCGTCAAACCGAAAGCGAGTTCCCGCGGACGTGGCATTTATATCGTTAACAGTGTGAGCATAATAATAAATCGGTATCAGATTAGAGTGGCATGGTTCGCAAACGAGCTCGCAGCCAATTTAACCCTTTTGAGAATCTCCAAAGAGATATCGAACGTACGTCGGCTACGTTGATGCTGAAAATCCTTCGCTCTCAAAAGGATAACACGCTCCTTCTCGTATGTGCTGTTGTCCGTATTAATGTCAAGATCGTCAGCGTGAAAATAGTATAATCGATGATGCATTTTGGCGTATTTCCTTTTTAACACTGGAAGTATTAGCATTAAATTCATACTTAACTTTGACATTGAAAAAAAGTAGACAAATAAATAAATGCTGCAGCATCACCTAACATTACAACCATTAGCTCGATAAAGCATGACAGACATTTTGACAATAGAGCGGCAGCACAATTTTGTAATATAAAATGTCATTTTTACCGAGTGGCATTTCTAGTGCTAAAATATTGTATAAAATATTTTTAAAAAAGTATTATATAAAATATTTTATAAAAATATTGTATAAAATAGAGTATAAAATAGTGTATAAAATATTGTATAAAATATTGTATGAAATATTGTATGAAATATTGTATGAAATATTTCAGCCTGAAAAGATTCTAACAGAGGAGTCGGTGATCGTTGCACAATACATAAACAATCCGCTTCTGGTCGACGGGCACAAATGCGATCTACGATTGTACGTTGCCGTGACCAATTACGATCCGTTATTGATATATCTGTACGAGGAGGGTCTAGTAAGATTCGCGACGGTGAAGTACGACGGTGGCAATCAGTATATCTGGAACCCTTGCATGCATCTGTGCAATTACAGCATCAATAAGTTCCACGTGGATTACGTGAAGTAAGTGACCGTGTCTCGCCATGTTTCGCAGCGATGCTGAACGGCAATGAAGTTAAAAACGCGTCAACTACGTTCTACGACCGAGTGTATAATATTTTGTCGATTACGTTACAGAAGCGAGGATCCAGACGCAGAGGATGTGGGTCACAAATGGACACTGTCAGCGTTACTGAGACACCTGCGTTCCATGGGACGAGACACGGAGCTGCTCATGCAACGTATAGAGGATATCATAATAAAATCCATCCTCGCGACCGCTTCCGGTATCGTTAGCGGCATTAAACAATTCGTGAAACATCCCGAAACGTGCTTCGGTACTTTTGCGTCCAACTTCTTATCGAAATGTTAATCGCTGAAGGCGTTATTATAAAGCGTGCATATTTTAGAATTGTTCGGATTCGACATTCTGATCGACGACACGTTGAAACCATGGTTGTTGGAAGTTAATTTAACGCCGTCGTTAGGATGCGATTCGCCGCTCGATGTTAGATTAAAATCGGCGCTGATAGCTGATTTGCTTACGCTCGTTGGTATACCCGCGGTTGATCCGATGTTACGGCCACAAAGTACCCATCTGAATCGCTCTACAGTCAGTACCACCAAAGGAATAGCTAATGTAAGTTAATTACGGTTCCGTTTTCGTCAGTTTTCTAACAATTTGATTATTTTTTTCAGTGTAGAAGAGTACACTCGGCCGAAACATTGGCTCAGAAGAAGAAGAACGCCAGCAGAGGTAGTATCAATAAAACTGGTTTAACGCCTGAACAACAAAGAATAGTGGCATCGGCGAAGGCGCAGTTCGAGCGACGCGGAGGATTCGTTCGTATATTTCCTAGTCCGAAATCGTGGGAAATGTATTCGCAGTATTTGGGTAAAATATACATACACTGTATTATTGGTACACGGTGCTGTTTTTGTTAGAGATCTCTTCACCGAATATCGTGACGACTTGTAATACCATATAGCGAGATATGGCGATACCTTGGTATTACACGGTCTTATCACGGTGTTAAATCTTTATAATATGTTTGATAACGAATATTTTTCGCAGATCCAACAACGGGAATACCGGTGGTCTCGGATCCGTTAGGGCCAGGCAGAGTTCCGCAACACATTAACACAAATCATAACCTAATGTTACACGAGCAACTATTCCCAGCAGCTAGTCGTACGACTGGTTTTATCATTCCTGAAGTTACCTTGGACAGGTTGTCTAGGTAGTTTTGTAAAGATACTGAATATTAGATTCGATAATTTTCTTCCATATGTAGAGTTCAATTCGTATAATTCGTTCTAGATATGAAAGGTACGAAAGAGCTTTGGTAAAGGGACACAAGCAGAGTTTAGATCGTGGCGACAGCAAGAAGAATATGGATACCGATAAACATAAGTACAAGAGTCAAGTTGTGCAATCCATGCACGAGGGAAACAAACTGAGGTCAGTTTCAAGATCATTAAATCTGTTTGATAATATCAGAATTTCAAAATTATTCGACTTACTACATAATTCATTAAATTTTTCAGCCCCGGAGAGGCTAGAAAGGCCTTCGGTTTGTATTTAGGACACATATTACGTAAGATATCACAACCAAACGCCGATCCAGCATGCTGCGATCTTGTGATGAAATTTCTTCAGCAGTCAGCCAGTAATTTAAGAACGCCGTTCTTCTTTACGGTAAGTCAATACGACCGACTGTTTTATGTTTCATATTCGTTTCCGTTTAATTACCTGCGTGTGTATAGTTGCCGAGTAGCAAATTGAGCGACAAAGATCGAGCTGCCATTACCGCCAAACAACTCTCGGACTTCTTACACATGTACAATAGGGAAACGGACCTCTACGCGGACACGGTTGATCGTCCTCGCACTGTACCTAATCGGCTTTTCCAAAAATTTTTAGTTGCAGCAAAGTAAGTCTGTAATCGCAATTGACAATTGACGTGACTAGGATTTCCTGGTCCAGTTGCGTCAATTTGCTCCACCTTTCCTGCGTAATATATCATTTTTTTAATTTACGCTCTAATTACCAAACAGCGAAGAAGATCTTGACGACATACTAATTCTACAAACAAGACTATACAAGTGTGCTCATAGTTTTCTGGGAAGAAGCGGTTTTGCAGGTAGCTTGCCTGGTTCTAATTTATTGGGCTCTTTACCACACATTACATCACGCGTATACACGAACGCCGCCACGAGCGAACAATGCAAATGTAATCAATCTATTACCAGGCCTACAAAAGCTCCGTGCATCTAATGATATAACGTGTGAATATTTGTTATAGCCACATTTGTTCGTTATAGCACTAAGTACGGCCTGCTCTAGGACTTCCCAAGTACAAGTGGACAATCATCCACACACCACACACATATATATATAATCTTAAAATTTCCCACGTAAACACTAGCACGGTAAACGATCACAAAATTAATATTTTGGGTACGCTTTAAAAGCGCTTTACTATTCGCTTATTTATGACGGTAGAGAGAAAAGAAAGAAAATTCGTTGTACGAAACTTCTGACGAATAATATTTTGAATCTTCTTAAAGAAGTTTTATTAGTCTGTACCAGTGACGATGGACAAGTGCAGCGAAGACGAGTATCATGAGCATGATATTGGTGCAATGGACCCGTTATATTTCTAAGAGGTCCTTCGTGCAATGCTCGCGAGATTTTCAAAATTTCAACATCCTCGAAAGCTCGAATTTCGAAATTTTTGTATTCCCGGATTTTAAAACTCGCAAATTTTCACTCTCTCGAATTCTTAAATTACCGAGTTTATAAATTTGTGAATTTGAACTTTTGAAAACGTAACGTCTTTCTTGTATCTCTGCGAAAGCGGAGGATCTCGCTCAACTAGCGATAGAAACGGTGACGGTATAAAAAGAGGCAACTATAACGTACCGTAGTCTCTGTATTCGCCCGAATCTTAAGAGAGACGGATTCAGTATCGCTTCCTTTGCACGTATCGTCGGTGGCCATAAGCTATCCAGTGGGCTGTTGATCTGCCCACCACTGGTCTATACAATCAAGTCCATACTCTTACATTACGATTTTACCTTTAAAACTAGTCTTCAGTATCAAAGATCCATCGAAGCTAGATAGAAAATACGGAGTATAAAGAAATAACTTGTGGATCCAGTTTTTCACGAGTTTTCTCGTGCAAAACGATCGGCCAATCGAAATCGAATCATCTTTAGAGTAAACCAGAATCCCTTAAACGATCAAGCGAATTAATTAGTAAATTTTAATAGAGATGCATTATCGGCCTACGTAACAGGCGACTAATATTTACTTCTTAAAATGGAAATTCGTCGAGTTTACAGATTTTAAAAAGAATGTTCAACAAACTTTAAACAAGTAATATAACTTAATTTATCGTGTTTTTTCATTACATATCAGTTGTTCCGAGTGAAATGACTGATTCATTTTTTGTTTGTTTCTCAAGTCGAAAGATCACTTTTGTTACCATAAATTTAAGTACTTTGTGTAATTGTCATTCTTTTTACAGTTTTACCGAAGATGTTCCTACTTAAGTTATATTTCCACTTGTTTAAATATCGTTAATTTTATAAAATTGCGTCAGAATGCCTTTTTCGTCTAGTCAAGTTAAAGGGCAGAGAATCAGCACGTTCGCTTTCTTTTACGGTCGTTATTCGTTGTAATTTTATTTCACCACGCTATGTCCGAGGGTTTGAATTCGTCCATGCAGAATATAGTAGATAGAATTAAAGTTTAGAGGTTAAAAAATGTATGCACAGATGCAACGAATTAAATTTTCGCGAGTTACATTAGTATTTAAAATCAGATTAGGAACTATTGCGAATACGATTTCTCGAAGTGCAATAAGAGACGGAAATAATTACTGAATTCAAGCTAGATTCATTGTAAGATGCAACATGTACTTTGTTATTAGCAATAACGACACACCTGCTCGCACAATAATTTCAATTGTGACTCGGTAAACAACGTTAAGTTGAATACGTTGCGTTTATACAGTATACATCACGGTTTTTGTGACGTGATTACTGATAGAAAACAAAAAATGGAAATGGTTGGCAGGTACCAATCCGTTAGTTGAAACTTGTATAGATCTTATCCATCCATATAATGCCGTCAGTATTTAATACGAGGTTTTGCAGCTTATTCTTCCAAAGAAATATATCTTCATTCGCATTTTACAAGCTTTTTACCAATTGCACACCACGAAACAGAAATATTGTATTTTTCCATTTGCGTTATACGAAAGAATTGGAACCACTGGTAGACACGAATTCAACTCATTTGCTGTGATATAAACGCGTATGCCGACACAGATATAGATTCAGTATAGCATTTTAACCCGTCATTATTCGGTATATTACATATAATCGCAGTGAGTTGATCTCACACGAAACGAAGACAACGATAATACGATAATCGTTCGCGAAATGAGCCCGATCATACCACTGAACCAGGTTTCCCCTCGAAACGCTCATTTATTAAACATCGTACGCGCCAACGTTTACTTAGCGAGCGGGGACTTAGTGAACCTGGTGAGTGTTGATTTAACGAACGCTCATTTAGCGAGCAGTCGCTCTATCATCCATCATTAACCCTAGAAAGGCTAAGGAGGTCTCGCGGAGTCCTTGATGTAGAAAATATCGAAAACTTATTATTTCTTCGTCTAGAAAATTTAAAAAAAAAAATATATATTTATGCTAATGTATGTATGTGTTCAAGATTAGTATCGAGGAAGTAATTTTGGCTTGGTAAAGATATTATTGAAAGGAATATTCTGTCTTTCTAGAGTTAAGAGTATCGCAAAGCGAAGCCTAATACATTCGATATTATTATTTATGCGAGTGTACTCTGCAGCGTGACATGTTTGACTTCATTCAACGAACATTGCCAATTTCTGTTTCGAAACGAAACGATTGTTGCATAGACAGTTGTAAAACAAGTAGCCTTAATAATATGGTACTAATTACGCATAGATCATGTTCACACTATTTTGTAAATTTTGTTTCCGACGATTTATAATTGTATAATTTGTATATTGACAGTTATCATGTATCTGCTATAGTTACGCTTTCTTTTTTGTTTTATTTCACAATTTTACGTTTTTATGCTTCGTTTTTTAATTGTTCGTGAAGTATTATTTCGTGTAAATATTTTCCATAATTCAAGAAGTTAATATATTTATGCGAATAGAACATATTATTTTAGTTCATAGATTATTATTTTTATATGTGTACTTCACAATG
Organism: Coelioxys conoideus; assembly: GCA_947623535.1. Taxonomy (NCBI): domain Eukaryota; kingdom Metazoa; phylum Arthropoda; class Insecta; order Hymenoptera; family Megachilidae; genus Coelioxys; species Coelioxys conoideus. The sequence continues at coordinate 1,457,016 of OX392452.1, read as the reverse complement.
TTACATCACTCGACTGTATATTTGTACCTTATGTCGTAAAACACGGACTCTGTTTTCTGTAATGATGTCATCAGCATATCAGTTTCTGTGTTCGTTAGTTGAATCCAGTATAAATGTACAAGATGCTTGACGCTTAAATTAAGATTATCACAAAGTGGTACATACTGCCATTATTTTGTAAACGTAACTCTTTTTTTACTACTGTAACGTATTATTTATATTCTGAGCAATTTTTATTTCAATCGTGTGTAAACAGAAATGTAAACAATGTAAAAATTTGCACAAAAATTTCGTTATTGTTTAACATTATTATTAGCAATCGTTGTTTTGACGATATGATTACTAGAATATAATTTTTCAACGTTCACGATTGTTCAGGTATTCCTTAAACTTTTAAGAAAGATTGTATTTCCGAATTCTTCGTTAAATTAATACAAATGCACGAATGGCATCGAGTCTTGCTAGGTTTTCTAATATACTGTAAACACGAAACTAACGATTTTGTTATTTAACTTCGATGTTATAATGATAAAGTGAGTGAACAAAATATTTTCTGTATTTGTGTATTTTGTAACGTGAGCTATTCGGTACATTGTGACATGCTGCATGATAAAGAAACTGCAGGCAAGTTATAGATATTAATTTTGCGCTTAAGATATATCCGATGAAATATTTTCTTTCCCTCGCTTATGGGATGTTAAGCCTTATTTTTAACTTTTATGCAGTAAGTTTCTCAATTAGTTTAAATGTATCGGCTGATAACAATTATGACAAACACTAAATTGAAAGCAATAGTAAAATTGTACAAGATCGTGAAACTAGCAAATGTACATACAAAAAAATTGTTAATATATACCTCTGTGTTGCATACGCAACACTCCCCTCCTACCTGTGATTTGTAATATTTACTAGTCAGCTTACTGCATTTATTATAAATAAAATATTGTAAGAAATAACTGCTACGTACAACTATTTTATTATAATCATCGAATATTAAAGTTGGTATCGTTACCTCGACATATAGCAACTGCAAAAAAAGGGGCAATCATTTACCACTATTAAAGATCCTTCATTTTCAGTTGTTATACGGCTGAGTATCGTACAACCTTCTTAGACTTTAAACGTTTAAATTATATTAAAAGTTGCGGATGGTATGTAAGTATATCCATGCAGACGTATTTACACATTATAAAATTATCTTTAATTCAAATATATAAAATAAAATATAGTCAAATACTATTGATTTCTTGATTTTTCACAAATCAAAACTTTGTAAATTTATATTACACAAATAGTTCATAATTTTCATTCTTGGTTAATGTATCGTTCAAAGTATTTTGAAAAGCCGATTGTTACGTACTTTACAAAATTTACATCTTCGCGCGAAATACCTCTTGGTCGAAAACGGCACAACTATCGACATCTGGCGGTGCATTGAGAAGTTAGAGAAACAAAAAATTGCGTTTATCTTCATATTTAGCTATTTTTTCGCTTTTCTAAGGCTGGTAGAATGTTGTAAAACCCGAATGGTATTAAAATAATGCTATCATAACGTGCTAAAGTCGTTAGAGAAGAAAACAAAAAACATTGCATTTTATGGACGTCAAAAAGCCTAGCCATCTAGCGGTTAAAAGTTGGAACTAATGGTACTAACTTTCGAATACTGCATTCACAAGTATTAACTTCTCCCGATATGCTAACACTTTAAAAACAAACAAGAGCTAAATAATGTTAATTTCTGAGACATTTTGGGTCTTTCTATTGCCTATTAAGCGAAAAATTTAATGTTATTTGATCTCGGTTAGAAAAGGTACAGGTGGCGCCACCTGGCAGTAAGTAGTGTAACAAGTATTGTAAGTAGTGAACAATGTTTCGAATACACTATCTTATGAATACTTCGTATCGTTGAATATGTTAGACGTAAAAGTGCTCCAAATAACCATACATAATGTCTTAAAGTATACAGTATACCATCATAAAGTATACAGTATATGCAAGTAAATCGAAAACAAAAATAAGATACCTAATTGTATTGGATATTTAGTTCTGTTAGTTCCCACCTTCTACCGCTAGATGGTTAAGCTTTTTGCGGTCCATAAAATCATATATTTTTCATTATTTTTTTTAATGCTTCCAGCAACTTATAATAACATCACATCAATAAAATTAAGATCATAGAATATTCTACTCGCCCCAAAAACGCATAAAAATCGCTAATTTTGAAGAAAATCGACATTTTCTGTTCAACTAGTTCCACTGTTCACCACAAGGTGGCGCGAATAGCTTCATTTTTTTTCAAAATGTGTGCTCAAATTTGAATTTTGAAATATGTATGTAAAAGTATTTAAATAATAATACTAGAATAATTCAATTGATTTTATATCTTTATTTGCAAAATACCGAATAAAATAAAATCAAAATTCGTTCGTCATGTTCTTTAACATTCTACTTAAAATTTTGATGAATCATCATTTTCAAATTTATTTACGCCACATTCATAAATATTTATGAGCTGGTGAAGCGACAGTTTTTAACTTACACTAAGATTATCATAGCAGTGTAGCTTCTCTTATAAATATTGCTTTTCCTCATTATTTTAATTAACACTGTCTTAAGAGCATGGTAGTTTAACGAGAAACAAATATTATATAAGTTTTATTTCTTCTCTAAGGCGAATAAAAGTTGTCTTTTAAACTGAACAAATGTATATTGTATTGAATTGTTTATTATAAACACAAATGTATAAAATTTATTTATGTTTACATATTAGTATGGTTTATTAACACCTATAAATGCCTGTTGTATTAATCTTTTTATTGTAGAGTTCGATTATCTTGTTTATTACGTAAGGAAAAAATGGAATATGAAATATAGTTTATAAATTTAGAATCATGGTTTCATAAATCAAATGATATTGTAATCATTATGCATTTAAAAAAACGTTAATGATCATGTATATAATGCTTTATATATTCAATTCTGATTTAATGAACTCTCTTTTTACGTGTCGTGTTAAGTATCAAAGGACAAATATGTCTTATTGGTCGCTGAAACGAACTTGAACTTTGAGCAACTAAAAACGATTACAGCGCCGTACGATACTATTTGCTGTAATCCATGATCACGCAGTGGTCAGTGTGCTTGAAATATTGTTGCTGTAAGGAATTTCGACGTTGTGAATCTGAAATATAAGCCAACTTGCTATTGAAAATGGAGGTATTTATACATAAAACAGATATAGAAATCAATAGCACACAATTTCATGTAACAAAATATTATGAGTTCGATGTACTTTTCCTATTTTTTAGATTCAAATTTTGACCGCTAAGTCATCGAAATTCGTGACGAATGTATCGGTAAGTACCAAACAGAGTCAGCGTATTTAGCTTATGTGTATACATTAATAAATTAAAACACATTATGCAGTTTGTAACAAAAGTGACTGTATTTTCATTTGAATTTTTAATTAGTGGATTTTGTACAGTTATGTCATAATTTCAGGTGAAACCAACTACAACAATAAGAGAAGTTAAAGAAGAATTGTACAAATTAAAGAAAGCACCACAAGTTGAAAGACAAAGTTTAAAGGCAGATATTAAAGGAAAAACTTTACCTGATTCAGAAACTTTAAAAAATTTATCAATTTCTGATGGTGCAAAACTGTATTTAAAAGATCTTGGACCTCAAATTAGTTGGAAGACTGTGTTTTTATTGGAATATGCAGGTCCATTAGTTTTATATGTATGGATGTATAGACGCCCATGGATTTTTTATGGCGATGTTAGCACATATAAAATTGATACCACAGTTCAGTAAGTTCATGTTGCATTGATAAATTGAATTTATAAAATACTTTATAGTTTTTTATGAGAAAATTATGATCAAACATAATTTTAGGATAGCAGCTATCTGCTGGTCAATACATTATGCAAAGCGGATTCTAGAAACATTATTTGTACATCGATTTAGCCATGCAACTATGCCACTACGGAATCTTTTCAAAAATTGTTCATACTATTGGCTATTTGCTATGTATGTAGCATATCATGTAAATCATCCTCTATATACACCACCATGCCAATGTCAATTTATCACTGGTCTAGCATTATTTGCGCTTTGTGAAGCTGGTAATTTGAGTATTCATTTAGCTCTAAGGAATTTGAGACCACCAGGAACTACTGTAAGGAAGATACCTGTACCTACTACAAATCCTTTTACTATGCTGTTCAATTTTGTGTCATGTCCAAATTATACTTATGAAGTTGGTAGTTGGATTGGTTTCACTATCATGACTTCTTGTTTCGCAGGTAAAGTTATGCTTTTTTTTTATCAAAAACAAAACTTAGTAGTATATAATATACATACATACATATATATATACATGTGGCCATTATATTTTCAGCTGGTCTCTTTACTATTGCTGGTGCATATCAAATGACAGTTTGGGCATTAGGAAAGCATAAAGCATATAAGAAAGAATTCTCTAACTACCCAAAATATCGAGCATCAATTATTCCACTTATTCTTTAAATATTGTGTTAATTTTAATTTTAATTTAGGGATATAATATTGGTAATTGCTATTGAGATACTATTTGTTTTATTTTATTATTGATTATTCTTTAAATAAATATTTATGACAGAGTTATATTTTATTATTATGTACAGTATTATTTTTCAATATTCTTGAAGTACTAGTTAAATTAGAAAAAAAAATTATATTTAAATAGTTGCCTTAACTTCTGACTCTTCACAAGGTAATTTACTAATCAGCTTGTGCATATCATCTTTTAATGCAATTATTATATTTTGGCATTCTTGCATTTGGGACCTGTATTCATTTTGCAACTTTTCATGCTCATAACATGCAGTATCTAATTTTCTTCTTGCTTCAGATGGTTTTATATCTTTTGATGTTAAGCCTAAAAGACCTTCCATGTGCAATATGTGTTTTCTTGATTCTTTCAGTTCTTCCCTCAGGGCATTTAGTTCTGCGATTAGTGTAATGTTTTCCTCTATAGTTCTATCTATACCTTTACCACCACTTGATGTATCCTGATAAACTTGTTTTTTAAGAGAAGCTATTGTCCTCTCTAAATGATCCCTCTGTTTTATAAACTCGCACTGTGCATCTAAATCTGCTTTACGGCTACGCAAAAATTCATCACCCGAACTGTATTTATGATACAATTTCGTCACAGCAGCTTTTAACGCCTGTGGTTCTTGCACGAGACCTGAAACGTCAACTAAATCTACTCGTATTTTTTTTACAAGTTGTTGACATCTTTTACTTCTGTGCATTTCATACTGAAGTTCACGTCTCGCGGCTCCCAATTTTTCTCTTAATTCGTATAATTGTAATTCTAAGCTAACATTAGTCTTATGTAGATTAACAAGTTCCGTTTCCATATCTCGGATCTTTTCTTTAAGTTCTTTGATTTCTTGATCTCGCGGTTCTATTTGATTTTTTAATTCCGTAATTTTATAATTTAAAACAAATTTGAATTTCTCCAACTCCTGATTTGAACGTTTTAGCTCGTATATCTGACTTTCTCTATCTTGAATCGTGCTATCTCTCTCGGCTATCTCCTTCCTTAGGTCTTCTTTATCTTTCTCTAGTTCTTGAATAGTTTTTTGGAAATATTTATATTGACTCTGGACTCGTTGCATTTGCCTTTTCAATTCTTCAATTTCTTTCTGGCTAGCAACAAATCTATTACGTATCATCCCAGTTTCCCCTTTCAGTCGAATATTTATCTCTTTTTCCTCCTGTAACTTTGTTTCATAATTTGTTCTTATTTCCAGTATCTCTTGATCTGCATCATCTTCTATTTGTGCTGTCATCTGTTCATGTACCTTTCCCTGGTGGGCCATCTCATCTTGAAGTTGCTTTAGATGCTGTTCCTTTTCATAAAGAACAGCTTCATATTTATTCACTGTGTTTTGTAGTTCTTCAGTACATTGTTTCCCTAAATCCTCTAAACGTTTTTCATAATTTTTACGCAGTGCATTCATACTGTTTTCCAGTACTAAATACTTATCATATTCTGTAATAAGCTTAGCATCGTAATTCATTTCGACTTGTTTCATGGTTTCTTCATGCTTTTCCTTCATTTTAACTATTTCTACATTTATTGTATTTAACTCAGTCTTATGATCCTCTTGTTGTCTGCTTATGTTATCTCTCAATTCTTCAATAGCTTCGCAATATGCTTGATGAATATCGCGCACTTTATCGTTATGCAGGACTTCTATTTGACGCATTTTATATGCGTGCTCGGTTTCTAGCTCTCTCAGTCTAGCATTCAAGATTTCAATCGTTTGTATTTTTTCTTTCAAATCTCCTGTGCTAATTAGCACTTCATTCGTGTATGTGAGCTCTTTACCTATCGCCCCTTTTCCTTCAGGATAATACAGTCTCCAAATGCATAAACTACCATCTGTAGCAGTAGATATTAAATATTGTTCATTGTAAGAAAGAGCAATCTGTGAAAGACAGAAGACGAAATAACAAAATGATACATATTTAAAGCATATAGCAGTACTTCGCATGCTTGTTTATTTTTTACCTTTGTAATATCAGTAGAATGAATATGGAAAGAATTATATTGTATTGGTTCTTGAAGTGGACATTTCACTGATAAAATGATACCATTAGGGCAAACAAGAAATAGAACTTGATCCTCTTTTCCTAATACCATGGAGTACATGTCCGCATTTGGAAGATTATACTGTCTAACTACCTAATAAAAATAACATATTATGTCTTACTAGCAAAAATAATTCATATCATAAATAAATTAAATGAAACATTACCGCGTTATCCTTCATTTCGCGTATTAAGCTATCATTGGCAATACAGTAAAAAGTTAATTCATCAATAGAGAAAGCAATATCGTGTAATGTTAGGCCTCTTAAAATTATTTCTGCAAAACGTCGGCCAGTACTCATATCCCACTGATATATTACACCTTCCGCACCTAATGTCAATAATTTCGTATCCGATCTTGTCCATAATAAAGTCTTCACTCTATTAATATGTCCTTTTAAAACGAACGTGCTAACATAATCAATGGTTGAATAAACTTGTACAATATTTCCATTAACAGCAGCAAATAAATGTCCACCATAACTAAATGTTGCTGTTTTACAACACCTAATAGGAAACTCCTCCATAGGTATTAAATCATCTATTAGTATACTCATAAAGCGTAACTTGTCACTGAAACCAATTAAACAGAAGAGACCTGTAGGGTGTAATGCAATTCCACAAATATGTTCTGTATACTGTTTAAGTAAAATCAAATTTCCTGATTCAAAATCCCATAATCTTACACTGTTGTCATGTTCTCCACAAGTCATAAAAATCGATTTCCAAACACATGTTGACAGATTACTTATGGGTCCTTGATGTAATGATTGGCCCATATTATGTAACTCTTGTGGCTCTGGATCTACATTTAAGTCTGGTCCCCATAATCTTGCATAAAATATTTGTGTCCAACCAGTTGTTACTACCAGGCGATCCAAGCTTACATTAATATTTATAGTATTGATTTTATATAAGTCTCGTTGATTATCTTTAGATATTTGTGGTGGAATTATATAAATATTTCTTTTAACGTATCTATGCTGACCATCTTTCTCAAATACTACAATTGTTTTAAAACCAAATGCATATGCGAATCCTCTTTGAAATCCAATTAAACAACCAATATTCTGTTCCCAAGGAACATCTTTGCTGACATTCAATAGTGAACTACTAGCTGGCATCACATACTCTTCTCGAATTTGGAGACTCATTGATACTGTCTCTGTCATCTTATACATATTTTTTAAATCACCATGTTCTAAATAAAAGATTTTTCCATCTCGTGTTCCAATAAATAATCTATCCGAATTCAACCATGCCATTGAACATATAAGTATGTTGTCTGCTTTGGAAAATCCATAGGGACGCCATACAGAGTCAGAAAGCGTCAAAAATTTGAAATTGTATAGACCTCCAAGTGCAACTATTCCATTATCTGATGGGTTACAAGCTAATACATCTACAACAGCCAATAAATTCTGCGGATTTCCTACTGCTAAATTGGATTCAACCTTTCCTTTTTCCCAATTGTAATAAAGTAACATTTGATCAGGTTCTCCAGTAACTGCTGCTAAATACTTGTTATCAAAACTAAATCCTATACATGTGAATTTTGTGACACCATGAGCATCATACGGTATTCCAAGTAGTTTTTTCCTCTTAAATGTCTGAAGATCATAAATGGCTATCGTAGGTTTCTCTCCAGTTTCACAAAGTGCTACATACCTCCTTTATAAAAAGAAAAATATATTACTTCATTCTACTGTGCATTGTATATTAGTAACATCAAAACTTACTTATTAGGTGTAACACTAATTATGTTTATTTGTTGCTTATCAGACAACTGTATCAATCTTTGCCGACGTTGTGGAATATTATGCAGTGCTATTACATTTCCAACAGGATATAAAATTTCTGCATCCGTAATATAGTGTACATTTGAAGTTATATCAGTTTTCAATCCATAAAATATTTTTGTTTGTAAAGAAGTAGCCATTATGATCTTTTACCGTTACAATTATAAGCATAAAAAACAGTTTTCCAATTTATAGAACTTGAATGTATATGTACTGTACATATTTACAGTTACCACAGGCTATTGATATTTCCGTGGCAACAACTTTAAATAGTAAAATTTGTATTTGAAATTTGCGATCTTCGATACTTACTTCGATACTTGTTCATAACTTCTCGTCATAAGTTGTTTCCAACTACATTCAGGTTAAGTCATACAAGTAACGGAACTACGGCACACATTTTATATACAAAAACTTAACCTCCAAATGAGTAGCATACAAATAAAAGTTATAAATAATAAAATGTTTTTACATACATGGTTGTCTAATAGCTGATATTACATGATTAATACACGAATTTAAACAAATTAGGCAATATTTCATTTTAATACTTAACCTAAATTTAATAAATTCATTTTATTGTTGTAAAATAATCAATAAACAATGTCTGAAATGATTGACGAAGAAGATTATCAGTCGAACATACAGACTATTGACGATTCTAGTTCAGAATCTTGCAAAAATTGTGGGTACTTGTGTGATCCTTATAAAAAGCCAGGATTATGTTGTAACGTATGTTCAAACAAAATTCATGTAGATTGCTTAAAAAGAGGAAGTGTACCAGTATCTTTTGTAGGAGATGTATTTTTTGATTTAATTTGTGGTCATTGTAATCCTTTTGGTGAAGAAACAGTGACTCGAAACAGAATGCCTTGGCTCAATGTAATTGTATTGACATTATATAATTTACGAGAGAAATCAAGCGGTATCAGCAAAAGAGGCTACTTCCATTGGAAATCTGATATCAGCACATTTGTTGATCGAAATTGGGAGTACTTATTTAAAAAGACAGTGTAAGTAAATTATTTCAGAAACATAAATTTATATGACTTGTGTAGTTATTGCATTAATAATCTTTATATTTTTAGCAAAAGAAAAAAAAATTGGATAGGTACAATATCTGGAACCCTTTCTCACTATAGTGGAATTTTCTTTAAATCAGGAACAGTAGAATTAGGAGAATCTGGATGGTGGAGACTAATTGATAGTGATCCACCGGAAGTCCTTATTGCTAAAAGTAATAACTATATTTATGATTATTTTATAAAATAATTTTTATACATATACAATAATTATAGATGGGAAAATGATATTAGACCGTAAAAAACAAATTGGCAACCATATTAAACCAACAAATAAACTACATGCTAGTCCAACTCTCTCGGAGTCAAGTATTTCAGTTGGAGAAGATAACTGTTATAGTAATAGTTCTATAAAAATTGAAGAATGTTCTGCATATTCACAGGCATATATTCAACCTGATATAACATTTTTTGACTTCCTACTTGAAGAAGATGAACTAACCAGTATGTACCATATATGGCAAACAAATGTACAAATATTATTTAACATATAATAACAGTGTCTTTTAATTTTAGACATGGAAATTGAAGATGATATAATGTCTAATGAACAAAGCGATACTCCATCTTTGTCAGATTTAATTAGAGATTGCCAATACCAAGCTAATAACTTTCATTTTTCACAACTGCTGGACGAATTTGCGCCTGAATGGACATCAAATACGGATATTTCTGAGAATATTAACAGCATTAAAATGGAACAAGCAAAGGAGGATGAAGAAGAACAATATGAAGAAGACAGCAATGATAGTTTAAGTTTTGTTCAGCAACAACCACCTGTTTCTTTATTTCGGGTAACAAAACAACGGCCGTGGCCCTGGCAAAGAAATTATATAATTGGTAAATGTATTTATAGTTCTATAAATATTTTTTCTGCTATTACTATTTTTACCATTTTTTAATGTTTATATTATAGATGAAAAGATACCGCGTATGACACATCAAGAGGAAGCATACTTATTACAGCAAGTTAATAAGTCTGCTCTCGTATCAGCACCTTCAGGAATTAGACGATTTTATCGAAAATTAGCTGTTCGAAAACTTAAACGAGAATATGGTTTGCCAACCTTAGACATTGATAAGTTTGGCCAAAAAACAGAAGTTCTTGGTAAACTTTTGAAAGATACTGGTAGAGTTTTGGACCGATTCTTTGGCGACGACTTAGGTTCGTTTGAGCAAAGACTGCAAGGATATAATGAACCCACATCTGTTCATAGTCCATATACAAATAGACTTTTGAAGCCATTTATAAGAAGAGATACTTTATGCCGTCCTTTATGGTTGAAAGTAATGGAAGAATTACGCGCTAAAGTCAATAAATGTAATCCTAAGTGGAAATCCCCGCCGTTAGCACCGATTGATTATTCTTACGTGAGACCACAACACATTCCCGCAATTAATAGTTTATGTAGTCAATTTTTTTGGCCTGGTATCGATTGTAAGTATCTCTTACTGTTACTTTTATGTTTTTTATCAATATATTCTATTTAAGAACGATTTTGTGTTACATTATTGTTTCAGTGACCGAATGTTTGCAGTACCCCGATTTCAGCTGTGTAGTTTTGTACAAAAAATTAGTCATAGGGTTTGCAATTTTAGTTCCCGATGTTGGTTATAACGAAGCATACATTTCATTTTTTTTGACACGTCCAGAATGGCGTAGATCCGGGATAGGAACATTTATGCTGTACCATCTGATTCAAACGTGTATGGGTAAGGATGTTACCCTACATGTTTCGGCAACCAATCCCGCTTTAATCTTGTATCAGAAATTCGGTTTCAAAGTGGAGGAATTCGTTCAAGACTTCTATGATAAATATATGCCATCAAATTCACGAGAATGTAGGCACGCGCTCTTCTTACGATTAAGTAGATAAATATGAATGAATTTTGTATGGTACATACACACATGTAAATACGCTTATATATTGAATGTCAGTAATATTGCACGAATCAATGATTTAGTTCGTTGCTAATTGTAACAAAATAATTTCAATCGTTTGTACAATAAAAACCAATGTTTCTAAATATTTATATGCTATAGAATTTTATTGATGGATTTATTTACATGTATATATTATAATATATTTTGAAATACGCAACAGTGTAATACATTTAATCTAACGAGAATACATATACGTATAAGCGATTTATGCCATACGCGCCGAACTCTCGAGAGCAATGTCACGAGCAAATCAGATGAATACTAGGAAAATTCTTCCCCCACCATGCCCTACTTTTTCCTTCACCAAGGGAAGCCATCTTTACATGCGATATATCAATACAGTATTTGGCTAAATTCACGTCGTACCAGAAACGATACTATCTTCGTTAATTTTTCTTTTAACGCGAAATTTTAACAAATTATTGTATCTCGATAAGAAACTGTTCATTATTTTATACATTCGTTTTATTAATTTACATTTATTGTTTCTATGTAATCATATCGATATAGTGTTTCGTATATCCCGCCTATTATTTCTGCTCATGTTTCGATCTATAATCGAGAGGAGGGGTTACTGACGTCATTGAATAAGAGCTACGGAACTGCCGTCGACCCATTCTCGAAAGTTCCGGAAACCACTAGAACGAAAGTTTGTATATATGGTCTGCGCAGCTTACGCGACACTTTAGTACGTAAGAAGAGGTGTTAAATGTTGTTTCGTCTGATCTGTCAGAAGCTAACGTTTCATCGATCTACGTAATATCCGAAAATCTCTGTGAATTCAGTGCCAATTGGATTGTATTGTTTATCGAGTAACAAGAACAGTAACGGTAAGTGATAAAAAATTGAAAATTTTCAACGATTGCGGTTTCATAGGAATTACAATTCTGTCAGATGTTCACGGGGAGAAAGATGGGCGACTTAAAACGGGGAGTTGTTCGCGTATGTTCGTCGCGTAACTTTAATGATCGACAAATATTTGAGGTAAAAAGATTGGGACAATTATTATGAGTAGGACAGAATTTATTTTTACGCTGCTCGAAGTCGTTGCACGTTTGCAGAAGCGGACATGCTCGTCGCTTGAACGCGCTCATCATTGCCAGAAATAGATATCTGTGAGATCGTACGTGGGTGCGCGTTAGAGAGACATCCATACTTCTTTTCACGAGAATACGTGAAAAAAATGGCAGATCGTTGGCATTATTATATTTAGTACATCGATGTCGTTTCTCCAACCTGTATCTTGATCCGTGGAAGAATGCGGCACGTTGCATATTCCATTCTATGAATCTGTTCACTAAGAAGCCTGTATCGGAGCGAACATTTTAATCTTTCAAAACCTAAAAAATCAAAAATTTTCTTCATCGCTAATTATTCTCCTGATTATAAAACGTATACTAACGTAATAACAACGATCGAAGTATAATTATTCGAAATTCGAAGTAAGTTAAAAAAAAAATTGCAGTAGAAATTTAAGTTTAGAAAGTCTGGCCCATTTTCGCGAAAAAAGTTTCAAGAACATTCAACAGACGAAAACCATTCTTTGTTTTGTGACGTCGAAGTCGTACTTGAAACTTCAGAAAGAACCACACTTTTATGGTCACATAGCGCTAAACGTAGTTTCCAAATCGTCGATATGTATATGATTCCCGAAAAATGTAATAGTTTCGACGTAATATTAATTTGTTCAAATTACGATTGGAAAAAGATTTATAAAAAAAATATTGTTAATCTGTTAGAGCTATTGGTGATACAATAAAAAAACTGTTTAAATACACTGAAATAAAAATATGTAACTAGTTAAATTATTTTAATAGTTGAAAAGCAATATTTTGTTCATACTAATCTTTATATACATATATAAAACTGATAAAAGTATAATATATAAATTTAAGTCTTATTTAAAATGTTGCAGTCTAGTAACCAATGGGGAAGGACTACTACAGGATATTAGGCATAAGCAAAGATGCCGGCGATGACGAAATCAAAAAAGCCTACAGGAAACTAGCATTAAAATATCATCCTGATAAAAACAGAAGCGCCGGTGCAGAAGAAAAATTTAAGGAGATCGCCGAGGCTTACGAAGTACTTTCTGATGCTAAGAAGAGAGAAGTTTATGACAAGTTTGGTGAAGAAGGACTGAAGGGAGAAGCTGGATCAGCAGGAGGCGGTAGTGGTGGTACATCATACGCGTTCCATGGAGATCCAAATGCGACATTTGCTCAATTCTTCGGTTCTGCGAGTCCCTTCCAACACTTCTTCGAATTTGGTGGTTCTATGGGGAATCGAGTATTCAGTTTCCATGACGACATCATGGACATTGACGATATCGGTGTGGGTGGTGGGCCTCACCGTCCAGGCGGTCAAGGAGGAGCATTTAGATCACATTCGTTCAACTTTGTAGGCCCCAACTCTGGCAGAGGAGGTGGCAAAGATCGTGCTCAAGATCCTGCCATAGAACATGACTTGTACATCTCGTTGGAAGAGATTCTACGTGGATGTACAAAGAAAATGAAGATCTCAAGGCGGGTTGTACAAGCTGATGGCACTATGAAAAAAGAGGATAAAGTTCTCACGATCAACGTGAAACCAGGATGGAAGGCTGGCACAAAAATCACATTTCCAAAAGAAGGTGATCAAGGTCGTGGAAAAGTTCCGGCAGATATCGTTTTCATTATTAGGGACAAACCACATCCACTGTTCAGAAGAGAAGGCAGCGATATACGATACATCTGCAAGATAAGCTTAAAGCAAGCTCTATGCGGTACTATCATCGAAGTTCCTACGCTCACCGGTGAAAAAATTAACTTAAATTTGACGAGAGAAATCGTTAAACCCAATTCGGTCAAGAGGATTCAAGGTCACGGCCTACCATTCCCGAAAGAACCATTAAGGAAAGGTGATCTCCTGGTTTCGTTCGACATCAAATTTCCTGAAACATTAACGCAAAGTGCAAAGGACATATTGTATGATACTCTGCCAAATTGAACTTAAAAACGAAGAAAAAACTATGGATAAATGTCATCGCAACGACAGTCCTCTAATCGTCCCAATTGACGACACTAAACACTCGTGTACGTTCTAGTACATAACGCGTGGTTATAGAGCTGTGAAAGATATTCGTCAAAAGCGAAGCAAATAATAATTGTATCTCATAGTTAGGAAAATGTGATTTTTCCGTTTAGTTGAACGTGTAAAAAATCAATTTCTTGATTTGAGTTTAGGCTGGCTTGATTTCGTTGATATTCGAAAACAAAGGAGAACGAAAGGAGAAGCTAGGTTGTTTCACTCGTACAGTGAAATGTACATTACCTTGACATGCGGGAAGAAAGATCCTAAAAATAATGATGAAGATCGAGTACGTTAAGTTATATCGATTTAATAGTAAGAAGTCTGTTATAGCGTAACTCTGTATGAATGCGATCCTATTATTTTATTCATTCTGTACATTCAGAGTAACTATTATGTACACACGTTGAATGAACGAGTATGTTGCGTACGAATGTATGGTTTCTGTAAGTATTGTTTCGATAGCGCGAATGTGTTTGACACGTCTCGATTCGTACGAAGAGTGTAGTTAGTATCTGTGAGTGTATGACAAAACGAGCCACCACCGTGAATGTGTTCAGTCTTAAGTTATTTTCGTTTATTTAATGTATTCGTAATACACGATTCGATTTTCGTTCTCTGTAAAATACGCGTGTACGAAATAAAAGGATACGGGTATCGCGAACGTTCGTTTATAAAAAAAATTATAGATTATTACTGTTTCTATTTAATCAGAATGGTCCAGTGGATCGTTTTGTCATACGAAAAAAGCGAATGTGCGCGCGAACGGAACTATTTGTAATAATCGAGCTGATCGTTTTCTTATGTAACGCGTCTTCTTAATTTTAATGGTTGGTTAATTATTTGTACGCTAAAATAATATCGATACAAATTAAGTGACACGGTCTGTATTTTTATTCGATCCTTTGGTCTCATCGAGTCGCTCCTACGCTGAATATAACATCGGGACACTCCTAAAATAGACAGCGAAGTAGGTGACGTCATCGTCCTATCTCTCGAGATACTTTCACATATAACTACGTGGCGAACAGTAGAATTTCAGTGTAAATACGCGTGCATACACTCGTGTACAAAATGTATACTCTTCGTTTTCATATACATACTTCGTATACACATACACATGGGCGTGTACGTATATATTATTGGTATACGATTCTGTAGTCTAGCGACATATTTATATTTGTACCGTGTACGTGAAGCGAAGGAAGGGAGTAGGTAATAATAGTTACAATAATAATGAACAGATAAACAGCAAATAAAAATAAGTAGATACTCCAAAAATATCCCTGTCTCTTTTCGCGTATACTATTGATTTCATCTCAAGAATCGTGTTCAACGCGAACGTAGACGTTTCGTTTGATTCTTTGTAGTCATTCATCATGACGAAATAAAAGCGTGAACGTTTCATCCACGTATCTTTAAAAACCACGATCACGGAAATTACTATTTTACCCTTATTGGTACAATTCGGATTTTTCATCGATTCATAGATAGTTATAAGCGGTCTATCAATAGAATCTTATTAGTTCGCACGGTTACGCACATCAGTTGATTAAAAAAGCATAAACAATTGGCAGCCAGTGATCGACGATCTGCAGGAAGCTTGGATGATTTACGATGATCATAGGCGTACTTCTTATGTTTCGTTTCAACCTCATCACGCGCCAATTCTTGGGTGACGCGTACACTTATCGACTTTCAAATTCGAGAATTCGTTTACAGCAAATTTTTAAACAATGCGGTGTACGAAATAGGGTATCTCATGGACTGGAAGATATTTTCGACTTGCTCTTCGGAATTAAAGGTTTTTCCATTCAAAAATGTTTTGTAAGGAACAGAAAATGTGGTAGTCTGTTTTACCACACACACCTTGCCCCCGCAAACTATCATCTTTCCTGTTCCTTACTAAACTTTTTGAATGGAAACACCTTTAATTCCGAAGAGCAAGTCAGTCAGACTGTCGAAAATTTCTTCCAGTACAAACCAACCACATTTTACAAGGAAGGAATTAATAAACTGCCAGGAAGATAGGAGAAGGTCATACATAATAGTGGCAAATACATAATAAATTAATATAATTTTGTTATTCCATGAAATCGAAATTAATGTCTGATAAAAAAAATGGAAGTTATTTATGACTCGACCTAATATATTCATGTAATATCAAAAAAGGAAGAAATTTATGTGACAACCTAATATTTCCACAACTACGCAAGGACGGATCAATTCGTACATTGAAGGGTTCACACCTCCACCCTAATCCATCGAGTTACGTTACAGATTACGCAACTTCCTCCTTGCCTACATCATCAAAGACCTCTCCCGTGGTTTTCGCGAACTCGACGTAATCTTTATCGATCCACTCGTCCTCATCCGGCGGAAATCCAACGCTGTGCGACAGGGAGGTCAACAGGGGTAGTCCGTCTTCTCCCAAGCTGAAATACCTGACAATTTGATCGTCCAACTTGAGACCCCCGGGGTGTGCGTTCTGTGGCCCGAAATCGACGTCCTCGTCGATCCTCTGCCCGTTCTGCATCAGTATTTTCTCAAAACGAAAACTGTCCGGCAAACAGTGATGCTGCCGACAAAAATAATTTTGTCCCTGCTCGGCGTGGCACCACGTCCCATCCGGAAAGTACGGGTCAAGGCCAAGGTCGTTTAATTCCACGCGCGGCGTGTAATAAGACGCTATGCCTTTTCGTCGACAGAATATAGCGCAGGCCATCCATGGTCTTTCGTTTTCGTGCGGTGCTTGAAGACCTCCACCCTTCCCGTCCAATTCCTTCAGCATCTGGCTAAAATCCTCGCACTTCAACGATGCGAACTCGTTAGCTGTCTTCCGTTTCTTCTTGCAGAGACGAGTATCCTCGCAGAGGACCACGTCGTAATGCAGACCCTGACAGCCGATCTCGGTGTTCCTCGGGGTTGGTTCGTTGCAGGTTCTTCGTCTGGTTTGGGCACCGGTGGACCTCGACAGACAACCGCTCCTGCAGGCTCCCGTTTGCCACTGGCTCCAACCACCCGGTTGAATAAAAGGGTTTTGATCACCCGGATGCATCTGCAACGCGTTCTTGCACTCTCCGCCCCGGCATTCTTTACCTGGTGCGCAATACGTCCCGTCCAACGCCGGTCCGGCGAAATAGTAGCCGCTTCTGTGCGGTGTTTTGCATTGCAGGGACTCGCAGGCTCTGTAAAACGTGGCGACGTTCGCGTCTTTGTCACGTAACAGCACCTCGCACTGCTTCTTGCCGTTCCACTCTCTTCCAGGTAGATCGTAGAGACGAGAATGATCCAGACGTGGATCCGACTGAGCTGTTGGCCTGTCCAGGAGGCACGGTTTCGTGTAGGATAGTCTTTGAGCCACGTCGCGGCTACAATCTGACCAGATAGTTTCACCGTGTGTGCCTCTGCTCGGCGACATTATGTAGCCGTCCTTTGGACATGCGTTATTTGTGGAGTCGTGGTGCATCCCTAAGCTTCGTGGAAAAGAGATCGATTGGTTATTGTTGGTGTAGGATTTTTAATATTCAGGGTATTTCACCTAACTTGGTCACCTTAAATATATCGCTCATTTTGCATGATAGAAAAAATCTATAATACAGACCTTGAAATTTCAAAAAAAAAAAAAAAAATAACCTTGAGAACTAGATTCGACCCACCACAGTATTGGCTCCTTCGAATAGAATATTACTCCTCCCTCACATTTTTTCTATCATACAAAATGAGCGACATATTTAAGGTGATCAAGTTAGGTGAAATACCCTATAGTGCAAGGGATTAAAGGCTTGGAGCCTACACTCGCGGTCTACCCGGAATTCGGATTCTACGCAACGTCATATTTATGTTGTAGAAAAAGGACGATAAAATCTAACGCGGAATCTCCCGTCGTCATAATTCACGTCATACCAACGAAAAAAACATGTACTTACTTGTGTCCGATCTCGTGCGCGGCTATATAAACGGACGTAAATCCCGCAGACGGAAAAGGTTTCCCAAATTGGTTAGTCGCGCCAAATTCGGCAATAACGCAGGAATACTGATGGATGCATAAACCTCCTACCACGGCGAGACCCATAGTCGCGCTGTTCTTGCGTCCATCCTCCATCGCGTAAAAATCCAGACCGGAAACGTACAGTCCCATGTCCCAGTGATTAGGATGATACGTGTCGGGATTCTTTCTCATCGCGTAATCGCAGAACGAATCCAACAGTTTACTTCTTTCGCCGTCGTGATGCGGCAGATCACGCGGCTGACTTTGCATCATTTCCAGCCTCACCAAGGAGATATCCACGTTCGCTCCCAAACTCGGATGATGATAAATCGCCTGCACGCCATTTACGTATGCCAGAAGCATGTCGCGAACTTCCTCGTCGTTTCTGCTGAAAAACGGCGAGAACAGCTGGTATCCGGCCTCGTCGAAGAACACCGCCAGTTCCAAGGTCAGAGCTTCGTTTGCCCCGTTGTTGTTGACAAATTTTTCGAGTTTTTCACCGGGTTCCATTACGTCGTTGCTCGACCATTCATGATATTTCGGTTGATCGTGGAACGACATGATAGGACCGAGAGCCCTTTTCACGATATGAGGCTCACCGAAGTTTCTTGAACGCTTTTTAATGTAACGGGTATCGAAAAGCGACGAGTCCTGGTCCCGAAGGGGTGTAATTTCCAACGTGACGTTCTCCAGGAAGACAAGACCGTGCTGCGAAATCAAAGTGTTGGGTATATTTTACCGGGTGTCCTTGATCGGAAGCGGTACAGTCCTTATTACGGTACAACGAGGTTGAAAATGAAAGTTTCGATACCGATGCGTACAAGGACTCTCTTGTATAAGGATTTATTTTTGAGAAATTTTATCTGCCGTACTAACCATACCGCCACTTTTGCAGAGGCTTATCGCCGCGGAACTAAATGCATCCCGATGAAGATAATGACACGAGACGGGGTTGCTGAGTTCCGATAGTTCTTGCTCGGTGTCCTCGTCGATGTGTTTCCATACTCGAAATTGCGGGGCTACAATTTTGTCGTTTTTTCGTAACATTAAGTCGACCGTCTGATCGAACGCTTTGAAACTTAATGGCACCTGTAATTCACGGACTCGTTCTACTTTTCTTTCGCGAGAATTTATGGAGAAGCGTCTGGTACGAATGTTAACGCTAAAACTACCAATGGGGTCCAATGACCCTTCTACAAATTTTCTACTTCAAGCGAGAACATTTGTTAAGCTGACCTTCTTGACATTTATTATACTGATTGTCGTCAAGATAAAGAATCTATAAGTGTATTCATTTACGTTTCATCGTTTGGTCATTTATCTTTCGATTTCGTTTTTAACGTCAAAATAATTGTGCATTATACATCGGTAATTTTAGTGTTAATCGTTAAGTGCTTCGATTGTACGAAAAAATATTAATGTAATTGGAAATGTGGCTGAAAGTATTTTGCAATTATTAAATCACTACCTCTGCGTTGTCTTCCGCGTTCCATAATTGCAACAAAACGATTTCGGTGTCACGACCGTATACAGCGGCGAACAACATTAGCAACGTGATTTCTAACGCGAAGGTCATATTGCACGCTTTGAAATTCAAGTTCAAGTACTTAGAGTAACAACAAACTTGTTCTTTATATATGCATATGGATGCGTGTGGGTGCATACGCGTTGCGAAACCCGTATACCGTGTTTATCTTTACAAAAACATATACAATGCAATATGCATGCTGGCACCTGTATCGCAAATGTCATTGACATCGAGATTTGAATGAATCAAGTAATAACAACTGCTTTGCATTAGCATATATCGCGTGCGGGAAACGGTATTCATAGAGGGACAGTTTTGTTTCGTGAAATAAAAAAAAATCTGTCGAAGAAAAAGGATCTAATATTTTATGGATCCGTGATACTCGTCCAGAGGAGCAAAAAATGCAGTCAACGATCGGATATTTTATAAATATAAACCTGACTGCATTGTTTATGGTCGACGAAGTTAATATCGATTAACAAGTTGATAATGAAACGAACAGACTACGGATTTTTATGATTAATAATCTCCTAATTATCAGAAAGGTACATATATGCTGTAACGATTATATGCGACAATTAGTAAAAATGTCTAGCCAATTAATGTACTAGCTAACAAAATTTTTAATTCGCGAAGTAATGACGCCATCTCCTAAATGAAAGATACAGCAATCCTACTTCATTAACTTGTGACTACTACATTCTTGTAATTAAGTTGAGGACAAGATTCTTTAGTACCAAGACATATTGCATTTGCTAGTTTTCGAACCTACGACGTTGATTGTAATCATTTATTACGCCTCCGGGTAAATGCCGCAAGTCCTTGAAATTTTAGATCCTTTTCTTTCAACATCTTATACGCTTATATCAGTACGACAATATCAGTATCGTGGAACAATTAAACATTGACTAAATCAAGATAAAAATGTGGTATATTTTAATGCATTATTGATTACTCGATGTACAAAACAGATACTGGTACGAAATATAATCTGTTCAGGTAGAACTTTGTACTTTGTTGCATTATATCTACAGAGATACTGTTTACATCTGCTTGTCGATTCTACAAAATCGTATTACCATAATTTTTATTGTATATATATCTCAACCATAATTCGCTTACGCAACGAATGAACGAATGAGTACTACAAACGTGCTAGCGTTCCCTTTTTTCAGCTATCGTTTACAAAAGAAGTATTGCATAGACAAAGATTAACGCATTGAGGCATCATGATTAATCAAATTTCTCTTCCAATAATTCACGCATAGAAAAAGTGTATCTTCATTTTATACTTCCGGTACATATATTAATAATTGATTTTTCACGATATCTCGCGCGATCCTATAAGATTTTGTGATCCAGATGTTTAAAATGATTCGCAAATGGAAGGTAGGAATGAAAGAGAAAATGTGCTTGTTACAAAAAACCTTAGTATTAAAATATTTCAATAAAAACAATAAATAATAATTATGATCAATAATAAAATTAATAGAAGATTCGGCAGTGTATGTAACACGCTAAACTTGGCAGATGCCTACATATCGTTATTCATTATATGTATTTAATGTATAAGGGGATTATTAAATAATTCGACAACTAATTACAATAATTATACGGCGAGCGTTTGATTTCCTTTTCCGTTCTTTTTTTTTTTACAGAATTAATTCACGACACTTTTGCTCGGCTTTTCTTTTTACAACTTTTTGCACTATATACCACACAATGACTAAAAAAAGAACTTGTTTTTTTTATACATCGCAAACGCACGCACATTTCATCGAGCCGCGTTTCTATCTATTTACAAATTGTCTCAAATTTACCAGCAATATCTGTCAAATCCGATCAAATTGCTGGAAATTTTTCCTATTCAACGCTCGTAGAGAGATTATTATTCTTTGGATATTCTGCACAATTCTTACAAATTCGTGAGTAAATTTGTGCAAACAAAAAAGAGAAAGAGGAAAAAAGAATGAATTAGATTTAACTTCCAGTTAGTGAAATGACTATTTTTTTCGCTGTCTGTCGTCATACAATTTATGAGCAACAGTGAACACTTCGATATGCATCTTCCAAGAAACAATCGGAAGATACATGGAGCCGCGTATAAAATTTGCAGCGGATATTTGCTACGAACACACGTAGGTTTTGGTAGCTTCTTTTTTTTTGTTTATCAGCTAACGTTCTTTTGTGACATCCATAATACACGATACATCCCTTTACACAGCAATTTGCTGTTTCGTCACTACACTTAACATGTAATAGTATTTTGGTATAACTAGGACTTTTGCTTGGGGTGAAGGCCTTTCGCATTTACTATCAGTACTAATGATCTGTAGCAAGTATAACCAGGTGTTTTGGAAAGTCGAGGATTTCGAAGTTTGTAAATTTATAAAATTAAAACTTTGCAAATTTTTAGTTTCTAATGTAAGTTACACCTTTACTGTGTTTCTGTCGCGCTAGGGGAAACCAGACTCACCCACGTCTGTACCTAGTTAAGTTAACGTGTAATAGACATGTACCATAATTATTACAGATGCACGGTTACAAACCGTTTAATAATTGCATTCCTTTCACGGAATATAATTTCTATGGTATCAGCATATATTTTTGAAGGCAGACATATTCTCACCGTGTGTCATATATCAAATCGACAATGATCATTCTCTAAATTTCATCACAAAAAAATGTAATTGCTAATAATATTAAATTGAAATATTTATCGGTGAGCATTGTATAAACAGCGTTCTGTTTGTTAACCTTCTCAATATACGCGTGCATACGGTTAAATATTAATTAGATTTTTCATGATCGAAATATAAATTCATTTTCGCGATACATTTAGCCTCGGATTGATCGTGTAAATAAATACAATTCCTACTAACAAAATAAAATAAAATCGCCGAGCTCTTTAACTCGAAGATTGCTCGATAATTTGTTTAATGACCGAACGAAATTTTTTCGTTTAATGTAAAATGACGAATGATGTTCAAATTGAACGATTGTTTGAACAAAAGCGAAAGTGTAATGAACCGTGATCATTGGCGTAACAATAATTTTTGTTTCTTCTAAGGAGGAATACGCTCAGAGTGTTATTACGTTACATCATCGTGTGTTGTATGGCTACGCGCTAAATCCTCGCGTTATTAAGTTACGCTAACGACCACAATGTTGTACTTGTTTCGACAATGATTTCAACACCACACTGCACAACGAATAAAAGAAATAACATGACCTCCAAGACGAGAAAATTAAATATCCATAACTTAAAACAAAGAAGAGAAAAAGAATATTACAGACATTTGTCTGCGAACCTAACAACCACAAGAGAATTCGTTTGAAGCTTGATATAGTCGTTTAAAGATGCGGTGTATAAAAAAAGTAAATTAAGATTGTTCGTCATTCGAAGGCCACTGTCCTGAATGATTCCAATCCCAATCCTTGCCTTTAGGACGAAACTTGCTGGTGCTCCCAGAATTGTTCCAGTCTCTATGAAAAAACTTCTTCTTAAAATGATGACGTTCCGGATCCGATTGACGTTGATATTTCAGAGGTACCGAGGATGCGTTGCCCGTACTACTGTTGGAGGGATTTGGTGGACGAGGACTGGTCGGTGAAGGTGTACGTGGTGGTCCTAAAGCTTCGTCCGGTGAAGGAATCACCGGTGGAGGACCCGTTACTGTACTATCTGATCCTAATCCGCTATCAGGACTCGTGTTCACACCTTCTGTCGACCTTCTTCGTTTGTCCAGTTCCGTAGACGCGAATGCAACCAGTCTGTCGAATCCGGAACTGATACGATCTTGCCAATCCGCCTCTCCATCTGCAAAATAAATTCGATTTAGTTGTACCGCTTGTACACGGTAAGACGGTACAATGGATTTTCATAAAAATAAGCCAATAACCCTTCTTTTTTTTTAGCAATATATTCTTTGTTGTCGATAGTTTAACGATCTCTTACGAGTCTATTCTGGTACATGCTGAAACCGTAAGCGTTATTTACAATATGAGAGAGACTCGTGAACTAGAGTTTTGCCTTAATCGGTTAAAATACTCTAAATATAACTTTGAATGTAGTTTAAGGAGTCGCACACTTGAAATAAATTTGAGAGATTCGATTGACAAATTTGAAAGAGAAAAAATACCGAGGATTTAAATTGCTAAGTATTACAATGTATACAAGTCTATCGATAAAATATATTTTTAAAATATATCTTATAATAGCGTGATTGTATTAATCTACATCATGTATACTACCTTATAACTAGACTATATGGATATTTATGCATTTTTGATTGTTAAAACCTGCAAGATATACATAAATTGTGTGATCTACAGATCCCGGTTACAGGCTTTAACATATCCTTGCATAAACATTCACAGACTATTTACTATATATACTTCATTTTTTCTTGTACGATGTGCACAAGTATGCAATGAAGGAAACACTATATTAATCGCACTTAGTAAATTATATGATCATGCAAACAAGCATGCACTAAAATTACAAAAGCCCATCAATTAAAGATACAATGTTCCTGTATAAATCTAACATGCTTTGCTTGTTCATTGTATGCATAGGCCGGCTGCAAATGTAAAACAGTAGCAATTTCCCTTATTCCGAAAGATTTTGCGAGTCTGGCTTATTTTCATGGAAATACTTTTATCTACATCTTATATTTCAATTAGAACCGAATATGTAAATTATTTCTACTTGCGGCTAAAAAAAAGCTAAAAGAATCTATATATTTGTCAAATGGCTATGATTACGATAATAAACAAAAAAAATTTTGAACAACCCCTGTGGGATAACTCACCAGCAACCACGAACCAACCCACAGGCAGCCGTACTTTTTGATTTCTCCTCTGAACGTGTCTCAATCTCTAATAAAACAAGCTTCAAGGGTTGTGAGTGAGATTGAGTATGTGACAGACAGATCTAACCAACAAACAGCTACAGTGCATCTAACAAATACAGCAAACAACAACAAAAATAAATATAAATAAAGATTAAGTACCAGCTCCATAAGATAAGATAAACCATAGATGATGTTCTTAAACCGTTAGTGCAAAAAAAAACTATTGAAAGATGCATAGCAGAAACTAATACGACAGTGTTTTAAAAGGATAAAGCAGAGTGTTTAGTAAAAGTTTTGTATAGTAAAGGTTTAAAAGTGTGATCACGAATAGTGTAAATAAAATGTACACCTGTTAAATATAATACAGTAATATATTAATTCAAGTAAAATTGTTGTATTTTCTAGTCTATCACACGATTTCTATCTTTTCTAATCAAGTGGGATAATAATATAAAAATCAACTTATGTTTTATTGATATGCACATATACATATATATATATATATATATATATATATATATATATATATATATATATATATATATATATATATATATATATATATATAATTATTCTGTAATATTCTGTAATTATGTAATAATTATTACATAATTATTCTGTATAAACATATTCATAAATATTTAAAAACTCGAAATATATCGATGTTTCTTCTTACAGCCAATTTGGGAAGCATATAATCAGTTGAATATGTACATTGAAAAGCGTTTCCTACTCAAATAATTCTGTAGACCGCATAATTAAAAACAGCTTAAAAACATGAGACATTCCGCTTACCGTCGTCACCGATACCGTTTCGTTGTCTCTGCGTTGTCATTTGGGGTTCATCAACTAGTGGTGTAGATGTATTAGAATGTGGTTCTACAAGGGGACTTAATGGTGCTCCGCTTGTGCTTACTGATGATACAACTGCTTCTGTCTTTACTGACATCGCAGGCTGTGATTGACAAATGGCTGTGACAATACCATTTGTTGTTGCACTGCCATTACTGTTACTACTGGTTGCATACCGTGGGTACGGTTGAAATCTATTACGAAAGTAACATATGTTAGTAGATAATGATATTTTGAAATGAGAGACAAAACACTGCAAATGAAATTTTAATACCTTCTACTTGTAGAAAGCATTGGCTCCGTTTTTGGATTGTGATTATTCAATATACGAGCGTGTAACGATGCAGCTAATCCTTCTACCGGTAAAAGTTCACCGTTCGACACAGCTTGTGATGAATGCAATGACGATGGAGGATGATTTTGCGCGAGCGACTGAGGATTGTCGGAGAAATACGACTCGTGATAAGGCTTGATGTCCGCGCGAGGTAACTGAACCGGAGTATATCTGAATAAGAAAGTATTGTTTAAATTGTGACGCTAAATTAATTCGTAAAATGATTACTTTCGAATGAACGTGTACGATACCTTTGCGGTTGCGTAACTGGTGTAAACAAAACGGATGATCTCGAAGTAGTGGTAGGGGTACATGTTGAAACTGCTGAAGAAGTTGGAGCGTAACTTGCTACATGCGCGAGAGTCGATAAACCAGCATCACCCTCCGCACTAGCTGGTCTACTGATAGGAGAATATACAGTCTCCGGCCTTATCATTGCGCTCATATCAACGGCAGCGTTTATTATAGATTGATTAGATATTTCTAAAGTCCTCTCTATTTCTCCGCTAACCAAATCCCCGATTGTTCTGGTACCAAGCAATCCATTCCCCCCTGTTACAATACGATTGTCATGACCCGATTGCCTAGAGTCAATTGTTGACCTATCGGATGGTGTTAAATGAGAGGAAAGACGTTCTTGAGACAGGTGACGGCGAAGTGCCAGTTTCGCAGGTGAAACCTGTAAATGTATAACATATTTCATGTACTTTGTGCATTCAACAATTTCAAGGTGGTCAATTATATTTACCTGTGTATAATCAGGAGTAGAAACATTTTGCGGTAAAGCGATACGTTTTCTATCTGGTTCAGTCTGATTTTGTAATTGCACCTGTAGTTGCATTTGTTGTTGTTTATTCCTATTCTGTTGATCTTCGTTCAGAACACTTGTGATAATACTCTTTAATCTATCCTCAAAATTTGCAACCCTAGGAGGTTCCTGAGTTCTATTTGTTGTTTCTTTATTACTTGCTTGCAACTGCGAAGATGAAATCGATGACGAAGTTGTAGAAAAACTGAGAGATGCTTGTGGCAGTCTGGTCCTAGAATTGCTGTTTGTATTAGTGTTTTGTCTATTTAGTATTCGACCTGCCTCTATTTGCCTGCCTGTTTCCAAAATTTTTTGTGCCAATATTTCTGGGTTGTTTTCTTGAATTTTTCCGATATCTGGCACATCTGGCCACTCTTGCGATCTAGAACGTCCTTCCCTGTTTTTCCGCGATGATCCACTTTTTCCATTTTGTTGCTGATGATGATGTTGATTTTGCGAATGTTTCGTGTTCATTGCTTCTCTCTGTTGTTGAGCGATTGCAGCTACTTGTTTCTCGTTGCTCGCTCTTTCGAGTACATTCAATTCATGTTCCAATTTGGATACCTATAAGTATATAGAAATTCAAATGATGTACTTAAATGTGATATATGATAGTATATGCTGATAAAGATAATATTACTTGACAATGTAATCTTTTGCGTTGGGACAATGTTGCGGATATTTCCTTTAATATATAATCCTGAGTCAGCGGTTGTGGTGGATTCGATATACCGTTTGTATTCGTAAGACTGCTATATTTCTCTTGTAGTTCTTGGTGTCTAAGAGCAGTCAATCTTGACTGTTCACTTTCCATGGATGCAACTTGGGCTTGTAGTTTACTTGCTTTAGCTTGCAATTGTTTATGTCTAAGAACTATTTCCTTAGCTTTTGCAAGTAAATCACCCGGCGATGTTGCATTTATACCTAACTCGGTCATTCGTGCTTTTAAAAGCGCTACGCTATCATCAATTAGTACCTTTATCTGTTTTTCCAATTGTGCCGCTCTAGATTGTAATTTGGAATTTCTTTCTCTTTCTTTAGCAATATCTGTGTTGACTGACACTCTATACGAAGGAGTTCTCATTGATTCTAACATGAGCATGAATTGGTCCCTGCCGATGAAAACCGATGCATAAAAAATCTGTTCATATATAATGTATATAACTTAAAATTAGATATGTACCTATACAAGTCCAAAAGTATTTGTAAAGCATATGGAGTGGCGGACGGAGCAGGTG
This sequence comes from Coelioxys conoideus, assembly GCA_947623535.1. Lineage (NCBI taxonomy): Eukaryota > Metazoa > Arthropoda > Insecta > Hymenoptera > Megachilidae > Coelioxys > Coelioxys conoideus. The sequence continues at coordinate 1,428,866 of OX392452.1, read as the reverse complement.
GTATACTAAGTTCTTCATGCACAGAGGTGGAATGTGATTGTAAAGAGAGTGACAATGAAGATAGTTGTTGATCCACACAACCGGGCGCAGGTGGTGGTTTCTTTCCCAAAGCTTGAGGAGATGTACTAAGTAACGTTTGGCTATGTAACAAATCTAGACCAGAAATATTAATTGCTTTCTTCGGTTTAGATTTCTTCACACCTCTTCCCCTCTGTCTGCCTCTAGTTGGAGGCCTTGTAATACCATTAGTTTTCCTATTTAACTTCCTACGAATTTTATTTGGTTGCCGACGATTTTTAATATTATTCTCTTCCAAATCTGTATCGCTATTCGTCCCTTGCTGTTCAGAATGATTTGGACTATCTAACTGCCTCGACAGATCTCGTTTAGCTCTATCGCCTCTCTCGTTTCTACTTGTAATCTTATTACTATTGCTGGCAGTGTTATTTATCACAGAATCAGAGTTCTCATCACCACCTTGTTTATTATTTTTTAAACGGTGGAAATAACGTTCTAATTTGGTACGATCAATTACATGTAAATAGTAAGACACTGGTTTACCAGTCCAAGATACAGAACCCTTTAATGGTGACATTTCTGACACATGCATTATTGTACCAATATCTATAAATAAAAACGTTCGATTAGTGAATATTTTGTGAATGGTTTTCCAATTTTTAGAAACGAAATACATTACCACTAAGATTTCTATCCGTTATGCGAAAGTTGAGGGGACAAAATGATTTTGATGACACTATACGGGCACCATCTCTTAAATCCGCAAATCGCTCTTTCAATTGATGATCTACCGTTGGACCAAATGCGAAATTATTGACAAATACTATCGTAGCTCCAGTAATGCTTTCACGATGTTCATCAGCTAAAAAATCGCCTTTTACCAAACGATATTCGCCGCATCTTTTCCCATACCAATTCAACCATTTACGAAAGTTTACTTCCATACTCTAATATTTGACAAAAAAATAAGTTTGTAATGCTACTGACTAAGAAACAGTATTACAAACTTATCAAAAGTATCATATACCTGTGCATATCTTGAAGGTACATCAGCTCTCTCAACGCCAATACAAATTTTACACAAGGTTGCTGCTGCCATTTGAAGAACTACTTGACCAACTCCAGATCCCAAATCAACAAATACATCGTCCTCTGTTACATCGATCTGATCGATCATTTGACACACAAGCTCATAACTTGTTTCACCATATACTTCCGGTGAAAAGGGTTCATACTGATTTAATTTATCTGGTTCAACTACTGCCTGATTATAAGTTTGTTGAAGTATATGCCTTAATAAACCGCGACTTGGTCTCTTATTTAACCTTTGAGATGGTAAACTAGTGCCTTTTTCCTATATTAGATTAGTTAAAAATTAGGTGAATTATAGCAATACCAAATGACAACTGAATAGTTTTAAAGTATCAAACTTACCAATTGAACTAAACTATCTATTGCTCTATTAAATCTGTCACATAAACTTTTCATACTTTCATAATCTCTTGTGTCATAATTACATAAAATATTGTTTTCTAATGGTAGCTTTAAATCTGGCAAATCCTCACAAACCCATCGCATTGTTTCAACAACATCGAGTGCCCCATCATGTCGATCCTACAATTAATAAAATTCAATTAAATATGTATATTTATTCAATCAATACTATTGTAAATTTCATAATAATTAATACAGAAAAGCAAATACAATTTCTTAAGAGAAAAAAACACAGTTTACTTCAAATTGCTTTATTAAAACACAATACTTTTTAAACAAAAATAATTTTCTCCTAGCTTTAAAAAAATATTACAAATATAGGCTAGTAAAAAATAAAAACTAGTAGTATTTCTCAATTCTTAACATTTAATTAATGAAACATATAGATTTATAAATGACACAGGCACCTAGTTTCATATAACATTTTTTTCTTGTTAAACCTTGTAAAATGTACTAGTTAAGTTTTGAAAAAATACACAAACAGGAAGACACTGTGATGATAAAAACTTGATACAAACAAAAATGCAACAGCTGCATCAGTAACAATATAGAAACAGCTGATAGCATATAGTATATGTATGGCAACAAAAATGTTAAAATGTATTTCATGTTTATAAATATGCCACATTAAAACATACAGGTAAATTGCAACACAGTACATTAAAGGATTAAACATTGGGTTATTCAAATATTTAAATCAGCAGTGACAAGTGATACCTATCAAGTATTAATTTCTAGAGATTTACTCAATTCGAAAAAAAATTTTTTTTCCCTCATTTTGCAATAATTTAAATACGAAATATCAAAAAAATAGTAAAATTCCAAGATAAAATAAACGTGTCAGCCTGACAAAATAACAGAACGATGATTTCGTGTCGTGCGAATAGATGTACAATCAGCTGTGAGAATATGTGATAAAAGTCAGGTGATACACGAGTATTCAACACGAAATATCTCGTATATTTACGAGTCGATAATTTCAAGCGCGCAATTATCAATATTCTCACATTTCCGGATCCGGAGGTAAGGGGCCATTGATAGACGATCGGTTCTGCTCCGGCTGGCGAGTGCAGGCGCAGCTCCATTTTAGCAGGGCCGTCGTCCTCGTCCCCGTCGCCGTCGTCGTCCACTTCTTCAGCAAAGCGTTTCTCCCGAAAGCCTAGTTTAGGATCGCGTGATGTAACCACTTGAATAAACCGTTCGGTGGAGGATCGTGGTCGCTCGTCCTCCCTGCACTAGGACACTACCACCACGTAGACGACGCTCGTGGACCCCCCACGCTCCGCGGTTACTTCCCCGGACATGAAAAGACACGAAGGGCCACTTTCAGCGACCGTCAACTCGCGGGGACAAGCCTCAGCCTCGGTGGTGAGCATTCAATTGCGACGCGACGGTGCAGGGGCCCAGGCAGGCACGCCAGAACGGCCACCAGGAACACGGAACACGAGGTACACAACAGAAAAACACTGACAGACTATTGTGCTGCTCAAGAAACAGCGGTTTGGGGGGGGATGACGACATCAAAACATGGCGTCATGCCTCTTCCTTCTACCGTACCGTGTTCATGCGGCAGCACATCCGGGTGTTCCGCGCCAACTTCCTTCACTGCGCATGCGTTCAAAGAACCGTTGAACTTTCGACCGCGGGTACGGTGTCGAGCATAGTAGATTTATCTAGGGGAAAAGGACAGTATCGGATAACAACATATTAGTAGCTACGGGCCCCTTCTTGTACCCTTTCAAAATTTAGAACTTCAGGATCTTAGAAATTTAGGTATTTAAAATTTTGGGAACCTACGAATTTGGTGATTTGAGAATTTAGATATTTGGAACTTTTCGAATTTAAATATTTCTTAATTTAAAACACACTATATCTTCTTTTTCTACATCATCCATTTCTCTAGGGCAAGTTTAAAATCCTCTGAACTGTACAATTTTCTTACAGTACTTTGTATCGTTTGAATATTTAGTTGTAATCGTGTAATAAAATGACGAATTCATTTAAAATGATATTTGTTAATTACAGATACAATTATTACGTATGTCATGTACAATTGTACACTATTTATGATGCGATAATGCATGCTTAAAATTATAAAAATTTTATTTATCCCGAAGAAATATAATTGCAAAAGTATCTGTTCTATGTGATTAATTTCTATTTAGAAATTAAACTCGTTGTGATCTAAGTATAATGTTGCGTTATGTTGTTACATATGTATATAAAAAAGCAAGAGTTTTCATATTGATATTTTCGTAGAAACGCAATTACATCTACAGGGTGACCTATTGATAGTACATGGTATTTGTCACGTAGGCAGTCACGTGCAAGAGTCAGCGCCTCTGTACAAAGTGTATAGAACCCATAGCGTTTTAAATAAGGAAAAGGGAGTGCAAAGCACCGGATGCATATTTAAAAACATTTTGTATGTACCATGATATCAGAATAAAGAACTATTTTATATTAATTGTTGTTAAAAGACTGCACCGAACATTTTGTATATGTATACAAAATATCGGTCGATGTTTTGATTCATCTTACGGGACTTATGCGAACTAAGAAGTACAGTTATCACCGAATGACGTGTTGCGTGTATTTCTTGATTGTAAATTGTAAATATATTGTAACTAGGTTAATTAAATAATATAATAAACGTGTAGCCATGACAGACGAACTGAAGTTAGATCATCGTGCAAAAAAAAGGATTAAAGAGGTTAAAAGAAAAGCTAGACCAGGTAAACGTGTTATAACCTAAATCATAACCTATACGTTGACGTGATATGGACGTAAATTAGTTGTAACAAACAATTCTTCTTCACAACTTATTTTATATTACTAGTATGACTAGAAGTAATTGAGACAGCGTTTGTCTTCTTGTGATGCTCCTCATTATAAACAGAATTTGGAAATGTGATACAAGACCGAGCTGTCTTTGCCGACCTTGGATGATGTAACTCCAAATTTACTGAAAGTATTACGATACAGTATAATACAATGCACTTATATGTAATTAATTTACTAATTCAATACGGATAAAGCATTCATTGTCACATAGTATCAGTAATACGTATGAATTTTAAATGTTAATAAAACCTGTTACTCGTACAAAATAAGTTATTCTTATATTAAATTGTCCTGCTTTCTTTAAGATAATATTTGTTATGCTATTGATGTTACACAATTTGTTTAGAGCTCGGAGATAAAACCGCTTGGACGCAACATGGCTATAATAAAAGTTTTGAATCATTTTGGAATTTTACGGATAATGTAGATCGTATAGAAGAATCCAAAGTATCTACAGAAGAGTTTATAGAGAAATATGAGAAACCTTACAAGCCTGTGATAATTCAAGGTGTTCAAAATGGCTGGAAAGCCCAGTACAAGTGGACTATAGAGGTTTATAATTATGAAATTATACAATTTATACTTTTAAAATTCACATAATGTTGTTAATAAGCAGTTGGTAATGATTTTATTTTAAAATACAGAGGTTAGTCAAAAAATACAGAAATCAAAAATTTAAATGTGGAGAAGATAATGAAGGATATAGTGTAAAAATGAAGATGAAGTACTATGTACGTTATATGCTTAATAATGAAGATGATTCGCCTTTGTACATCTTTGACAGTTCCTTTGGTGAACATCCTAGACGAAAAAAGTTATTAGAAGATTATGTTATTCCAAAATATTTCCGTGATGACCTTTTTCAATATGCTGGCGAACACAGGAGACCACCATATCGCTGGTTCGTTATGGGACCTGCAAGATCTGGTAAACACTTTAATTATATTTAAAATGAATATTAAACCATTGTATGCATGAGCACAGAGTATGTTAAAAGTCAAACTTCAGTATTTATTATGAATAAAATTTTGAATTGCAGTAGTTTCACTTTAATTACACCTTTAAAGTATATTATAAATAAATAACATAAATGCAGGTACTGGGATTCATATAGATCCTTTAGGGACCAGTGCCTGGAATGCATTGATTTCTGGACACAAAAGATGGTGCCTCTTTCCTACCCACACCCCTAGAGAGCTCCTTAAAGTTTCTGGAGCGGAAGGTGGTAAACAAAGAGACGAAGCTATTACATGGTTTTCTGTCATATATCCACGTACAAAGTTACCCACTTGGCCACAAGATTGTTTACCAATAGAGATTTTACAAAATCCGGGTGAAACTGTCTTTGTACCTGGAGGCTGGTGGCATGTTGTATTAAATCTTGATGAAACTATAGCAGTAACACAAAACTTCTGTTCCCGTACAAATTTTCCAGTAGTGTGGCACAAAACTGTAAGAATTCATGAATTCAACAAAATACACAGCATGTATGGTATATTTATATTTTCAAGTTTTTAAAGATGTTTTAATAAGAAGTTTTTTTTATAGGTGCGGGGAAGACCAAAATTATCACGTAAATGGTTAAAGGTACTCAGGGATAAAGAACCAGAATTGGCGTCGCTCGCCGAAACTATAGATGTAAAAGAAGACACAGGTGTTGCTAGCGATTCTTCAAGTGGTTCTTCGAGTAGTTCGTCAAGTAGTAGTAGTAGTAGTCAGTCAGAAGACAGTGCAGATGATAGTGGTCAAGAATCATTGACAACACACAAGAAGAAGAAAAGGTATGTATTCCGTTCTTTGTATTATATTGTACAGATTAAAAAGAGATCACATTTAATACTGTTTTAAACAATTTATTTTTTATAATTATAAATATAATTAAGCATAATACTGTTCTCAAATTTTTAGAAGAAAATTAAATAACAGCCAACCCTGACAATATCAAGCATTTGGGACCTACAGAGACCTCAGACTGTACAGTATTAATCAACAATTATTGTTTGTACTAAAAGTAAATATTATAATTATTACCACCTTCATGTTCATAATAAAATAAATGCTAGATAATACCAAATTTGTTCTTATTGAATAAATTTGTTTTAATTCTATATTGAACTGCCACGCGATAATGCACTTAATTTTTGCTAAATTAAATTTTTAGTATTACATATTTGGACTTCATACTTTTCATATGAAAAATGTTTCTATTTATTATTTAAAAGGCATTTATAAATTCAATTCATATTTGACACTTATATTCGATAATATAAGACAAAACATACAAAACTGAAGTTACAAACATTTAAAAAACAAAAACACATTTATACATACATGTATACAAAAATAAAATATAAAAACCAACAAGCAATAAGTCAGGTGCATTATCATTTCCAATCTTCACATTAGTGTTCGTTCGTATTATAAATTAACAAATAAATAAAAAATATTATAGTCACGAAATAAATACATTATCTTAGGTGCATGTATTAACTTTTCAATGAGTTGCTTCTCTGGAAAGTTCTTGCATCTCTCTTACAGTAGTTCCACAGCTTCACCGTTCCGTCACTTCACGTCGACGTGGTAACCATGCAAAGCACCAAATTGGAGTGTAAACAACATAGAAGCAAAGTAATAGAAAAATAAATTAAAGTCTCATATTCAATAGATTCACAAGATTATCATTAAAAATTGTTATCTTTTACTACCAATTCATTCAGTCAAACATAGTCATATAATGCATTCATAACCGCAATCACACTATATTAGTGATGTTTTACTACTAAATCACACAAACAGTATTAAAAAGCAATACTTCACATACATAGCTGGAATAGAAACAAAATTAATTTACATAACAAAATAGATACCGTTTTTCACATATTGTTTTGAACAAAAAATATGTCAGTTTAACATGTGATATAAATAATTTAAAGCGCATTTCCGATTTTCATTAAATCCGAGTAAGTTTAACAATGGCATTGTATAGTATTTGAAGTATAAAAAAAATGAATGTTTTCTATGTTGGTGAAAAATAATTTTGAAAATATGTTAAACAGATAAATACTTAAGTACATTGTTAATTATTAACGATTAGTTGGTAAAAAGTTAGAATTTTGTTTAATGACATTTCTGCCAGATTTTTATGACAGACATGTCCAAACACTTTCAAGTAACAGCCAAAGTGTGTTCAGACAAGCATGCGCATTACCACATCAACAATCTATAAATGCAAAAAAATAATACGCAGCAAAGTAGAAAAATAAGTTAAAGAGAAACTGTGGAAATAGACATGGATAATGAGGAATCGGGAATACGCCACAGCTTGATCTCCCCAGAGCTGCAATCAATATTTAAGACGTTATTCCATCTAAGAAAATCATGACAAATACTGAACCCAAGCACACATTTCAAACTAATTAAATACAGCATATAATTATTGGCATAACTAGGATTTTTGTCTGTGGTAGATCAAATCTACTAGCTTTACACCTCTCATACTACCTGGTCTTGTACCTAGTCCTGTATGCTTCGGATCAGTCGAATGTAAATAATAACATAAAAAGATTACTTACTTGCTTGCGGTGAAAATGTGTTGCTGATTAGTTATTATAGCATTAATAGCAGAACCGTGTGCTCTGACTTCCCCTATTGGGCTACACTCTCCTTGATCCTTTGGTACACTCCACGCCTTCAAAATTCCACCTCGACAACCTGATATCATTACAGATCCATTGTTTATCATAGACAAACCCAAAATCCAATCTTTGTGAGCATTATTTAGCGACTGGACTAATTCCATTCTACTTAGATCCCATCGTTTAATACACATGTCCCTTGACCCTGTAACATATCGATTATGAATTAATACAAATTATAAAAAAAATAAGAAATTCAATCCAACAAATGTTTACCAGAAAACAGTGTCGAATCACATGTTGCTAAACATTGTACACCATCATAATGTGGTGGTGCCAGGCTGATCGATTGACCGGATGTATTTGGTTCAACGAGTGATATTAAATGATCTTTACTCCCTGTTATTACTTTACCATCCTCTGCGACTGCTAAACACATTACTGCTGCCGTGTGCGGTGTACTTAGTCGTCCAGTACACGTTAATTTACGTAGATCCCATATTCTAACTTTATCACTGGATGCAGTATATAATTCCTGCTCGTCCGTGCTGAGTACCAAATCATTGATAGTTGTTTCACCAACGGGAAGTTGTAGCATCCTAGATGGAGTCGATAATGTGATTGGCCCACTTTGTACTTGGCCGGATGAGTATAAAGTTTTTATACAACTATTGGCTGCCCTCAAATCCCAAACTTTTACATAGGCTGAAGAAACGCTGAATAACAAATCATGCAGTGGAGAATATTTCACTGCTACGACGTTATTTGGATGACCAGTCAATGTGAGGTTTTCAATTCCTGTTCCTAAATCCCATACTTTCACGGTTCGATCTAAAATAATATTACATACGATCAATTTTTAATTTAAGGTGATATTAAAATTTAGTTTAAGCAGTGGTATTATCTTATACCTTTCGAACCACTGAATAGTAAATCTGAAGTTGCACACATCGTTAAAACAGCTTTACTGTGCCCTTCGGCTACGTGTGAACAATGTAAAACCGCTCGTGGCTGTATCTGAAAATTATTGTTTATGTTATAAGAATCTAAGAAAATTTTTGGGTTGCATTAATTTACCTTGCCTTGATATTGAGAAATAATTCCTTTCATAGGTTGTGGGTCTGTTGATGCTGGTTGTCTGCTTGCAGTTAGTCTAGAGAAAACATTTTCTTCTCGACTGTTGAATCGTCGATACGTGGTTGGTGATCCAGGTGGTGATGACACATCTGTATGTGCTACCTGTTCCCTAGTTGAGGGTTTGTTATGTTAGCGTGTTAGTTAGCTAGCTTTTTGTCAATTCTAATCCAGGCAGCTATATAGATTCAAAATAATGTGAATCGTGCGTGTGCATCACTATTGCAAAAGAAAATTATTGATTCAAATTTCATTAATAACTAGTTCATTAGATGGTAAGTGTATTAAGTCTGGTAATATCAAACTTGACTTGATATGGTATACACAATAAGGTATAATGCATTAATCTTTGTAAACTTAGAATATTTTAATAATCAACAAATTATCAGTGCAAAAATTAATTACATAAAATGTACATTATAATTCATTAAAGAACATGTTAACATAATTTTAACAAAAAATCATCCACCAAGGTCTAGTCACAAGTATTGTCACAAATGCACATTCAATGTTTGTGCTTTTATTTATTAATAAGTATGTATACAAAATAACTGTTTACATATATACAAGTTCATGACCTTTACACGAAATAAATATACTTCGTACAGATAGAAATTTTTATGAAATTTATACATGTGTATATTCCAAAACAATAGAAATATATATACATACAAGTACAGTACATTAAATATATTAAATTATGATAAATTAAAACAAACTTAATCAAATATTAGTAATAACTATAGTAAACAAATATTATTATTATTATTATAAATAACTTTATGAAATATTAAAGTTTTAAATGTTCTTAATTCAAGTTAGAATTCATTTTGTAATATATAATTTGTACATTAGTAACTTTATTAAATAAATAATAATTGATAAGACCGAAATGAAATAATAGAAATTTGTTGTGCAAATGCAATAAAAAAGAACGAACAAAATAATTGTATAATTAATTAAATAATAAAATAGATGCTTCTTTAATACATTTTTTCCTGCATTTCAGTAATATTCCTTTTGTTTTGCAGTTTCTTTGTAAAATAATTAATGCATTTGTTTGACTTCTTCAAGAATAAAGTTTAACCAGTAGTGCATGTAACAGTGCATCAAAACAAAGATACGTAAAAAATATAAACATAAAAACGTGCTGCAGGATTATCACTCACATGGAGCCTCCACCAGGATGAAGTGGTCGCCGCAATGGCCTTGGCGATGTACTATCGCGTCGGCTTAGGGTCGGAGAGCCACCAGTTATACCGCCATGCTGACTTCTTGTTAAGACTAAACCTCTAATTGACAGAAATATTTGTGTTTTACAAAATTGGAAAACTCTATTTTGAAATCAGTAAAACGTTATACCCACTTTAAACTACCTGGCGCACTAGGTACTCTGGTGAGTGGATGATTATAACTTTGATTTTGATCCTCCATCTTCACATTATCTTGACTGGCTTGAACTCCATAAAGAAGCTCTTGAGGTTGCGTAGTTCTCCTCCTCACTTTATTGTTACGTTGTTTTTCTTCCCCAATTATAACTTGACTATAATTTTCACTAATATTCCGAGTAAAGCAAACATTACTAATGACCAGTAACTTCGTATTAATAGAGGAAACAAATTAAATGTTACGTACTTTTCTGGCGATGAGCTCCTTGAACTCGGAGGGCTATAATTCAATGCATTATGATGATTATTTGTAAGAGACAAAAGATCTCTGTCACGTAATACGTGCTCTAATAGCTGATGTTGCACATCACTTTCTTGTGCAACTTGATTTAATCGCGATTCCATATCACGAACTTCAAGTTGTTTTTGAGCGGCTACGCAGCTTTGTTCCACGGTAAATGCTAACATCCTTTGTAACAAATATTGAGCTTCATCTACAGATTGGATCGTCGATATAAGAGCTTCTACGCCAGGTTCGCCTTCACCTTCTCCGTCACCCATTTCTACCATATCACGCTGACATTCCGCAATACTATCCTGTAAACAACAACGTCAAAAACGTGTCATATCTTATATACAGAGGAGTCACGTTGTATGAAAAACTTCCTGCAAATTTTGTAAAGAGTTCTATTATACGACCCATTCTATAATCTTTCATTTTCCTACAGTCACAAGCAGAGTCATATATGAGACTACACTACATTAATTACTACAAAAGATAATTTTTACCTGCAGGTAACTGATTTTACTTCTGACATTATCAATTTCTTCGTCGATATCAGCCGTATCCCCTCTTGAACTTGCTATAACATTTCTGTGTTTTTGTAGCTTTTCCAGTTCCCTACCTAACTCTTCCCGTTCTTGAAGAAGTCTTTCCATTTCTCTCTCCGTTTCTGCCGCTGCCTGTTTAGCCAATGCTTGCTTCGCAATAGTTCTCTCAAACGTTTGCCACCTTTGTTTCAACGCTTTTGAATTGATTGGTTTAGGTGGTGCTCTGCCTGCAGCTTTTTGACTGAGACCTCTGTCCCGTTTTCTTAATGCTGATACTTCTTCTTGTTTGCGTCTAAGCACCACTTCCTTCATTCTTTTATCAGCTTCAAGCGTTCGAATCATATTTGCGTTTTTTCTACTTTCTTTACGCAACTGTGCTATTTCTCTATTTCGTCTCAACTCATTTTCTTTGTGTCTTTGGGCTTCTTCGCGCATTTTATTTAGAAGTTTCACTTTCGCTCTTTTCATCTCAGCCAGTTCATTTCGTAATCCTCTTAATCTGTTTTCATTTTGAGACTGGTTCTTAAGCAATCTTGCATGCTCTTTTTTTGCCGACTTTAAAAGTTGCATTTCCTTTTGCATCGCAGAAAGTTTCTTTTCATACTCGTCGCGTAATTTTTTTACTTTCTCAGTTGGCGGTGTTGGTTGCTGTTGTAACGAGTGTAACACCTTGTCTCTTTCTTCCTGAGTATCCCTAATACGGGCTTGTAACTGAGCAAGCTTATCTTCATAATGTTGCTTCATTGTTTGTAAGCGCCGTTGTGAAAGTTCAAGTTCCTGTATTAATCGCTGTTTCACGTCAATGTCTGATGTTAATGCTTCTAGTTCACGACCCATAGCTTCTTCTTCTTCGTCCTCTTCTGTAAAATATTTTGTAGCGATTTATTTTTAAATATCGTTATAAATTTTTTAGTGATATGGATTATGATCATACCTTTTCTGTCAGAATCATCATCTGAATCATCTTCGCTTACAGAATCCTGACCAATTTCTGTATCATCACCCTCTTCTTCCCCTGTTTTACTGGCAATGCTGGAAGCATGTACATGTTGCTCCCTCAATGCGGTTAACGCTTCAATTTCTTTCTGTACCTCTTTCTTGGCATCATTTAGTATTGATACAGAATCACTATGACATATGTATCCAGAATCACCATAAGGGTTTGCTGCATTTACCTGGTATAAATATGATACATGAAAGTAATGAAAAGCATATTTAAAATATTATATTTATAACTTTATATACTGTACCTGTATCTGTCGTTTCTTTAATTGTTGATACATAGCTTCTGCTTCTAAAAGACGAGCTCTTAATTCTTCTATCTCTTGAACATATCCTTGCACTAAACTTGTTACTTCACTATTTTCACCTGTTGATGATACCCACTGACCAGCAGCTTTCTCTGCCAGCAGAAGAACATTTTTTGCAGTCAGTGCTTCAACTGTTTCTGAAAGAGCTTTGACTCTAGTTCGAAGACTTTGCAGCTCACTATTTAACATTTGATTTTCATGCCAAGCATCATTTACGCCATCTTCGCCAACGACTCTTTTTCCTATAATATATTTATAAATATTATACATTGTATGCGCGTTAAATATTAAATTTTTTCTTTCATTTTATGCTTTAAATATTCACCTTGTCTATATTCCATTAACTCTAGCTGAAGTTGCTGTATTTCTCTTCGAAGAGAAGCAATTGTTCTTGAGCTCTTATCTTGATTAACTGTGACTTTGTTCTTGATATTCCTGGCTCTATTTGCATATTTTAGAGTACTTAGGGTTTCCATAAAATCTCTATCGCTTGGTGAGACACAAGCTATCATAACGGTTTGACTGTTTCCTACGACCATTAAATATCATTTGATTAACACATTATTACCGAGTGTACTAACATTTACTTTATATATATTATACTCTAGTACCTCCTAATGAATCTTGAAGTAATCTAGTCAATTTTGAATCCCTATATGGTACATGTAGAGCTTTTTTTGCTTTGTCTCCAAGTGCAGAAATTACATTACCCAAAGCCAACTGTAATAATTGAGAATAATTAACACTTGTTACTACTGTTGTGAATATATTTATAAATTACAAAAATTCTACCAATCCACAATTTATAGATATTCCCTCCTTTGCTCTATCTCCAGTTGCACCAGTTCTCTTCAGTCTTTCTGAACCAGCTAAATCTACAAAATGAAATTTTGCAGTTAAAGTTTCAAATTCACTTGCAGGTTCTGTGCCACTTGTATCAACATCAGCATCTGGATCTTCAACTTTTATGTATCTTTGTTGCTTTATATGTAATGTAAATATGGCATGTGATCTTGATGATTGAGTATTCATTTGAGTAGATCCAGTTGTGCGTGACAATGCTCCCAATCGTAAATATTCTAGTGCCTGTTCTGGAGTAGTTACAATTCGTGGTTCCACTCCAGCTAAATGAATGTTACCAGAGGTATCTTCGTGAATACGAGCACCACCTCTAGGTCCACCAGGTTCTAGTAAATCTTTCAAGTCCTCATTATACAATTCCAAAAACTGAGCAGTAACCTATTACAAAAGTTGTATTAAATGTTAATAATATTATATAAACAATTTGCATGTTATTGACATACAGATACAAAAATCCAATACATATATTTTTTTATTCAAAAAATGTAGCACACCTTAAATTCTGGAGGCATTTGTGCAGACTCTCTGGCATGTTGCTGTTTCTCCACAATCCCATTAAACAAATGTCTGATAGCTCTGGGGATAATTCCAATCACACCTTCATCAACTTCTACATCAAATCCAGTGCCCATAGTGTACGTTTTACCAGATCCAGTCTGGCCATAAGCAAGTACAGTTGCATTATATCCATCTAATGCACCTTCTACTAGGCGTGCCACACATGTATCATAAATTGTGCATTGCCCAATACCAGTATCAAAAACATAATCATATGTAAAGGCCTTGTCTGGTCCAAGAAAGACCTGGGGTTCTCCTGGAGGTACTTGTGTACATATTCTACACATATCAATTACTTCACGTGCTACCTGAGGCCTTATTCTGTAATTAACAATTACAAATTATAAATACAGATCATTTTCGTAAACAAATGTTTACATTGGTTTGAATACAAATTTCTGTATTAAATCGACATTTTTTCTGATAAACAAATATCTACTGAATGCTGAGCATTATATCGCCACGCGTTGTATTGGATCACACTATAGCGCCACGCCCTATATCGCCGTTATGTCGAAACGTGTTTACACATCCCATTATTATACATTGCATAAGTTACGTCTTATATAACCGCGCGTTATATGGCCGCGTGGAATTTACAACCGCTAAAATATTAAAGTAGAAAATTGTTTAACCAGCTCAGAAATTTTTTGCTACGTTCGTGAAATATAACGAGAGCCCAAATTTTACCAAAATGAATCCAAATCCTATTAATAGAATTCATTGCTGTAATTTTTCCTAGCCAGCATTCAAATTCCAATCGCTAACAAAAAGGCTAGAAATCAATTTATTAAATTTTTATAAAATGCGAAAATCAGTAATTGTGGGATCCGGGGTAAATGCCCCTTTTGCTTAGTGCTAACGACAATATTATTTATAATGCAACGGCAAGTATTATATCACGATTGCGTTCAGAATGCCATAATTGACGTTATGTGCATCGATCAGCTGTTATTGTGTACATATATCGTTTACGGAAAGCCGCGCACAATGGCAACATAACAACTGCAAAACAAACAATAGTAATAAATATGCGACAAAGAGGAGGCAAATGAGAAGGAATGACAAAAATATGAAGGCTAACAGAGTTTCTTTAATAAGTTATACGTGAACGATGGGAATGCGGTGGGAGGAGAAAAACTCATTCATCGGAAATCAAGGTATACAGTTCTTTATACAACTGGTAATAAAGCCTACGGAACTTATTCTTTAAAAGGAGATATTATGCGATTTAAGTTCGCAATGCAGTACTGCGTAGAATAAGATACTGATGACATTCTAATTGCAAAGCAGCTTGAGAAAAAAATCAATAACCAAATTGAAAATATGACACCACGATAAGCATGGAAGGGGAAAAAATATGGTACAAATGACCCATAATTTTGTAAACGAAAATAGTGTAACAAAAATATTCGGTAATAAAATTATTTCACGATAAGTTGTTAAAAATATATTGTGCAATAAGAGATTTCGGTATTCAATAAACATTAATTTACGTCATCGTATTAAATAATCATGACATAAACGTTAAACCTTTTAAATTTTCTAGAACATGTTTTATTAGAAACACGGTGAAAAATCTGCAGTCCGTCCGAAACACGGCACCGCTGACCATAAATTTTCTAAAATCGTGAAAGTGTGACTTGAACCAATGTCTTTCACGATCCTGAGTATCGAATTCGTAACAAATATACAGTTCCGATCAAAAAAGAAAAAAGTTAGTCACTGGAAAACATACATATCGCAAATAGTCATATCATGAGAACAGTAGAAAAATGTAGCAGTGTAAAAAGATCAAGACTCGTACGCTTTGAATTTAAATGATATTTCGCGCTAATCTTGAAGTTATTATTTGACGAATATTGTTAGTGTTATAAGATGTCACTGCACAAGTCGTCCTGGTTGTTTGCGACAATGTATAGCCATTCAGTAGAAGAGCGTCTTTTAAAAAACTGTTTTGGAAATGTTTTCTTTAAAAACATTATCGTACTCACCGTACAGCGACGCGTACACTCGTGTCATCAGACATTTTCGATGTAAAATATCGTGCAACTTCTTAAAATACGGAAACAGTAGAAGTTCACTGGAGAAATCAACGAGAAACTGTTGAGATTAGGCCGAATCTATTAGGCGATGGCTATAATTCTTCGAGATACGTGAATATTCTAAATGCGCACGCGTTACTAGATGCGGTGACCATGAAAATTCCGCATTTTTCGTCGTCAACGCGCACACAGGCGATCGTAAAATCCACTCAAACATTTCTCATAATGAAAGAAAATTTCTATCCTAGTCGCGTCGGCCCAAGGACTATACGGATCTTGGACTGAAGTCATACGTGACAGACATCTTTGATTCTTTATGGCATAAAGTGAACACGTGGCAACATCTTTCGACTGTTTTAAGAACTGAGCGAATCTGATCAATCGAAAATTATCGACTGTTCTTTCGTTATTAGAATTGAAAGCTTTTATGACTTTTTGGAAAATTATGATCTACCACAGTTTTATCTTTTTCATTTTACATAGGAAAACAGGGATACGAAGATTACGGATTTAAAAATTAGAAATAAACGTGTTGTTTATGATTAAATTTATATTTTTACATCATGATACATTGTGTAGGACAATTATCTTTCGTTCCAAAGTATTCTGTTCTTTATAATTAAGTAGGACAGAATTATCAACTGACCAATGTTCGATAATGATCATAAATCGAATATTTTTTCATAAATTTTGTTTAAAAATACAATTTATAAATATTTACAATCATTATGTCACATTTTAAGATGTGAAAATATTAAACGATGACACTGCAATGATAAAAAACTCTGAACTACAATTTTCTTTCTTTGCCCCTAATATTTCGTATATTAAAAGATCCAGAATTAATAAAAAACAAAACATAAAAAAAAAAAAATTAATTTGATTAATCTTTGGGCATCCTTCATTAAAGTCTCTTTGACGATTAAAATTAAACGAAATCCCGCATTACAGACATGTTTCACGATCAATTTTTTAGTTTATCATAATACAATTCGCTATGTAAACTTTATAAATAATATTCGTACAAAACAAGCACATTGTATTGTTCTCATTGACAATACGTTTCAGAGACACGTCCTTACACTTAAACATACGCGTTCTGGCATTAAATCTATTGTTGTTTATACGTAAGAAAAATGTACAACCTATGGGAGGTATATAAATTAGGAGCTCTGAATCGGGTTTGGAAATATTCCGGCGAGATCGGTTCTTTAGCACGAAAATATTTTCGTTACTCCATCCCGAATTCAAAGATTTGGAAATATGTGAAGTTAGAGAAATTTGAGCGTAGCACGCTACTTTTTGTTTATCGTCTTAAATCTTTCCGAACCCAATCCGAGCCCGTAATCTCGGGTACCCGCAACATCCCTAATATAAACGAAAAATGAATCGTACACTCTAAGACTCAGATAAAATGTCCTCCAAAGTCTTATCATCGTGAAGAGGAGAGTGTCCTAATGTAGGATCACTCTCCAAAAACTCACGAAGTTCAGTTTCCAGATCAGGCACCGCAGACGCTTCTGCTGTACCGAGTAAAGATGGCGGTGTCTGGCTATGCGTCATACCGATCTGTATTTGAATAGGCGATTGATTCGCGTTCACGATACTGATCGGCTGAGTTTGTTGGCTAGTTGGACTGAGCAAAGTAGCACTTGGAATCGGCGTAGGAGTTTGCAACAGATTCGTTGCAACTTGATTGCTGGTGGCTTGTGACATCAAGTTATTATCCGCAACGATTGTCGGATTATGTGTAATGGGCTCAACCTCCATAGGCTCCGGTCCACCAAGAGGTGCTATCCCCATAGCCTTTCGCAAACCTTCTACGGGCGCAATAGCCGAAGGAGGAAGTTTCTTCGCTATTTCTGTCAAATTGTCCGTTATTTTATCGGCTATCGTCACCTCGATTTCTGAAGGTTTAGGTACATTCGACAAGTGTGCAGGCGGTGGAGCCGAGAGTCGTTCATGCTGTACTTGCTTCAAACGATTCAACATCTGAGTGGTATCGTCCAAGCGACTCTGCAAGGCTGTTCGTTCCTCGCTCAACTTCACGTCCTCCTCTGCAAACGAAATAAAATTCAATTTACATTTTTATGAAAAATTTTATTTTAGGTATTATTCCGGAAATATAGTTACCCAGATTCTCCAGGAAATTTACGTCAATTCCTAACTCTGAAAGCGTCTTCAATTGATCAATGTCAACTTTGACATTTTCCATAGAAGGGATATTACGATTCACATCTTGCATAGGTTTCTCTAGCAAATGTTTTATTTTCTCTTCTTCCTCTTTGAGCCTTCGTTTCTCCTCAAGGAACTTTTTGGTTTTCCTATGATCACCCCCTGTCAAGATATCCAGTAAATCGTCGACCATAGTTAACGTGTAATCGCAGTCTTTAGCAAAGTCTAAAATAGATTCCGCGTATTGTACAGCTGTTTCATCTCCATACGTTTGGTACACCAAGTCTGTTTCCTCTTTTGTAAGATTGGCAAACGTGGAGTCATAACTTGGAGCGTATGAACCAAAGGCACCATAGTATAATGGTTTCACTGGTTTAGACATGTTTCTTCTGTCTTCGCGGAATCCTGCTAATGCCCCTGTACCATGACTCAATTTACCTATTAGTTGACCTAACGATACCGGTCTCTGATTAGTTCCTGGAATTACTCCATCACCTGGCACTATTATTTGTAAGCTAGTAGTTCCATCTTTCTTTTGCCTAAGGAAACCCATCTTTGAGTTTAACCTTTTAAGCGTTAATTTTTCGGACGCTGCCTTAGCAGCACCTCGTGCTTGTTTCAAAATTTCCTCCGGAGTCAAATCATCTGGAATAGCTTCGAATTTACCTAAATTTGCTAATCTTATTTTTCTCTGGTTCTCCTTCCTAAGTTCTTCGGCTTCCTCGTTACGCTCCTCCTGTTCTCGTTCCCTTTCTATTTGTTCTTCAGTTACCGGAACATCTGGATTGTTAGGATCCTCTGTACCCAATTCAAATCCAAGTTCCTCTTTCGAAATATCCTGCATGTAAGTTAAAACAGGTCTTAGCTGTCGAAGCTTCTCCGGTGTAACCATTTTTAGGCCGACGTGTAACAATTTTTTAGCTGCCTTGAAATAAATCGTATCCGGGTGGTTATAAGTAGTAGCATTATCACACATTAATTTGAAATCGTCTATAAATTCGTTTAAATTTTGATAATTGTTGTCGTCTATCTTTTGTTTTATGGTACTAAAATCCATAGGATTGGTGATAATTTGAGAGTAGCCAGGTGCAATGCTATCTGTGACCGGCCAAGCAAAAAACTGCTGCGGATCACGTTTTTCCATTGACCTGAGAAGATGTTCTAATAATCGTTGAAGAGGTGTACGCTCGGCAATTTTTCTAAGCACACAAGTCCGTGGTTCACGGTGTGGAGAAAGAGAGCTAATATGGCTAGTGACACCAATCCTGTGTTCTCCACTAGACGGGGGTCTCGGAGGTAGCAACTGGTGATTAGGAATCTTTTTGGGGACTTCTGTTAAACTTTCATCTGCATCTCCAACAGATTCTTGACTGGACTCTTCTCTTCGTCTTTTCTTATCCTTATGATGATGTTTGTGCCTTTTATCCTTCTTTTTCTTTTTCTTTTTAAGTTTCTTATGCCCCATATACCTATCGTATTCGGATTCCTGCGTTACAGAGCAGTTGAGACCTAACTGTTGCTGGTAGACACCTAAGTGTTGAGACAACATTGCTGTTTGACTCGGAGATTCGTTGCCGTATTCAGGTGTACCACTACTACCCCCCACCTTTAAAATTAACTTTAAAGTACGGGGTTTATCCGTGATTGTATAGTGGCCTTCTGCTAAAAAAAAAAATGAGGAAAACTGGAGTTAATTAGAGTATATAAAATAAATCCATAATAGAAACTACTAAATATGCTTAAAAAAATCAAAGCATTAAGCTATAAATAATACTTGTAAATATCTATCACATGCAATAAAAATCTTGCAGAAAATCATACAAAAGTGCAGAATAACAGATATTGTTGTAATGTAAAAATACGGTGCTAAATGTTGCATTATATAATCTTGCAGGATTATAAAAAGACATAAAAACGAATCTTGAATTAATAAAAGTCTACAGGATATTAACAAAAGGGTAAAAGGAAATATTGACAACAATAATAAAGATGAGTTTATAACAGGACAGTGACCTTGTTTTCACATTCAACAAACTGGAAGCGAGATGGAAGTAGCTTGACTTAAATTAAATAAACCTTGATAGAAGTATGCAATAAAATAATTATCGATACATCGATCGATCGAGTCTGCAGGAATAATCAGGAAGGAGCAACTGTTGAAATTGAAAATACCTCAGAAAGAGGCTAAGCAAAAGCATATATGGCCTTTAGTGCCATGATACAAAACAGCCAGGGAACTAAGTGATTGAAGCGCAACAGTCATAATGATATTTCATATGGTAGAGAGGATTTCTATGGCTATTTATGATAAAAAATAATAATGTGTTTGAGTGCTTAAAGATCTTGTTGCGCTTCAACTAATCTTAACAGACATAAAAAAAACTGAAAAGGTTTGGGACATCTGAGTAATTTTGGAAGCACAGCTAGTTTCTGTCGTGCAACCAGTCCATGTCTATTTTTACACGTCACTTACTTCCACGTCGCACCTGATGCTGTGGAACCTTCGTTTATACTTTCGAATCCACCTCACTTCTACTCCAACCTCACTCTCAGTTTGTCCGTGGTGAAAACGTAGTCAAAATTCCTGTGCATTATTAAACTATGAGTACAAGAAGGATTCCAATGAAAATATTAGAAAATATTAATCAATTATGATCCTTGCATTCTGTACTAAAATTCGATCTAAGAACCTGCTCCTTGGTCAAATTTGTATTTCAGAATATTCTTTTCATTCGAATCCTCGTGCAGTTGACAATGAGAGTCAACACAATAGAATTATATTCAGTGAAATACTTCATTAATAAAATACAGACAAACATTAAATAGAACCAAACGAAGACAAACAGAATACTCTAAAAGTCATAAACAACTGCTGCTTCGATAAATAAGGAGTTCTAGTAGAAACTATTGTAAGTACTAAAACTGAAAAACTTTGTTCTTTCATCAACAAATATTTGACGTGTCAACTGTTCTATGTACATCTACGAGGTAGCACATACAGGATTACTATGAACAGAATTTTCTTGTTGCGATATATTTGTGTTATCGTATTCTTAATTACATTTACTGATAAAAATGGATCAAATTTTGTAAATAATTCGAAGCCAGATAACGACATATCCTCTGGGAAAATTCGACTTTTAGTACTCACAGTGTTTTCTACAAGTACTCTTTAAATGTATGAATGCGTCCAGAAAGGAAAGCTCTGAAAACAGTATGCAATGAAAACATCTGATAACGTAGCAACCAGTTGTCATCGTGGATATAATTTGATCAGCGAACGTAAAACAAATATCGCGCTAAAGCGACAGTGAAAACGCTGTTTGAATTGGAGGCGCGTTGCGAGCTGATTTGTATTACGGTGTGCAGCACGAAGTACAACGACTATATATGTAAGATGGTACATAATAACGCGACGGCCTGGCGGTGCCAAGATGATATTACGAGACAGTTCAAAGTGACGAGAAACGACAATAAAACGATCGAGATACGCCGGATTCGATCCCGGTCCTCACCTTCTTGCCTTTCGCGCTTGTGCTTTTTATGCTTCTTCGAGCCCATGGTTTGCGCGTCGGGCCACAGCCTGGTGGAATATTCTAACGATAAACAGTAAACGCTACGTCGTAAACCACCACGGAACGCGGTTTGCGAGTGTACCGCGCTCCGTTACGTGTGTAGACAGTACGGCGGCGGCCATTGAAGACGTCACAGAGGTCCAAGCCGTTATGGTGGATGTACGTCTTTCGTTTCCCCCGCCCGAACGTTCATTCGCCAGCTGCAGCGTTATGGCGACGCGTCTTTCGAAAGGGCGCGATTTACGAATTCGTTCGAACACGAATTTATCGATTCCTGTTTCTTTTTATATCAGAGATTTCCAAAACATGAGCCGAGTTACACATTGAAATATAGAATGTTTTACAGTAAAGCAATATTTTTTATTCAACATTTATTTCTATATACAATATGTATTACATGCACATAAGTAAGTCGGACGAAAAAATGTTTTCGAAAATGGAGCTTTCGGACTTTGAAAAATAATGTATCGCAAATTCGTGGGTCATAAAATATTAAGATCGTATCAAATACATTTTGAGACATAAAACATGTATCGATCGAATTTTTTCCACGTAAGACAGTTAATCATATGAACTATTATAAGCATACTAAAGAATAAATTTCAAAAATGCAGTTTGAAACACCTAATCCGCTGTCGACACTAATCGAATCGCGTTCCTACGATGTCAAACGAACGTACTTGAAGCACTGTTTAACACGTAGTTCAACATGGTGTATCACTTTTCCTCTAAGCGTAACAGAAGGATTTAATCAAGAATGCAAACCCATGTAACAATAGCCCTGGGAGCACTTTGATTCAGCCGGTAGGAGGGCGGAAATTTAATGCAACGGGAAAGCGTTTTATCACAAATCGGATTTCGCCGCAGACAAGATGCAGAACGATCACATTAAGGAAGTCGTACATATTATAAATTTTAACGAGGTCCAAAAAGGATCGTTCGTGGCATACAGGGCTGTATTTGTCGACCGCGTCCAGGTATATCAAGAAGAGCCAAAGTGACACTGTGTATGAAGCTTTAAAGGCGAAAGGTGCTTCCTAACCTACAAAAGATGCTTTGAAGTAGCAGCACTTACCGTGCACCGAGCAACGAAACACTCGACCGTATTCACAGGCACGCTTTACCGCACAAGATTGTCCCACTAAACGAGCGGACCACTATGCCGAAATATTTTTTTTCTTCAAATATCCTGCAACTTACCGCGGCGTCGACGGACCCAGTCGCGAATGCAATTAAAGGGGCAACGATCAGCTGTTTCGGTAAAATCGTCGAGCGAGAAAGAGAGGGAGAGAAATGTCTTCCCTCGGTGGGCTCGTGAAAAGGAAAAAAGGACAAACATTCACGAACACTGCAGATGGTGGCGTGTTCTCTGCGTTCCTCGAAAGGCCGTGGTGCGCTCGAGTCATGATTCCTGTTTCACTCGCCCCTTTAAAACTCCCTTCGCTCGATCCTGATACGCCAAAGCCAGCTTGTCGGCTTTAAGCGCACCGGTGCCGGCTTCACCGTGTTTCATTGTTTCCCAAGCTGTCGTACGACGTCGTTTTGCATATACACACCACGGCGCAACGCAAACTTCTTTCTCTTAACACTAGAAGTACCGCGCGTTAAATGCAATACTTAGTTTCAAATTGAAAATGATGTAGAAAAGTAAATAAATAGATAATACAGCATCGTCTGACATATGCAATTATGCATTACCTTGATGAAGCTTGACAGACATTTTGACAAAAGGGTGGTAACGAAATTTAGTAATATGGGTAGTTCTAGTGTTAAGAACGAAAGCACCGTTTTGGCTGTCACCGTTTGCCTCCGATTTCAGCAGTGGAATACGTAAATTTTCGCATTTGCAAATTCTGGAAATGAAAGAGTGTGAGGATACGACAGTCTAGAGGTGTGGGAATAAAAGGACCTAAAAATGTCGACATACAGTGATATAGGGTCGTAGTAACTTCGAATTATACAGTAACTATGTATACAGCGTGGTTTATTTTTGTTGTATAAATTTTTTAATTAACCGCTTCGAACACGGTTTCTAAGTATTCGAGTTGCAACGAAAGAAGCAATGAGGCGCTATAGAAGTTTGATAAAAACAAAGTCGAATTTGCGTTATCGATAGTACGCAAAAATACTCGAATCCAAGGACTCGGTCGGATCTCTGGCCTCTTCGGCTCGGCGTCCGCATTAAAGCAGGGAACTCGTCGAATATTTCCATGCATTTGAAATGCTAATGCGGTTTTTCTCGCGTAACAAAATGTTTTACGAGCAGACGACACCGGCTTCTGAATCGTTAACGTACTCTGCGAGGAGTTTCGGCGTCCGTGAACTATCGGTTTGCGTATGTTACAGAATATACACGTACATACCCGGCATTGTCTGATCGAAGTCCACTTTTAACGAGGTTTGAACGAAAAAAAAAACGCTAGAATATCGGCCGTTGGACGAAATAGCCATTTACGGTGCACTGTTACGGTTATTACCGCCCGTAGGTATCCGAATAAATTTTTAGGACTCTCTATCCGAGTATCTCTTTAAGATTGCCTCAACTAATCCTTTATGTGCTCAATAAAATCGGAAGATTCTCTCGCGATAGCGTTTCTCTTCTAATTCTTTGACATCGTCGAATATTTTGCGATCCCACCAGATGATGAACTTTTTCGTTCATGCACGAAAGAAGTTCTGATTACGAGTATTATCACTTCGATTGAATAATTTTAAGTGGAACTTAAGGTTTATCGAGCACTTAGATTACACGAGTCGAGAAAAACGACAAATTACATGTAAAAGATAAAAAGCGAACGCTTTAAAGGCGATTAAATATGTGTAAATGTTGGAACGTGCGGTTATTGCTTGTCTGATAACTTTGCGTACGGTACATCCGTTTTCAACACGGAGACAGAGATAATCTTATTCCGGTGAATTGTTTTCTTTTAAGTCAAATCCTTTCGGGAGGTGGCAAAATACAGCGGCAGTAAACGCAGCGTGGAAATTTCACGAAGGAAACGTTTCCGTTTCCTGCTGCCACCTAGAACGGGATATTCGCAACCCGATGAAAACCCTCGATTACTCATCGTGCCGTGAACGAAAACGAAATTAATTCGTATTTATATATGCGGCCAGAGTGTTTCGTGCAAACTGGGTCAAACTGCGCTTCTATAACGGTAAAAGGTAGAAAAACGTATCGCTAGGCAAAGTTAAATGGCGTTAAACACAGCATCGCGTGATGCATGTGTTGACTTCAGAAGTGGAGGCATTGCAATGACATCAAGGTTGTTTTTACTTAAGATCTAAAGAAGTTAGAGAAGGACAAAAAGATTACTAAAGAAGTGTTTAGATTTTATCCTAGAATTTCGCTAGGCTTCTATCATTGCCTTAGCACTAGAACTATCAACCGGTATTTTTTATATTACAAAATTTTGTTATTGCTCTTTTGACAAAATGTCTGTCATGTTTTATGGAGCCAATGAATAGTTGTATATGTTAGGTGACCCTGTAGTATTTATTCGTTTTTCTACTTTATTTTCAATTTTAAAGTAAGTATGCATTTAATTTCGGTACTTCTAGTGTTAGAATTCCCTAGGATAATTTCAAGAATTTTCGACCCGAAAATTAGAGAATTCAATCTCCCTAGGATCCACCAGGATTCCTTAAGAAACTTCTTGAAATTTTCTAGGACTGTTCTAGGATCTTCTCAAGCTTATCGTATCCTCTTCCTTAGTAGATTCAATACAGTTTCCTTAATTCCTTTTCTCTGCACTTATTGCTGAAAAGAAGCTACATTGCACCGAGGTGTACACTCTAAACCAGGTCTAACTTCCTCTAGGAAAAGTTTAGGTATTCAGAATTTGTTGAATACAGGAGTTGGGTATGTAGGGATTTGAAAATTTGAAAGTTTGAGAGTTTGAGAGTTTGAAAGTTTGTGAGTTCGAAAATTTGAAAGTTTGAAAGTTTATTTAGGAGTTGTCAGACTAATAAATCAAAAGATTTGAAAGTGTACGTCAATTGAGATTTGAGAAATACGCGGTCTAAAACTTTTCTCCCAGTTTGGCGAATGGAAAACCATCGCGAATTCACTCGATACTTTCGAGACCAGGGGAGCCCGTTTCCCCCGAACAAAAATTCTAGCTACGCCAATGGACATTACGCGCGTGCATGTGCACAAATGCACTCACGTGATCTGAATGGAAACACAGATGGCCAAAATCATTCATGGAAGTTGTTATTCGCGATCGTTGACGCTCGCGATAACCGTGCCGTTATCGGTCAGATAAAAAGAAAGTCCAATTTGTAGTTCGAAGCATTCGAGTATTTCGTGGCGATCGCACTTGAAGAGATTCCACGGCAATCGATACTCGAGCACCAACGTCGAGCCCCTTACAGGGTTTTACGCGAAGAATTTCTGGCAGATGTATATAACCCGCTGCATAACCGCCAGACGTCATAATTTGCATTGTAAATCACCGTAGAAATTCGAAACTGCTGACGAGGTTCACCGGCGGATAAACATCGACCGCGAAACATCGAAAGTCGACAAGTTTTCCTTGAGATGTGTCTTTTGATGGAAAAAAAGAACGGTAGGAACAGAATGGTGTTTGCAACGAGAGATACGGTCCTGGAAAAAGCCTACATACTATGTGTAGTGAGTATGTGGATGCACGCACACGTGGTAGTCTGTTGCGTATTGTCTGCGTCAATGAGTCTGCGACTTCTCCATGGTGCGTGCTTCGCAAAAGCTATTACACGGATTAAATAAGTTTAATAAGATAACAGCGATTCCCTTTGTCCTTAACAACTTTATTATTACAACGGAAAATACATAGTACGGTACATCGTGATAATCTTTACCGAAGCTACGTAATTTATTCATTTATGCATTTAATTTACTAGCTTACGACAACATGGGTGTAATTAACATTTTTTCCCGGGGTGAGGGGAGTTGGTGTTTTAACTTCGTTAAAGATGTCAAGTGTCTACCGTTGCTTAATTAAATAAGATACTTATTCACAACATCGCATACTATATAATCAGAACATTATCGCGTGTTTTATGCTTAGTTGCATTATTTTTATTAACCCCTTGTCATACTTGAGTCTGACTCGCGACGCACTCACGGTTTAACACTAGAAGTATCGCCATTAAATAAGTGCTTACTTCAAAACTGAAAATAAAGTAGAACAATAAATAAAAAAATATTGCAGCATCGCCTAACATATACAACCATTCATTGGCTCAATAAAACATGATAGACATTTCGACAAAAGGACGGCAATAAAATTTTGTAATAAAAAATGCCAAACCCGAAACCAGACATTTTGATTGGTTGGCAGTTCTAGTGTTAAATATGATAAATCTTATTATAATTTAACACGCTTATATGTAAAGCTCATACCCGATAATCTACATAATCAAGGGTTATTGAATACAAAATACGTATAACGTGTTAATTTCCTTTATTCGTATATCGTTCCTGCGAATTGTTCTTACTAACGTACTAGACAAATGAATAGTATGGCAAGGGTTTAAGAGAACACTCGAATAAATCGCGTTATTCGAGTTAACGATCAGTTAATAAATTTATAGTTCGTAGAGCAACTTTCGTAGAGTAACTACAGTTCGTGGAGTAACTTTCGGGAAAATTGCCAAAGGTTCGTGGTATAATTCCACCTAATTATTTAGATACATCTCACAGAATTTTCCCTCAACGAGAAGTTTTCCCCCTGGTCATCGATTATTTCCGTGAACGGTTATGTCCGTTGTTCGCCCACGCGGCGCTCCACCATTCGCATAATCGACATCTTCGCGAATCATGACCGACCTAGCCCCACCAACGTATAAACAAACGTTTAACCTCCGAAACTTTACGAAGCAATTCAACGCGTCCGTTTTATGCGTTGTTGCATTCGTGAGCCATTTGTTCGGTATCCGTCGAGCGACTAACACCATTCCGAGGGGTGGCGTCACATCGGGGGTGGTTTATACGGTCGCTACGGTACTAGGGAAAGCCGTGTCGTGGGTGCACGCACACGTGGGTGCCACTGTCACCACGTACAGTGGTGTAGAACCGTAAGAAACGGTTCTACGCGTTATTTTTTCCGTTCAAAAGATCGAGTTTTGTTAAATGAACGTAGAAACAAGTGTTGAGTTAATACATCGTTTCGTTGAAGTGAACACATCGTTTCCGCTTTGCAGAAATCTTAGAACTTGACACGGTAATTTTTATATAACAATACGGAGGGGATACAGTTGTGCTGGATATATCCACGAAATTTATAAAAACGCGGTGTCCGACATTATACATTCGCCTAGATTTCGTATGCGATGTTTCTTATCGCATGATCTGACCCAGTCGATTTGTACAATATTTATACGATACTCCAGCGATGTTAGGGGCGGTTTTTCGATATGGTTAATCTAGATGATTCGAAATATAATATAGAAGTATCGAGAATTCATTAGATTAATTACTAGAAGTTGAATGTTAATATCAACAAATTTTTCTCGTGCTACATAAATTCGTTACGCGGGTATGTTTGCCAAGCCTGTTCCATTTACCTTGAAATAAGCTAGCCAAACAACCAACTCCTTTGTACCACTTACTCATAAAAAAAGATCGACATTTATCGTAGTTCCATACAGAACGAAACAACTTATTCTATAAATTTCTGTGTTGTCGAAATTTTTTTTCGTCCAGGGTGCCAGATACCCTCGTTTCGACCCTGACGCCGTCGACGATAGCAAAATCACGGGTATCTCCGCGTCGGCGATCAACGAGTCGCGAACAGAGTAAAAGAAGCGTCTATCGTCCGATGATAAAATGAAAATTTCGTTTTAGACCGTGGAAGAAGCAACGAGGAACGGCGAAAAAGTAAAAGTTTCGCGTTAGCGTGCGGCGCCCATGCTGCCTGTCGTCTGACAGAAGCGTGTCGTATCGTTCGGTGGGCCCCCCGGCGTATATATGGGCGTGCACACACGCGTTAGTATATCGTCGATGTATATAAAACGGGCGATCGGTTCGAGGCAACGAGTACGTCTGGTGTCGGCGCGGAGTAGCGAACACAGTGAGGTTTTTCAACGAAACGAGGAGGACGCATCGTAAACGCGAACTCCACGGGATTCGCGACCTCGCGTGACGGCTCGCGACACAACCAAAAAGGTCGTTGTTTGTCGTTCGACACACGCGTCGCGCGTTCGACCGATCGACTACGACGAGAAGAAAGCGTGGCGCGGTTTAATAGCGAGCGCGACGGAGCTTTAAAAAACAGAGAGACGTAGCGTTACGATATATGTACATATATCGTTTCCTCGTGTTTCCCGTGTCTTTATCTCGCGTGTTCGTCGGGTCGTTGGCTCCCTCTCTTTCTTTCGTCTGCCTCGTGGTGTTTTGTCGGCAGTAGCAGCACACAACGGCGAGCCTGTAACGTCGCGCCGGCGAATGGAGAACACGTTCGCCGATCGTCGCGAACGAAAGTGCGTATCATTTGTATCGGACAAGTTCGTTTTCGACCGGTTCACGGCCGATCGTGGTTAACGTGCGTGAACGAGACGAACGTACAGGAACGAGAAAGAGAAAGATCGAGTGGCGGTGTTTCGACAGTGAGGATACAAAACGAAGAATGGAACGATTCAGAGTGACACCGGCCAATAGCGCAACGCAATACGTCCCGCAACAACACTCGCTCGACTATGGTGAGTTCTGCTTTTATCGTAACTTAACCCTTCGACTCTCGAATGGAGACTCTCGCTCACCATCTAATTCAACTCTTTGAAGCACGGAATTTCAGAAAATAAGATAGACCCGTGTTGCACAGAAATTTTGTCGCGTTTTGAATTAAACGAAATTGGTATATTTCTAATTCTAGATTTACGGACGTTTAATGAACACTCATGTCTAAATTGAGGATGAACTATAAAAATAAGGAAATAATGAATAATACGTGGATCAGTTTATAGAACGATTCTTTATCTCGGCAAAGTTTTAACATGCAGCTTGACATAAGCTTCTTAGTAATTTTCGTAATCGAAAATAAGAAATCTAAGGTGCATCATTTTTACGGGTTCTGTAAATCTAGCGTTAATATCACAGAAATGTTATTTTGATGGTTTCGTCGAGCAAAATACAAATACATACAACTACATACCTAATTTATAATAATAATAATAATAATAATAATAATAATAATGTTTAGATAATAATAAATTATAATTATAATAAATGATTATTATTATCAGTTTCACGCTGAGATCGCATAATCAATAATTTGTTTGTCAAATCCAAATGGTACTTAGTATTTGTATTTCACTTAGTGAATTCTTCAAAGATATGTACTTTTGCGAAGTCAGGCTTGTATTATCATTGTTTATCCATTTTTACCTAATATTAGGATAATCAAAAAAATGTAATTTTGGTTGTCAAGGGGTTAAACGCTTAGAACACATCTACCCTAATCTACGATCGAGGCTACTTGAACATTAGCTGTCATAATGTTAGATCCCAGTAATCCGAGTTTGTCGGATGGTTGGTCACGCGTTGTCGATCAATCATGTTCGTAATCGTCGGAATTAATTGTATAAGAATATTACTAAGAGAATTTGCACAACAATTTATGCTTTTAATTATCTGTATGGTATATAGTTTTATAATCGAGTATAGTCTATCGAATGAAGGGTTCTTGCGCGAAGGTCGATTTACTCAGTTCGTCAGGTAACGTCACGGCTTCGAGTTGAACTCGATGAAAGTAATCGATCGATACGTTCTATATCGACTCTCTTTACCGTGACGATTTGCCAATTTAATTCCCACCGTCGATTAGATTTCTTATCGCGCTTACTAGCTATACTCTAAATACTCTGCTGAGCATCCACGAAAACGATACATGGATCAATCGATATCACGATCGATGGTAGATCCATCGGATGGTCAGCTTAAAATGGTCGGCCATCTTAATCGCATCGAAACTCGTGCTCCGTTCGTGACCATGAAATATTAAAGATATTAATCATCCAAGGTCTCCGTTTTATCGTCGCGCTTTGTATGAAGATATATATTCGACAATATCGAGGAAATCATTGGATGAATGTCGTCGTAGCAACGATGCATATGGGTAATCGATACGGCAACAACCGCAAGTTACGCGTCGCAATTTAACACCACATTCCGTCGAAAGAATATGGCTGCGGGTAATAAATAGATTGGCGGGAACGTTCGGTGATAAGCGATTATGGATCATGCGAATACAATTCTTGGTCATCGAATTGGCACCGTTAATAATTTTAAGCATTTTTCAGAAAATTAAACCTATATATTATACATAACACTTACAGTAGCAAATGAGCCAAAAACGGGGGGTTGATACTTAATGACTACTGAAAAAATAAATAATTAAAGATTCGACGTTCCAAACGCACTTTTTGGTAAATTAACTCATTGAAGGTATTTTAATGGTAGCAGATAGCAACTGTAAAATCTTTTGGTTGAAAGTTTGATGAATTATTTCGAAGTTATTATCTCTGTACTATTAATTGTCACTATTAGCAGTCTCGTTATGTTTACACATCATACGTGCATCCGGTTCATTACTCTAAACCATATGTCTTTAATCTTAATGAAAATTAGTAACGTGGATTCGTGGGTGGAATAAGAAACACTTTTAATAACGTGCCAGTTATTGATCAAACACGAACTCTTTTCCGGGCAACGAACCCGTTCACGCGTTCGAGGAACTCTTCCGGGCATAAACAAAAGCAGTAATCGCAAATATTAATACGAGTTTTAATCCACTAAATAAAATGGATGGACCGAGTGCTACTCAATTTCGTACGTCAGTGGAATATGAATGGGACGAGGCTCGAAGTGTTTAACGCACGTAACAATAGACAAATTTATTTTTGAAAAGAAGCTCCGGCACTCGCTACCTTTTATTATAATCGGCGTAAGCTCTTTCAGTTGCTTCGAACGTACAAATATACACCGGGGGAGGAAAAAGTAGAGAATGGCGTAAAAATAAAGAAACAATGGAAGCTGAAACGACAACAGCGACGAAGAATCCCGGCTAAAAGACTCGACTTATCTTCGTCTACGTTGTCGTCCGGCGGTGGTGGATATTCGCAGCACCGGTTCCAAAAATAAAGTATCGAGGTAACACCGCAATTGTCAAGGTCGACTACCTTGGTTCTACCCGAACCGCGACCATTTGATTATCGGAGTCAGTGATTCTCAACCCTTTCTCCGGGAGAAACCTTCACGGACGGGCTTTTCGTGTACCTGTTTCGTTCAAACTCGCATCTCGATCTTCCACAATCTTCCACATATCTTCCATGCATAGTTACAATTACATTTCCAGTTATATTTCTGTCTAGGAGGCGGAGAAGCCTCTTGTTGCTATCGGCAATATATTAACACGGTCTGTGCCATGTGTGTATTGACATATGTGTATGTACACATGTACATACTTTACATACATATTATACATATGTTAGTCGTACACGTATACATTTGTTAAACTCATATATTATTCATACACGTATACACATGTCAGACGTATATATTATACATATGTTATACATACGCGTATACATATGTTAGACATACATGTTATGCATATGTTATGGATATGTTACACATGCGTGTTGTATGTATGAACATAGATTCGGAAAGGTTGTGTTTCTCTACAGAGTCGATGCGTTCTTCGTTGTTCGACGTAAAGGGTTTCTCCACCTTGCCCTTCGGGAGGGTCGCGAAAAGGGAAGCATTTCCTGTAGTCGCATGAGAACCACTCGAGCCGGTCGAAGGTTGCTGAAGTTCGTCGACGAGAAAGCCAACGGTTTTCAAGGAGGGGTAAACGGGGCAGCTGCATCCCCTGTTACAAAGGCCGTGGCACCGAGGGGTCGATAATCATGCAAATCCCGCTCTACGCGTTGTATTTCGTCCGTGTTCGCGTGCTGCTCTCGTCAACTCTTTCTCTCCCTATCTCGTCTATTTCTTTCTTTCTCTTTTATCCAAGGTGAATCGATGGTCCGCCCTCGATCATTTGTTTACCGTCAATTATGATAGTTTGTAATATGTACCATCGAATTCGACGTCGTTCGGGATAGAATTTTGTATCGGGGCACAAAATATATAATTTATTATATATTTAAAATTCCACAGTGTTTGGGTATATTTTTTGATTCTTACATTTCTGCATCCCTTATGTTGGATGAGATAAATTACGCTCATAGATTGATAACGAGCTCGTTAATTTGCACGGCGTGCGTCGATTGTTCACCCTTAATCAGGACGCAGCGAACACACACGGCTTCGCGCGTCCGTCTCCCAGTGTAGAGCTTTTAATTAGCCGAGCAAATATATCGCTGACGCTCGCAAATTATTTCTACTCTGTGTGCTCGAGTCGTGTAGTTTTGTGTATTTTTTTTTTTTTTAATAGCAACACTCGGAGTCTCTTGCTGTTAAATAATAATTATTCCTGCACTTCGCGAGTCTCTGTTGCGCAAAGTACATCGAGAAATACATCGCTTTCATCCCTTAACATGACTCATCACTTAAACGTTCAGTTTTTTAGAATATTTATAATGTCGGGAATATGGCGGCACTCGTTCAAGGGTTAACATTTCGGTAATAAGACGCGTTCGCGGAAGTGACATGATTGACTAGAACGCGTGTTAAACACGTTAATGCGTGGACGGAACACGTGTTTGCATGTCGAGCAACAATCGCGTTAAGATCAAACGTTGGAAACAAACGGTTCGTAGGTCCGTCGAATCGCTTCGGGGATCTTCCCTGAAGAGAATTGTTTAGCCAGGGATTCCAATTGTTCTTCAGGTCGCGTAGACTAAGCTGCGGCTAAGAAAGGGTGTCTACCCTTGCCCGAAGCTACACGGTCTAGTTTCGCTTGTCTGAGGACGGCCACGTCTCTCGTGCGACACCTCGTACAAAGGATACGATATATTGCACGAAACTGCTGCTATTTACCGTGCGGAAACCCTCGCGTGATTAACGTGCCGGCATAATTCGAATTTTACTTTCACCTGTCTTGGAAAGACTCGATCGAGTCGTGTGACTTAACGCTACATCTAATTGTGTAATTGACCATTTATTTTTAAAGTAAAATCAATGTAGGATAGAAAACAGATCAAGTATGATACGTAAACTGTACATGTATACTAACTACATGTATTGTATGCTGTACATATACTGCACATGTGCGTGTGTATTATTCTTACATGTATAATATATAATATATACATAAATACATATATTATATTCATTTATATATTACATGTATAAATTATACATTCACATTTACAATACATTGTAAATTCATAAAAAATAAATTAATGAACGTATACGAATGTTTTCATTTCATACACATGTGTAGCTATCCGTTCATCGTAGCTAGACTTGAAAACGCGAATGAAAATTGAGAATGAAAATTAAGTTGAAAATTTGGTTCAAGAACTTAATTTCGATGGAAAATGGCGGAACAACGTGGCGACGGTGGCATTCGTCGGTAACGCGAGACTTGGTCCACGAAGACGTTTCAGAACGTTCTAACAAAAGTTTGCTGAAAAATCATTGAACACCGCAAGATTGATTATTCCACTTCGAGTTCATTAATCCCGTTGCTTGAGCGTACGCGCGATCGAGCGTGTAATTACGATTGGAAAATACCCCAGCGATCGTTTCAGTGCATCCACCCTTGGGATACTATCGAAGTAGCTTTTGAGCGATCGTCCACGATAATTAATTCGAACTTTGTTCGTCAGCTAGCGAGACGAAATTAGAACGTGTATCGCGAACGGTGGCACGACCACCCTTACCGTTTAATCCGAAACCAGCAACCTCGATAATACCAACGTGTTCACGGTTAGCCACTTTGTTTGCCTCCCGCGGGATATACACCCCCGTTTTCTCTTCGACCTTTCGTTCTACGTGCACCTCACGCTTTATGAACGTTCGATCGTTTTCCGGTCATTCCAGAAAATTTTAAACCCCCCCCCCCAAATATAAATAGAAATAGTGATATGCAGAAATATCGATCAATAGAAGCAAGTACAGACCGAAATACGATAGACAAATGGTTAGAGAAACGATTCGCTGCAGATTTAATTCACGAACGGACATGGAATGAAGATTTAAGCGTTCAGGATTTACTTAGCTTGAAATTTGCCGGGTCTTTATAGCGTCTTGCGTAAGTCCCGGTGCGAGCGCAGAGGACGGAGGAGAAACGCGTACGCAACACCCAAGCAAGCGCTAACAATTATTTTATTATTGGCCCAATTACGCCGTTATTGTTTTCACACACGCGCGACGTATCACTTAAAGCGGTTTGAGGCGGCTTACAACCATCGTCAGGGTGATTCAACCGTCTGGATTTTGCTTTTATATGGCGACACCTACGGTCACTCTATTGTTGCACATCCTCTGCCATAAGTGTTTAGATACTCTCGATAAAAGCATAAGTCATACAAAGCTCTCATTGTAATAATAGGTACGTGAACAGGTCCGTACAAATATATATTCGAGTGATAATTACAAAAATATAATGGGGGTTGAAATAAATGTACTGTAAATATAAATGTATAATTTACACAATACAGGAATATACATACATTTATGTACACATATCGGATATAAATGTTTATTTTATACAAAATAGAAAATGTAAGAAAAATGTATACAAAAGTACGTGTGTGCTCGCCATATTCCTTTTTAAGAACGATACCTTCGTTCCGAACGAAGAAGGATCCATACTTTCCCTAGGGAAAATTAGAGCGCACGCTCCATTTTTTCCAGGGATGATACCCCCATTCGCTAGAATACCGTAGAGTTATGGCATCTTTCTTGGCGAACGAGGGCCATAATATATCGGAATCACCGCGTCATTTTGTTTAGGCAGAAGGGTCTCGACGGTCGTTACGATACCGGATCACGAATGTTTCTTTTTTTATTATGATACATACAAGAAGAGCTGAAAATGTCGAAACGTTGGTGACCGATCGACGGAGTTTCCCACGTTCGTTCGTCGACGAATAAATCGAGGAATGAAGGCATCAAAGCGTGCCGCCTGGTATGGTTACGCGGGTGGTCAAGAGCATACCGATTAATCGAGAGGTCGGAGGTCAATGAACACCGCGTTTCCAGAGTTTGCGACCTTCTTCGCCCCGACGGTCATCGGGCTTTCCGTCTTCTGCATCGAACACACTGATCCGACATTCCGTCAGCATCATTTTATACATCATTTTCGTCCTATTCCATTTTCTACGATTATTTCCGTACGGTTGGTTATACACCGAGCGAATCCAAGCGACAGCCTTTTAATTTTTCGATATTACCTGCAGTTATGATATTCCCTTCTATTTTTAGAAATATTTTCGTTTGAATAATGGGACGTTGTTACAATTATAATTGTAATAGAATGTCTGTTCACATTTATAATAGGATGTTCATAATTGTAATAGGATGTGCATCCACGATTATAATAGACTGCACGTCACATTTATAATACAACATACGCTCGCAACTACAATGTAAGGATATATGTATAAACGTAAAGTTATGGGATTTAAGACATTTCCGGGTAGCTGTAGAATTTAGGAACACAAGAAGTTAGAAGCTTTTAGGGTTTTTAGATTTCCACTGGAAACGTACACAGACGGATCGTGTGATTCACTCTCGACGGCTGCCTACGGGGTCCTCCCACTTCCCGTATCTTGGCCGGATATGAAAATTTATTTTTAAGATTGTCCGTAGCGCTCGATCGACGCGGACTGGAACGGGAGAAAAGCGGCACTCGGCGTAATTCAGGATATTAATACACCAGGCACCGGGGTTTGCTTCTCCTCGAGAATTCGTGACGTATCCCCGGGAATAAATGTCAATTGACACGCGGGGTCCTCGGTGGAACGATCTTTCCCACAGCTATCCGGGGCGATAACGCTCGCGAGGCAAAGCCTTCTGTTTGTTCGGCTTATTCACGATCTTAACATCCGTTGCAACGACTCATGAATGAACACACACGCGTCTCTTCTTCGAATTTGCCATGCTTTGTCGAACTGCATCGAAACCGTTTGTAATTCGCAAATATTACACAAATTTGGAGGTGGATTCAAAGATTTAGAAGATCAGTTAAATGTCAGTGTTGGATTTTTGCATAAATCTCGAATAAATATTTTGAAATAATTTTGAATATGTTAATTCGAAAGTAAAGAAGTACGTTCAACGACGTTTAGGTGTCGTGCTTGATTCTTTTTGCCCGGAAGCCACCAGTAAACAGGAAACGCGATGAACGCCGTGAAACGACGTTGTCTCGATTCGGTGTGTGTCTCGCGCGGTTCGGGAAACGGCACCGAACAGAGGCTGCAGTTTCCTAAGGGGACGTGACCTAAAATTCCCGAGCATCCTGCCGTTCCATTAACGATATTGAGTTTAAACAATTAATCGAAGACTAACGACGTGGCTGAACGCAGGGACCGCGAGACCGGATCATCGTCTTCGACAGTGTTACCCTGTTCCTCGAGTTACCTCAAACGTTAAACACCCCCGGGGAATTTAGATCCTTGGTCCCTTCGTTATTATTTACCACCCCCGAAGTTACGCTGATTTGGTTATCGAAAACCGAGCCATACATGGCTGAAGAAATATTCAATCTATGTATGGATGACACTCAAATTTCTATATTGACTTAGATATTGTTCGAGATACCATAGAGCAACACTCCCCAAATTCCCAAATTGGAAGATTTAGTGTTAATATTATTACAATTTAACATTGTGCCGTTCAAAGTAACTGTCATGTTGACTTCATTTTTAACATCAAAATAATTGTGAACTATATGTCGGTAGTTTTACTGTTAAAGTTGCACCGATGACGTATCACATGTGCACTCACATCCCCTGTAAGATTAGCGTCTCTAGTGTTGCTCGATCGAACACTACGCTACCAGTTTCGTTACTTTATTTCCACACCTCGTACGAGAAAGTTTCTTTCGCCTACAAATGAATTTTATCCGCAACAATAAGTATACGATTGGAAGCGAGATTGTCGTGTGCGATTGATAAGAGACAAACGTGAGGGTCGTCGAGTTTGAAGAATCGGGACGACGCTGTAGTGTCGGGAATCGAATTGGGCCAGGTTCCTGGAAGTTCCAGGTGCTACGGAACTAGATCCCCCGGGGATAAAGAACGAAACGACGGATACGCGATTCTGATGAATATTGAGATCGCGGCGCAAAACGTATAACAGACAGGAATATTTAAAACGCGGGGAAAATGGGTCGCAACTTCTTTTTTTATCCCTACCTCGACCGTGCACTCACGAAGATGAGTTCTTCCGGAACTTCCGCGACGAAGTTGCCTCGGTGAACGATGGATTAACACTAGAACTATCAAACGGTCAAAATCAACAGTTTCGGGTTCGACATTTCATGTTACAACATTTTGTAGCCATTTAAGTCTTAAATTTAATTTTATGTTATGTGAAAGTTATTATACGAAAGTGTAATGCCGCTTATATGGCGGCATTGGATCGTTAGGGGTTAATATTTTTATTCGATGTATTTTATATTTATACTTAGGTGCTTGTTTCATAAAATTCCTTTAAAAATTCTGATTTAAAACTCTATGCAACTCGAAGAAAAAGAGCGTCAGCCATATTCGGGTGACGAGCGTGTTAAGGGTGAAAATGGCTTGGCGGATGCTCGAAGACGGCGAGAAACGGTTTCGAACGAAGAAGAAAAATCCGCGCGCGCCGTTTTCGCTTTGAAACGACGAACAGCATTGTATCCAGGATCGTGGCTCGTTCACACCGCGACGTATTATGCACACGGCAGAATATGTATTTCCAGCGACGTGTTTTAGGCGGCCGTGACGC
Source organism: Coelioxys conoideus (assembly GCA_947623535.1). NCBI lineage: Eukaryota > Metazoa > Arthropoda > Insecta > Hymenoptera > Megachilidae > Coelioxys > Coelioxys conoideus. The sequence continues at coordinate 1,390,134 of OX392452.1, read as the reverse complement.
GAACACAAGCGAGACGGTTTCGCGGTAGAATGTGGCAGGCTGCCAGCCGGCCCGAAACGCGACTACACTCCTCGTGTTTATCAACAGAGAATTACGGTAACGCGGCGGGGTTATTCGTCGGAGCTTAGGCTTTTTGCGGACGCGACGCGCCGCCTATCCAGAAAGATTATTTTGAGAAAGCTCCGTGAACCCGTCTCCTTCTTTGTCCCGTGCTTTCCGCCTGGGAACGCCGCTAACTGGAGCCGCGAAACTACTCTCTCCAGCTTTTTCCACAGAAAATTCTCCGCAAGCTCGGTGAAAAGCGACGGGAACAACGTTCCGTGTCTTCGCCGCGTTATTTTCCGCGGCAATTCGACTCGAACGATGCGCTCGATGACTAAATTCGTGGCATCGACGAAAAGCATTCAATATTGCCTATCCACAACCGACTGACTCTCAATGAAATCTACTTGTCGACATTTGAATTCAGATCACGGTTTATAAAGATTTAAATAAACATCGCATACGATGGAAGAAAATAAGTCGATGACGATACTAGCAAACAAAAATGTTTATATCTCAGAAATGGTTGACCATTCGACCTAAGTTTACTCAAGCTTTTTTACTCGGTACATCGTATCTTATATACCATACAAATATTGAATAATTTGTTTTGATCACCCTGTCCAAAAATGAAGATGTAGCAGCAAAGCTTCGAGGGTCTGTCGACGCGTAAAATGACAGAAAATAGGATGAATAACTGGTACATGAAGCTAGATGAATTGGAGTATACTATGATTAGGTTGTTTGCGACGTGACGATTCTTAGCTGATACAGTTATCGACGGTCATACAACGTTACGGCGTGAATCGACGTTATCGGAGATTAGCGTAACGCGAAACGCAACGAATTTTACGCCACGAAGATGAAGATAGTGCACGAGGCCGGCAACGCAGTGTCACGTTCAGTGTCGCTTTATCTTCCCCGACGAGAAACCCGTGTCTGGAACGATTTCCGTGCTCTCCGTGCTTCGATGTCACGTTCCAGGTATCCGCGTTCCGCTGTCGCCAACTGCTGATCAACGTCAACAGCGTCGCCTTTAATTTTCTTCGTCTAAGAGGCCAAACATGGCCGACATCTCGAGAGATCACGAGACTATCTAAAGAATATCTAACTGTTCGAAGGAAAATACCGATTTTCCTTCCTTTTAGAGGATCGTCTGCCGGAAAATCAGCTCTTGTCGATCGGTGGCCGGTTTCGAAATAAACCGAACACGGTGATAACGTGCGATAATAAAACGCGTGGCGATGTAACGCGCGGTAATAAAACGCGCGGCGACGTAACCGGCGACACGAACGTCGTAAACGTTTACGGCGAGCATCGTCGAAGAATTATAAATCTGCACCCAGGAACCTATTTTATAGTTGATCGATTTTTACCGATCGGCGATAAAAGTAGCTCGAATGAAATGCCCGATATATTTACCCGTTTGAATATAATTGCGAGGAATGTGTGCTACTGAATCAAAAATAAAAAAAAATTATAAAATTCGAATCCATTTTTTCGTTTTTTATAGTTGATCGATTTTTATCGATCGGTGATCCAAGTAGTTCGATCGAAACGCCCGATATTTTTATCCGTCTGCAAATAATTGCGAGAAAAGTTTGCTACCTAATAAAAAAATAAAACTTATGAAAAATGAAGAGACACTGTAGCAACCAGTAGCTTCCTGGTTCGAGTTTCATGCTACAGTTTGCGAGCATAATATCGCAGGGAAGAAAAATCTACGGAAATTTTCACCGAGAGAAATTTACAAGCAGTCTCAGCGAGCGAGTATCGAGCAAGGATACATTATCTCGGACGAAAGCACTCGGCGATATTAGAAACTCCTTCGTCGGGCGTAAATATAATGTATAGCAGGGTCAGTGGCGATAAAAGCAATAACATTAATGTCTCCGGAGGTAACGACCGCTAAATAAATTCAATTTACAATCTACTCGGGCAACATTGTGCGCCTTTTCTTCGAGTATCTCGAAATGATCGAAGCAGATGGCGCCTCCTGTCGTCCGTGCACGATCGTGCCTCGACTAAAATTATATCCGCTCGAAATTTTTGACGGTGCTTCGCCTATAAGCAAATATATTATGCAAAATAATTGCATCAAATTAAATTTATCACTTTCACGTTAAATTTAACACTTTGACTGCCGTCAAATTTAACACTTTGACTACTGTTAAATTTAACACTTTGATCCATATATGGGTGGCACTCAAATTTGTATGCAGAATAAACAGCTACACAGAAACACGTTCGGCAATCATAAATTAATAAACAGCGCTGACGCTCGAAAATTATATTAAATTAACAAGTTCTGTGCCATATGTACCACCGGTGGTACACCTTCGAACTTGATTTTCCAGCCACGTGTACCACGTGTATAGTGCACTCAGTCATATTTAATGCGCTGAAAAAATATATTTTCTGTTATACATATATAATACATATATACATATTGTATACAATATACAAATTACTCTATAGAAATTACTTATGGATTGTCGTTGTAATAAAGATTTTTATCTGTGATAATCGGTGATAATATATCGATCTTTCAATCAAAACAACAAATGGCCTGGAGATCATGTCGAATAAAAGTGGCTTCCTACTTAACTGAAACGATCAGTTGTTCATAGATTTTCTAAAAATATAAACTCGATGGCTTAACCCTTTGCGGTTCTATGTCGACAATACTTAATTCCGTTTCTTCATCTATTTTGTAAACTACGTAAGGAGCTGTAGGTAAAAGAATTTAAGGACCGCAAAGGGTTAACGATTGCTATGAATGTACCGGAACATCCCTACACCTCAGAACTCGGACCAGAGCGATCGTAAGGGGTGTCGATCTCTCGGTGAATTTTCAAACGCGTTTAGAAGCCGTTCGATGGGCTAACGCGGGTGACTAGTGTTGTTCACTGTTACGCGTTGCATAATATATTTTCAGAAGGGTCGTTTAAGATGCCTCGGGGATGCGCATCAACCACTGTCGGCAGGGTTTCATCGACCAATCGGTGCCGGGGTGGAGCTTAAGCCGCGCCACGGCGTCAGCAGCTCTTCTCTTTCGCGAAGGCCTTCCTCTGTTTCACCTACATTTACGCCTCTTGTCTTCTATCCCCTTTTTCTACCTGTTCTATATACGGTTCAGAGGCTTTTCCAAGGCCCTCGTCGATGTCAGTGCTGCTGCCGTCGATCCTAATCACCGATAACGTTCGATCAGGGCTGGCGACCCTCGTCGAAATCGCGTGTCGCTCGTTCGTTCGTTCGTTGTACCCGGATTAATTAATTGCGTTTTATCTGATTTCGATTCGAATTTCTGTTCGCAGATTCGCCGGTGAACGGGACTCAACTCGAACATCAGCATCTCGTCCCGAAATCCCCCAGCGAATGTGAGTAATTTTTATGTGGACTTTATATGGACTTTATAAGGAATATGCATATACGTGTATGCATGTGTGCCCATAATCATGAAAGTGGTCTAACTCACGCATTTGTTGTTTCGACATATTCGATGGATCACGTTTGAATAGATTGAAAAATATTGTTGTATCTTGCTACATTTTAATATAGAATTGTATTAGTCACGATTTTCTAAATTCCCAAATTCTCAAATTATCAAATCCCCAAATTCACAGATTCCCAAAAGTCGTAGGAAAATTATCGACTATATGTACGTGATTTTTATATCGTGAGACTGGTTGAACGGCTCCGTCGAACTTTCTCGTTTTCAAGCTTTTCGATCGCGCCACATTGTCGAGACGAGTTTCAAAGAAGCTGAAAGAGTTTCAGCTGCACGAACGGCGACCTAAGATCGATCGACGAGAGAACAGAGGGATTCGTTATCCGCTCTCGTGGACGTAGACATTCGAGAGAGAGTACGAGAAAGAGCATAAGAAAGAATACAAAGCTTGTCGTCGTAGCAAAGGGTGGAAATACAAGATGATTACGTGTATTGTCATATATAATGTTATAATTATTTATAATAATTATAACACAATATAACGCGTATATACAGTACTAGTGTATTATTTTTGTACCGTTACAATAATTGCAATGTTTATTAATATGAATATTAGAAATACATAAGTGTAATGTGGATTTCAAGATTCTACAAACTCTCTCGTTTTATCGCTCGCTCCTCTTAATTGCAACTAACGTTCTGTATTTTTGCATCTCAGTGTGCAAAAATAATAATTCTAACCACTAGAATCTCTCGGCGCTTCTTACGTTGTTCAAAGCCCGGAAAGTAACGACCGTGTACTTATGTAGATTATAGATATGGAGCGCACCCGTTGCGAAAAACGTTTAAAATTTGTAGTGGTCCTAATTCGATGTCCATTGACCGTGGAAATGTCTGACCGGCTCTCACGCTGAAATGCCACAAAAGAAACGGTATCTGCGACGTCACTCGTGGCAACAAAGGAAAACGAATTAAAGGAACGTCGTTCCTCTTTGGTGGCTGCTCGAAACAGTTCGAAACAGACAAAAAGATTAACGGAGCCGCGATACGATGTTTCCCACGCCCCGCATTTTTTTCCTCTGGCCACACAGGATCCGCGGGGTCGCGACTTCCGGGTTGCATGAGGCCGCCTGTGATCCGAATCGGCGATTGTTGCGCAGTCGCTTGCATGCTGTTCATACATTTCTATTTTTCTTAAGTCCCACAGTTCTAAAACCCCATATTTCCAAATGTTTACATTCCTAAAACTCTACATTTCCAAACTCCCAAATTCCCAAATTCTCAAATTTCCAAATCCCCAAATTATCAAATTATCAAATTTACAATGTCTTAAATTCTCAGATCCCCAAATTCTCAGATCCCCAAATTCGCAAACCCCCAAATACCCAAATTCCAAGATTTCCGAATCGAACTTTCCAAATTTCGAAATCCCCAAATTCCCAAATTCCCAAGTACCCAAAATTCCGAGATCACAATTTCCGAAATTTCCACACCCCGTATTTTCTCCCCCGATCGTTTCTGAGAGTTCTGAAGAAAAGCCGGCTCGGAACGACACACAGGATCCGCGGGATCGCGACTTCCGGGTTGCAGGAGGCCGCCTCTGACCCGAATCGGCGATTGTTGCTCGGCCGCGAGCGATAAATTCGCCGGTTATATGGGGCGTCGGGGCTGGCTCGAACAGGGGGGTGTGGCGGTACCACTGCGGCGGGGGTTGGGGCAGGGAATGTCTCCTCGACCCAGTTCCCAACGGTCGCAGATTATACGCACCCGATACGTGCAGTTTGCAACCGTGTGTCGAGTGCCTAAATCGCGGCCCTCTTCCACGACCCTCCGATAACGAGTTGCCACCCCCTTCGAGCATTTCGATCCGTGGTTCGTTCGCTGAACCGATACACCCGCGAATCTGTCCTCTTTCGAGTATTTCATCGAGTATCTATTTTAGAAATCGATCCTTATCTCGATATACAGGGTGTACCGCCACTCACGGTTAACCGGTCAAAAGATCATTATACCTGTAAAAATGAGGGGAACGACAATTTTTTAGTCCGAGAAAATCAATGTCGAAAATTTATTCGGTACATGTCGATTTTGTGCATCTCACTATACAATTTTTCGTTGATTTTTATACAAGATCCACATATTACAAAAAAAAAGTCCCTGTCTAAACAATGCAAGGTGATTCCGACTTTGGCAAGAAGACAAACATTGTTGTAAACTTTCTGTTATAAGGTTGTTGCAAGGGGGTTAAAAACCGTGAGTACCGTTACAGGTAACACGCTGTATAGTATAACAACAGAATAATAATATAATACAATAAAAATCAATATCATAGTATTAGGTTGTCCCATAAGTTTCTTCCCTTTTCGATATAAAATTAACACGAAATAAAGTAATCAAGGAGCAAATAATATTTACTGACGGATGAAAAAGGGTGATATAGTAGAACACATCGTATTTAATGCAACAAATCTGAAATAACAAATATTGTGTATTAATTTCTGTTAAACAGGGAAGTAATTTACGGGACATCCTAATATGTCAACATATAAAATATTGCTTTTATTTCCATATTCCGAGTGTGAGAATACATATGTTCATCCCTCGTATCCGTGTAACGTCCCCCGTTGATTTGCGACGAGACACGTTCGTTACAGAGATATAAGATGAGAAGAGAGATAAGAGGTGAATCGTTTCGCGTGGCAATTATCAAGTAACGATGGCGTGCACGAAATTTGATTAGGTTAATTCGATAACGAGCTTATTTCGGTAGGCAACGGGGGACGAAGCCCTCTTCGCAGCCGGAGCTAAACTGGCAAGACAGGAATCTGCGACTCGTCGTCGGATGTGATATAAACGACTTAGTCGAATCGAGGAATGCGGAATGCACCGTCGGAATCCTATTGATTACTTTGCTTTCGCCCGCGAGCCGAGAGACGGCCTATCGATTCCGTCGACTCTCTTGACCCCACGGATCTCGATAACTTCGTACACGATTTTCGCCTAACGCCGATATTCGGATGCAGCACGATAGACCGATCGTCAAGGAATTACATGCCGTGTAAATAACGTAACGGGGCTGATTTTTTTTTTAACGTAGAAATTTAGGAATTTCAGAATGCGGTGTTATGAGAATGTAGAAATTTGGGAATTTAAAGATTTTGAAATTTGACGTTTTGGGAATTTAGAAATTTGGAACTTTGGGTAACTAGAAATGTAGGAACTTGTGAATTTGGGGATGTACAAATTTGGAAATTTAGAAATTTTACTTCCGTTTACGAAGAAAGGGTTACAAAGAAACAGTTCGCTCGCTGAATCAAGGTAAATTCTCAGTAGCAAATAAACTCGCGGATCTACTGCAAGAACTATGTACAACGCAGTGTCTCCGTAAACTTTATCGCAGGAATTAGAAGGACAAACTTTTCCAATTTCGCGGAACAAATAGAACCAAAGCGATCAGTGGCTATTAAAACTTATTGCGAAACAACTCTATTCCCAGATTCCCAAATACCCAAATACCCAAATTCCTAAATTTCTAAATTCCAAAATTCTCAAATTATCAATTACCCATTTCGGAATATTTCACTTTTCTAAAAATACTGTTGTAGTAAGAGAAAAAGTATTCGATGAAAATCGTCTCTCCTTTTCATAAAAAGAATCGTAATTACTTCCCCAACAACGTAATACATTATGTATCAGAAATTTCACATGGTAGGTGTCTACATACATTTGTGCGACATTGTACGTAGACGGAATCGACAGAAATTGATATCGGCGTAACCGATTCCGACAAATAACGAATCGATCGGAATTCCTAAACAGAGAAACGGATATCTCGACACGATATCATAGCCGTACATTATTATCCCTGTTCCACTCTTTCCCCGTTTTGTTTCGTTGCTCTCCTTTTTGCTCGATCCGCCGGAGAAATATTAGAGGGATGAAATATTCCGTCGTGTTCCGACAGAGGATATTAAATGTCCTCGAATAACGCACGAACGTAAGTACAGAGAGGAAATTCTGTTCTTGAGTATTATCGGAAAACGTCGACTGTAAGCGGCACAAAAGTTTCACGGGAAAAATGTTCGAGACGCGTAAGATCCTTATTTATTGCAGTCTGATACGTGTTCCTTCCATACAGCTCTAAAGCCGTATTAAACTCGCGTTCTCCTCAAATTAACCCATTCCCATAAAGTCGACGATTAGAAAATTTACAATACATTTTAATATTCTTTGTCCGTTTTGATAGTGTGGCTATCGACCGTCGCTATGAGTGAACAATTTTTTCAGCCTACCTGAAGGAGCAATCGTTAACTCGTCTCTCTTCCTCTATGTATTATTGTGTTCCATAAGTTTCTTTCCTTTTTTATACGAAACAACTTTGAAAATTCATCGAGTAGAGCAAGATACAACAAAGGGGCTAAATCATCGATTTTGCATCGCGCTTTTTTTTCCTTCGTTAAAGAAAATCTGAAGAACAGAATTTTCACGATACCGATGGAAACCCTTGCTCGAACAAGTTTGAAAAATATTGATATCGAAGTCACCTCGTTGCAGTGAAGATATCGATCACGGCCCGAAGAGCAGGAAACTCGACGTTACAACGCGATGGATCAATCAATCGACGGAGATCGAACGCGATATCGATGCATTGTTCGTGGTATCGGATACCTAGCAGTTTCTCCCGAGTCGGCCGTTTCGTTCGACAAACGCCGCGTAATTTATATAATTACGCGAACACCAATTCCCCCAATTACCGGCAATAACGTCGCTCAAACAGAAACTCGATAGAACGATCGATCCGCGTAGAAAGGGGTTCGCCCTGATTGGTGCGTCGTGATCGCTTTCCAGACAACTAATCATCCTCGTAAACAACTTCCGTACAGTTATTATGCACACTCTGCATTATTATTATACACACGGTTTGGTCGTCGGTCAGTTAGCCTTCGCACGGTATTACAAAGTATTATAATTTCGATCTACAACGCGCAAACCTTATCCTACAAGTTCTAACGAACCACGTTCGACGACATGTTAAGTCTCTACTTACGAGGTAATAAAGTAACGAGACTGGTAGCGTAGTGTTCGATCGAACAACACCGGAGACGCGAATCTTAGCACTAAACCTACCAAAGCGGTCAAAATGGCCACTTAACAAGTTTCCAATTTTAAGTTATAAACTTTGAGGCGACTTTTTTATATTCATGTTGATTTTCATAAAAATAAAGAATTACTTTCGAAGGGAAATGATCGAAGGGAATAGAATCGATCCAGTGAGCCAGTTAGGAAATGTAACGGGCAAAGTTCATTGTCTACGACCTTGTTCGCGAAGGTCTCTGTTCCTGAACGCAGCCCTCGATCGTTAACTGAATCGCAACACGCAATTTCTATCCTAGACCTTCGTGCTGGACGTTTCGTTATCGGACGATCCTTCGCTGCGCGTTAATTGCTCCTCTAACAGACACACGCGCGGGGAATTAGAAAAGTGGGGAAATGGAAATTCGGGAAAGTGGGATTCGAGAAGATGGCAATTCAGGAAATAGCCAAACGCGGCAAATCGGAAGCGTGGAAAATTGGCAATTTTCCATGGAAATTTTGGGAAATTGGAAATTCGGGAAAAATGACCGCGACAATAGTTACGACGGCATACGAGTGTTACAATGTCAACCACTTGTATATTTCGTTGCACGAGTCTCCGAAGAAAATCTCAAGAATTTTCTCGGGAATCGGATAATCCCAATAATCCTGGACGCTGCAACTTGTTCGAAGAAAGGTATCCAGAAGCTTGCCAAGGAAATACCATGCGTTTCCTTCGATTTTCACGAATATTTTACGAATGTACTGATATTCTTGCAAGCAGAAAGTAAGCAAAGCGCAGATCTTCGCTAAAAACAATCTCGTCCACATAAACAATAATTCAGAACCGATCCCTCAATAGTAAAACATCGATTCAAGAAAAAATCGATGGAACTTTATTTAGAAAATATTCGATTCGCTATCTGGTTGGAGGAAGAACGCTTTGGAGCATAGGGGCTTGAAACCGAGTATGGAGAAGCCGATTCGGTATCGATCGTCGGCCAAATGAAAGGAAACGGAAAGGTAGGCGATATCGAGAAAGTGGTCGATCGATCGGTGGACGGTATGCGTAAAGGTCGCACTCGCGTTTTCTCGAAGGAATAGCGACCACGATGCACGTGCGAGCCACGATGTGTCCGTGGTAACCCTCGGGGCAAACTCGTGCACCAAGGGTGAAAAAGGGTGAGAAGGGTGCAAGGAGAGTCGATGGATCGCGTGTCTGGCGCCAGTTAACAATCGAGAACCCTGCATTTATGAATAAGGCTGCACAGCAGGCGAAGTAAGGTCACAGACAATGAACCTCGATCCAGTTCAGGGCCTTAGCGCGACGTCACGTCAAGATGTTATCGGTCAGGGTGGATGTGCCACACCCTACTTATTCCTATTCAAAACGCGCACCTTCTGCCCCTCGTTTCGTCGTTGTATCGAAAAGCTCGATTGCCATAGCTCGATATTATGCGATCGTGATCTGATTGAAATGATCGAATTGGAATCTGTGAAAATTAAACATTCGGGACAATAGAAAAATTGGAAGATAAGGAATTGAAGAAACGAAGAGTTTGGGAAATAGGAAATTTTAGAAATTGGTGATTCGGAAAAAGGACAATTTGGGAAATTGGAAATTAGCAAAGAGCGAATAGCGAGAATAGAGTGAAAAGATACCGAATTCGTTTTCCGTAAATATTACGGTTTGGTGGAAAGAGATATCGTCGAGGCAGCAGTCCAGTCAGTCTTTTCTTTTCACGCGGTCGTGAAGCTCCGCTAACGTTTCATTAAAACTTCGCTGGGAAAGCGACGGTGTCGTGAATTTAATTAGCACAATTACACTGGCTGTCACAAGATCCGTTACAGTTTACTTGTTCTCCGGGTAGAGTCGTTTTCTCTCTCGTCGTAAATCTGTCTGACCAATTCGACGACTCCCTTACACAGCTTCGAATTAAAACAACACCGTTCACGATTTTCACCACTCATTTAATTTATACTACCACACTTTAGTTTGATTTTACCAAATCTTCCGATTCCACAAAGAAACACGCATCGGTTGCAATTGCAACGATAACGTCGAGCAACGTTTAAACTGCGATGTTCTTGCGTTAAAATTGACCGGACTTTGAATCGATTTCCACGAAAAGCGAATCGGCGAGGGATAAATCGAGGTGAAAAAAAAAATAAACCAGAATCGAAGCTGGCTATTTTCATTTCCGCTAGTACAAACGGCGGTGATCCCTTTTATCGTTGAATCCTCTTACGGGTAGCAACTTTCGAATACAATTTCCAAACTACCCTTCGTTTAGTCCTTTGTTCCTCGACGCGAGGCAACTTTTCGTTTCGTTGTCGTCCGATATCGAAAGCGTTCGCGAAAACCATACCCCGAAATTTTGTCGCTACCGATTGCCATCGAGATAAAGTATCGATAAACGTATTGGTCTATGTCTCGTCGTTTGTTCGTTTATTCTTCAAGTTACGTCGATGGTTTCTTGCTCGTGAATTATTCACCGTCGCTCAAAAATATGTGGACACTTCCTTGACCCTTTGTACTCGAAAGGTGATTTACACCTCACCAATTTCTGTAATATAACAATGTGGAACAGACATTTCTTAACTAAAAAATATGATATATGAACACGATGTAACAACTAATGATGGCAATTAATAATAGAGTTATTTCAATTCAGAGTTCTCTCGTAATTGCTGTAAATAATTTCTACATATCGCGAAGGTGCGTGTCGGATCGTTGTGCCTAAGTTATTGGTTCAATTCTTGATATTATTTGTTAATAAAAATATGTATATACATTATGCAATGATTATATATTTTGACAAATGTTAACAGACATTTTGATAAAAGTACATCCTGATAGTTTTTACGATTTAAAATAAGAAATGTGTCATTCGGGCTGGTTACGTAAACAACAATTAATTGTTTGGGTTTTGTTTCGATATCAAGGTCTCCGATAAAGCTATCTGCGATTATAAATCATGTCACGGGTTATTAGTTTGTACCGACGCATCGTAGTCTAGCGCGTGATGGTTCAGATCGCGGTATCCCGATAAATCGTAGTTCAATGAGTTTCGATCCGACACGCGGTAATTCGATGTCGCGATAATTCCGTCCGTGGTGTACCACCAGCGATGATAATACCTGTATGTATAATATAATACTTGGCGTTCTCGCGACGAAGACACGGAGTACCCTTATTGGATCTAAAAATTTGCGCGATGCACAAGTCGTGCGTTTTATGTATTGCTGCATAGGAAGGTTAATTGGATTAATAATAGAGCAAGTATCATAATTGGACTAACAATAAAATAATATTGTAAATGGATCAATAATAACGTAATACTACAACTGAATTTATTATAAAATAAAACCGTAATAGGATTAATAATAAAACATTTATATAATTCGGTTGATAATAAAATAATACTGCAGTTGGATAAATAATAAAATAGTATTGTAATTATATTAATAATACAATACTATTAAAATAATATTGCAAATGAATCAATAGTAAAATAATACTATAATCGATTTTATTATAAATTAACTGCGTAAACGCATCGACAATAAAACAATACTGTAATTGGATTGATAATAAAATAATTGAAACCACTAGATTCTGAGTATCGCTAGGTTAGTATTAGGTTGTCCCATAAATTCCTTCCTTGTTTAATAGAAAGGTGTTCAAAATATTTATTGTTTAAGATTTGTTGCATTAAATACAAGGGGTTCAGCTGTATCGTCCTCTTTCATCCCTTAGTAAATATAATTTGCTCCTTGATTATTTGCAAAATATTCCTCGAAGTGCGTTTTTATTTTATATCAAAAAGGGAAGAAACTTTTGGGACAACCTAATATGTCCCTAAATTGGACTATCCCTAGATAGGAATGTCGCTAGTGTAATATGTCCCTGAATTTGATTATCCCTAGATCGGAATATCCCTAAATCTGTCTTAAGACGTCGTTCCGTGTGTCTAATTGTAAGTTGCATCTAACGTCGTATGTTCCCGCCCGATGGACATACAACATATTCGTCGGTCTAGGATATTTTTATCGTCTGAAGAGTTTTCGCAGTAGAAAGTGGCGCGATTAATGCGTTCCCGAGCCAGTTGCAACAGCCAGATGAACACTCGCGAAACCGCACGTACCATCGTCCCTCGCTTAACGAGGCTCGCGCAATGTGTCTACCATTCAAAGCGGTTGTCTCGTTGCATCACTCGAATGACAGGCTTGTTCGCGTTGCTCGAACGTTACGGACGCCTCGGATCCTCTATGATCTTGCGGTTCGTTCGAAACGTTCCGAACAGCCGCGAAATGTTCGCGGACAACGAACAAAAAGCGGCCTGTAAATGTTTGATTTCGTGGAACGATCTCGTTTTATATCATATTGTATCGTTTTTCGTTGGCGAACGACACTACTCGAGCGAACTATTTACGAGTTTCGAGCGAATGTGCAAAATAATGGTCGCTAGATTTGCAAAAAGATGGAAATCTTGTTCTTGAGATTTCTCGAGATCAAGTTCCATCTTGAGATCAGGATGAAAATTTTATGCGAACGTAATTTTGATGAATAATTATTGTAACATAAATCGAATCACAGCGGATGTTCGAACCGAGGCCAATCTTCTACAACACGTAGAATTAGATTCTTCTAATAAGAAAACTAATCAAGTAAACCTAAACAGTTAGTAACGTCTATTATATAAGTTATCGGCGAAACTTTCCTAGGCTGCACGTTTTTAAATGAATTTGTTACAATGGACTTCGTTATCGAATTTCCCACAATTTATCACCGTTGGGGTAGTTAAATTTCTGAAGCTGTTCAGCAGCGCGGAGCTTCCATCGTGCTTTTGTGGAGTCCTCCAGGAACGTTGTTCTCCCTAATTTCGTGTAACTGACCTCGATTACTATGGTCATTAGCCAAACGACCACCAATGCCCCTAGGTGGTTGCCCATCTAAGCACTCGACACTTTGGATACAGCTTGAACGAAGGCTGGACAGGAGAAAATAATATTTCGACACTCTATGAAACTCGTGCACTCTACTACAATCAATTATCCTCCTATATTATGCAACGTTGTAACATTTTATCGAAATGTTATCATATTGTTTAACTCAACGTTAAAAACGTCGGTCGTTATTAAAACATTTATCCTTTCATTATTATTGTTGTCCTTTTACTATATTTATTATTTGTCTATTTTTTTATTTATCTAGTAGTTTTATTATTTTGTTTTATTTATCTAGTACTTTTATTATTAATCTATTATTTTGTTCTATTTATTTTAGTATTTTGATTATTTTTAGAAACACGTAATTTTAAATCCGTGGATAACCCGTGGATAAACTCTGCTGATTTTCGAATCGGTCTTATTACACGGTACTTAAAGAAAACGATTTAATGGAAAGGGAAAAAGGTGGATACGGTAAAAGTTTTACAATCATTGTATGTCGGACACGCAATGAAAATTGCACGGGGCTATCCTCGAGGTTGTTTAGCGGTGCCATTTAAATAAAAAGTAGGACGCGGCTATGGCCGTAAATAGAGAACCCTTTAAATCGTTAATAAGAAACGTTCGTTTTCCTTCAATCGGTTCATTCAGCGTTTCGAAGATCGAAGTTCACTATGTCGACAATGTTGGAGCCTACTCTAGGTCTAAATTTATAGCAAAGGCCAGGGTCTTGCAAAAAGACCACACCTTTTGTGATCGAACCTGGACATGTTTCTTCCGTAAACTCTCGTGCACGTCACTGTTAATAGTAATACTCACAGTTGATAGAACCGTACAACCCCTTTCCGGCTTCTCCAATACTTGTGGGACACCCTGTACAACTAATAGACAGTAGTTCTCGAGGCAGGTATTTTTACCAGGTCCGCTTATAATATTGAGAGAAACGGCGATGGCGGTGGGTAAGAAAGACGGTATACCGAGAGCACCGTGGAGCACCAATTTCGAAATTCCCAAATTCCCAAATTCCCAAATCCCCAAATCTAAAAATTTTCAAATTCCTAAAACTCCCAATCCCCATATTCCCAAATTTCCAAATCCTAAATCCCTAAATTCCCAAATTCCCAAAACCCTGTATAACTAATAGACGGCAGTTCTTGAGACAGGTATTTTTACCAGGCCCGCTTATAATATCGAGAGAAACGGCGATGGCGGTGGTTAAGAAAGATGGTATACCGAGAGCACGGTGGTACAGGGGTGTCGGTGTTGGCGGCGTTAGCCGGGATAGGGGTGGGGTTAGGTCGCGTGGGTGGTTGGGTAGCAGTAGGTGCGCACCCAACGCGGCTGGCGGGGTCTAACGGGGGTGTGTGGGGTGTGTGGGGGCCGAGGAGCGAGCAACCCCCGGGACAGAACGCGAAAAACCACTTGTGAGTGTCGGTGGTGGGTGCCGGTTACGGGTTTCCCTGCGATCGTTCCTCGATCGTCGTCGATTCTCGACGAGCGTTCGTGTCCCGACAGGACCACCCTGTCGTCGATTCACTGGCTACGTCGGTGGGTGGTTCGTCGACGTCGTCGTCGTCGTGGTCGTCGCATCGAAACGCGATTCGTCTGCTCGTCCCGCGAATCCTTCGACCACAGTTCGAATTCGACCGCGATACGCGACGGTGCCGCGGTTTTAGTCCTCTCTCGCGTTATCGTCGTCCTCTGTTTCAAGCTTCCCCTATACGCGACTGGTATATAGTTTTGGGGGGTAACTGGTCTCTCTCTCTCTCCCTCTTTCTCTCTCTGGTAACCTCGAAAGCATCGGGTAACCTGTTGTCGTTGGCTCGCGCGACCATCAGAAACTCCGCTGACCGACCAGACCCAGCCATCGTGCGATGCAAGCAGCCTTCATCGATCCAGCCTCAACCGGGGGTGAGCTCACGCGCTCGGCCGGATCTCAGGATCTTACTCACGCCGATCCACGATCTGACCTTACTTGATCCTCTGCGATTCTTCTTGATTATTTACGATCTATCTCTTTCTCCCTCTTTTTGTCTCTAGACTCTGGTTGTTTGATACCCACTTTGCCCTTGGGTCCTACGGGATCCTCCCCCGAGCACCTCGGCATCTTCCGCGATCTCCTTGCACGTATTTTTAGACCCGAGTTAGGAACGGTTTATCAAAATTGCGATTTTGAAAGATTTCTTACATGCGTGATCGTATTCTTTGTTGAGTCGATTAAATATTATGAGTATTTCGTTTTCACTCAGATTATTCTTCTTCTTCTCTTTCTGCCTATCTATATACTTCATCTTGGACATTAGGGGATACTCTTCTAGGGACGTCTGGTTTTTCTGCGTCTTCTTTGTGGCTGCTTTTTTTGCACTGGAGCCAGTGAAACATTGGTCAAATTACAAATTTGAAAGATTTCTCTATCATCCACGTGTAATCGTACTTTTTATTGGGCTAATTAAATATCTCGGGTATTTCGTTTTCTCTTAAATTCTTTTTCTTAGTTTTTTTGCTTGCCATCATACTTTATCCTGGTCGTTAGGTGATGCTGTTGCCAAGACCTCCGGTTTTTTTTTCACTTTTTTCATGAGTTTTTTACAGTCGAGCCAGTAACATAGTCCAAATAATTGTTTCGGGAGATCGTGTAATACATCTGTTCTTTCTATGGGAGGTTAAATAATACGGATATTTTATTGTCCCCCAAAATTCTTTCCCTCTATCTTCTTATTGCGTGTTATCTTGGACGTTATGACGCTCTTTCGTTCTTCTACGCTTTCTTTACGGGTTCGGTAGATTCGAACATGGTAGACAACCATCCAAATTACAGTTCCGGGGGATTGTTTGATCCCTTGTGCTGCGATTTATTCGACAAGCGCGTCAAACATAACCGAACCATTAATTGCAACAACATTAAGCATTAACCCCTTGTCATACTTTGACGAGTCTGACACGTGACACACTCGAAGCATAAACGTAATAAAACTGATTAAAATTATAAATACGCTTATATGTAAACTTGATATACATTTACATAGTCATTGAATATAGTATAATTTGCAAGTTCACTGAATATAAAATACGCATAATATTTTAACTTTCTTTGTTCGTATTAATATTGTAGCAGTAATAGTTAGTTCTGACTAACTCATCAGAAAAATAATTAGTATGCCAAGGGGTTAACACGACTGAATATTGATTTGTTTACAAGATGAAATTTCAACTGGTTTCTACTAAAACGAATAACGCGTTTCATTAGCTATTTCGTTCCACAGGTTCAAGCTAACAGAGAATCCTATAGTACACAGTATCCTACCCTATACACTGTATACTTTATAGTATACGGTATAGTTTATATCTATACACGTAGTTGGAAGTCGGTTCAGTTATCTCCTGGAACAAAAAGCGGAAGTAATTGGCACGGAAGAGTTGTCGCGATGACTTGTTGCTTGACAGAGGACAATCTCGTCTTCTCTCTAAATATTCTGCAAACCGATTGCGCCGAGAGGGTTAATAATTGACTCTCCGAAATCAGGATAATTGATCCTCCTTTAATAACATCTTCACCGATGGTGTTTAAAATTAATCGAATTAAGTTTCGTCGAATAATTGAACCCCCGTTCAAATGGCCAACAATTTTAATGGAGGGTAAAAATCGTGCTCAACAAGTGTCCATTAAAAAAAGAAAAAACATTGCGTTTTTGTGTTTTTTGTTTTTCGGATGTCGTGATAAAGTCTTTTCATATGTTTTTTTTTTTACTTTATACCCGTTTGACAGATTTATTTTGTCGACGTACACACGATGGACTGCGCGTTTGTATCGAAACGCGTGTCCCGTTCGATAAATGAAGCTCGCGGTACGAACGTAACAACGATAATCGATATTCGTGTACCGAACATGATGTTTTAGTTTTATTACGTTGAATAAAGGTTAGGCAAGGCATGGACAACATAACGCTCGCGAAATGAATTTATATGGCCCGCGAACAATATTTCATTTAACTTCTAGTAATTGATCGAATGAATTTTTTAATAGTCCTTGGTTCAACTTATATTCGTGAACGAACCTTTTATTTAGTTTGCATCATAAGGAAATATGAAAAGAATGTCGGCCACCAAATTATTTTTTTATTATATTCAAGTACAAAATTGACTGCAAGTAAAGAATTTAATATTTAATATTTTTTTTCAAATGAATGCGAGATACGTTGTTTACGTTCATTGTATAATCAGAATTACTACTTTCATCTCCAGCAACACCTTCTATTTCTATTTTTTAGATAATTAATAATGATAGTGACCTGGAAAATTGAGCGCACACATACGTCTTATAATAATATAAATATACATATACCTGTATGCGCTAATGATGAAAAATGGATTAATGAATCTAAATAAAAGTACAACATGATCAAGATCGAACGATTTATATTTGGAGGCTGTGTTAAGAACAGCTATTACAAGTATATGTTGAGCCCGATATTAAACAAATAATATACGATACAATCCTTCTGAACGTATTGCATTAATTATTAAGTTAATTCGATTTATTGATGTATTGTACTTACAATTATTCATAAACAAATTGTATAATAAAATTCTCATTTTTCTGTACACTTAAAGAAACAAGTGTTTCGCTCAATATATTTTAATGTTGATATTGTACGTTTTAATCCGAACCGTGTCGCAAGTTTTAATTTCTCTCGACGCCAATCGAGAATAAATGTCGCGACGCGTCGATCGACAAATACGTGCACTTTTTATCAGAAAATCTCCGGATGAACGGAGGAGACAAACTTTGTAAAGTTGGACAAACGTATAATGTTTATAACCGGTTGCAACCAACGCGACGATGGATCAACGTTTCTAATTTTACTTAATATTGTATGGTACTTGATGTATAATAAAATCATATAGATTGTTATTGAATTGGTAAACATTTCAGTATGTTCGAATAATGATTTAAATAAAAATGGAATTGAAAAATAACAGCAAAATTTGGTGCGTTTCCCGTGTCTTTCTTACTTTGATGAAGGAGTTAGTATTTTGTATACATATGGTACTTTTATCAAATACCAACAAAAATTTGTCAAAAAATTATTTTAATTATTCCAAATATACATCAACAGAATTGTAAATGAGTCAAAATCGTAATTGACTCGCTCCAGCAATCTACCGTCGATCTATTTCGCAAATCTGGACAATTTTCGCTCGTTTTCGTCGAACTTCCGAACGAAAGCTCGATGTCGGAGCTTTTTTTCTTGAATGCTCCGCACCGATGGTTATCGAAAGAAGTCCACGTGTCGTGTACACATGCAAACGTATGTATCCTCGTGTGTGGATCGATAGTCGCGCACGTACGCGAGAATCGAAGCTAGGTCTCGATTAGCGAAAGGTAGAGGCACGGGATCGACCAGGTCGTTTTGTTACACCGTGCCCACTGTTCGGCTTTTCCTCAAACTCCTTTATAAACGAAGATTGATGATCCTCCCCGTAACCCTCCCGAAAATAGCCGGAAATCCATTCGACGAGCCTGGGAAACGCCTCTTTCGTGTCTCATCCGGAAACGGCTCGATCCAACAATTCCTCCTTCCCGATCTAAGGGAAGAACTTTTCATTATACCGATACGCGACCCTTTGATTTAGGCTATTTCTGATTGATTGATCCGGAGCACTTCGCAGTATTTTTTCCTTTTACGCGAACGTTTCGTCTACGATGGTGGCGTTGGATGAGTCGGTTATGAAGTTTCGGAAAGGTCGAACGTTTTGTCGAAACTCTTAGGCGATCGATGATTCGGACACGGGGCGTTTGAAACGTGGAAGCGTTTCAGTCTGACTTCGTACATTAATAATGCGAATGTTGCTAGGGATATAGGCCTGCGGGGTTCTGGAGTGTCGCTGAGATATGAAACCTTTACAGACCTAATTTGAGAATATTTGGATACAGATACATTGATCTAGGCATATTCGGATTTAGGTATATTCGAATTCAGGTATGTTCGAATTTAGGCATATTCGAATTCAGGCATGTTCAGATCTAGGCATATTTGGATCTAGATTCGAATTCAGGTTCGTTCGGATTTAGGTATATTCGGATCTATATATATTCGAGTTCAGGTATCATTCGTTAATCTTTCAGTTTCTTTAATTATTACGCATATCAGAGTAATGACCAATCGATTCATCCAGGTATCTTTATATTGTCCATCACCGAAGTTTTGTACCATCGTAACGCGATAAGATATTCATATCGTACGATCATAGTGATTTTCGGGTACATCGATACAGGGATAGAAGGCGACTTAAGAGAGTATAAGATCAGGGGATCAAGGAATTTGGAAATCTTTCGATATCGACGCGATTTCGAACGGGGGGGCAAAGCAGGTGAACATTCAACCAGAGCCGTCCGAACGTGCTTTCAGGCATCAAAGTTCAACAACCGGAAACACTATAATCAGCGAAGAGTATAAACCATCCATCTTACCAAGTGACAACGTGCCGAGGTTGGCTTATCATGCTCGTTATCGGGATTCCGACGTGGTAATTTCGTAACTGATCCCGAATCATAAAAAACGGTATCTCGGAATAATCGAAGTCGTAGTCGACGAAAAAAAGGTCGTCGACGAGCGTGTATCGAGAGACTAGACACTGTCGCGAATCGATCGTGGGACACACAGTGGAGTTTTTGAATGTAAACCGTGGTTGGTGGCAGTGACTGGTGCTTCAGTTCCGGAAGCGAACGAACGAACGAACGGAAGTGGAATCGTATAGATAAACGAACAGGAGACAAGAACGGGTACCATGAGCAACTCAGGAGCGATACCTCTGCTTCTGGTGAAGAAGGAACAGATGGTCGAAGGCAAGTACCCCCGTTTAGTTTCTTTTACCCTCTGTCAAAGTTTATGGTGTCTTTATATTTTGCACAGGTTTAGAATTTCCAGATTGTAATTAGTCATAAGACCACCCTTTAGTTTCTTTTAAAGTTAAGGTTACGGTGTCTTTTCGCAAGATTTTGGAGATGTGATTACACCAAATCTTTTGGGGGTGTGTTCTAAACGCGTGAATTTGTAAATTTTCAAATTCTCAAATTCTCAAATTCTCAAATTCTTAAATTCTCAAATTCTCAAATTCTCAAATTCTCAAATTCTCAAATTCTCAAATACTCAGATTCTCAAATTCTCAAAGTTTCCAAATTCCCACAACTCCAAATCCCCACATTCCCAAATTTTTAAATCCTAAATCCCCAAATTCCCAAATCCCCAAATCTCAAAGTTCCCAAATTCCCGAAACTCCAAATCCCCACAATCTCAAATTTCCAAATCCTAAATTCTTAAATTCACAAACTCCCAAATCCTAAATCCCAAAATCTCCAGATTTAAAAATTCTCAAATTCCTAAATTATTATTTTATCAAGTTCACAAATTCCAAAATTCCCAATTCACTCATCCCCAGCGCAAAGGGTTAATTAAAAGAGAGCGTGTTAAAGAGAGCGAGTTAAAATTTCATGAATCTTCCATTGCTGAAAAGCAGTCGTGCGTAGAAGCAATGGAGGGTGTTTCGAGGGTGCAATTTAGCGTTAACGTTTCCCTTTCGAGGATTTCGCGTTTACACGGGAACAGAGAAATACAGAATGGGTGAAGAGAAGGAGAAAACCGGCAACAGCCACGGTGATTTACTCGTTCTCGATATCTACAGCTACCCGTAGGTAGAAAACGGCTGTGACTCGAAGCACCCGCCGGAAAAGATATATGTTTTTCCTCGCTCTAAGTAACCGGAGTGGAATGGCCCGATCATTAATCTTTAAAGCTTTGCCACGGTCGTAACGCGTTTCATGAAGTTTAGCCGATCTTCGAGGACGAAACAGTGAAATACGGATAAATCTCGGCGATAGTAATGACGACAATTTACGGTCTCTGTTTTCTACATTTCCAACCTTCAGTTAAAAAATTTTTTTCGATCGAGGTTCTCGTATTTCAGAATTCTCATGGTTGCGAGTTTCTAAATGCACGAATTTGTAAATTCTCACATTTTTGAATGCATCGATTCTTGAATCCTCAAATCCCTACATGTACGAATTTCTAAATTTTTAAATTTCTAAATTCCTAAATCCCTAAATTGCCAAATTCTCAAGTCTCCAACTTTCAAAATCCCAAACTTCTACATTCTCGAATCCCCAAATTCCCAAATCTCCAAATCCCCAAATCCCCAAATCCCCAAATCCCCAAATCTCCAAATATCCGAATCTTCAAATCCCCAAATTCCCAAATTCCCCGAATTCCCAAATCCCAGAATCCCCGAATCCCCGAATCCCCGAATCCCTGAATCCCCAAATTCCCAAATCCCCAAATTCCCAAATTCTCCAACTTTCAAGACCTCGAAATCCCATCATCAAATCGAAAGATCTCTAACTTCTCGCACGTCGATATATCAGTTAAGAATTTCTTACCCCCGTTCAATTCAATCTATTCGACAATATGTGGCACCGTAATATCCGCGCGAATCGCGCGATTCGTTGGCAGCCGTGAATTATGTTCGCAGAAAATGTTCGAGGCAACGCGATTTCTTCGAGACCCTCGTGAATCAAGATACTTACCTCGATTCTGGTACGAGGCAGCAATTGTTCCAGGATTTTCAATCCGACGATACTCGATACCACGTGTTGCGCATTTCTCCGAACGAGACCGGCCGTACCTTATCGGTAATACCGATCCTCGTTTCCCGCTTCTCTGCACCACCCACACACGCCAGCTGCTCCCGCTTTATGGCAGAATACATGCCAGAACAATGGATGTTATATCGCGGGACAGTTAATCTCTCACACTTGACTCCGCAACGTGCACGCCCGGTAATGCAAATGTCGCCTTCAACGTTTCCGCTCGCGACTCCCTCGATCGCTCTCTTTTAACGCTTTTTTACGTTTCCGACATGACGATTATTCCGAACAAACCAGTTAAATATCTCCATACATACATAATCTCTTTATGTACGTACAGCGGCGGCCATATACTTGCGCACAGTTAATATGATTAAATATTATTTCCTGTACACTTATACGTTACGTATGCGAAAATCAATGATATTTTTTGTAAGTTTCCTATGTACATAATAAAATATCAAAATAGCTTTTCTTCGTTTAATTAAAAAGTTTTTCATATTTTTATAACGAAGTGTGGAGTTCTTTGCGGACACATATGGCCGTCATTGCACATACGTATGTAATGTGTTGTATATTTATATGGTACATATTACATGTGTATTACTATTATAATAACAGTAATTGTATTACTGTTATATATATTACATATGTATTATTAGATACATAATAAAATAGATATTACATATATATATATATATACATATATATGTATATGTACATCTATCTTCGAGATGGTCAGATGCTCTGGTACATCTGCGGATTAGCCGGAACCACGATAAAATTAATGCACTGGATTACAGTCAATAAGTCTGATTGATATTACGTTACGTAATAAGATATTACGTAGTAAATTGATATTACGTTAATATACTAAACGGCGAATTATCTGAAACATTTTGTGCAGGACGAAAGTACTCGGGAACAATTTGGTCGAGGGATAATTACGATCGTAATTATCGTATCGAATTGGAAAGGAATCGACGAAAGTAGCGATCGAAACGATAATACTTGGCTGCATCCGGCATCGTTCAAGATTTTAATGATTGTTTTAATACGGAATAAAAGGAAGGAAACGGCAACCGAGTTCGGAATATTTTTCTAACGAGAGTCCGGTAATCGCGCTGGTTCTCCGCTTTCATTTCCACCCCTCTTCTTCACCGGCGTTGCAACGAAACGGGCTGCATAACCCAGTTGCACAGTGAGCCATGATGGACCGAGATTCGCGAAACGACGATAGAAACGGCCGAGAGGAATTTTCGAAGGCAAGATGCTTCAAATTTTTTCGCGAAATCAAGAAATTCTTGTATAGTGGTCTTTTATAGGTTATATAGGCATTTATATATTTACAAAACTCTACGATCAAATGTTTAATATATTTAACACTTTAAAAGCACAATAAATATTACAATTATAATGTACACAATCGAAGATCATTGAATATAAAAATACGCATAACATTTTAACTTTCCTCGTTCGTACTAATAAACTTAAGTAAAATAAATCGTACGTGAAAGGGTTAAGCCAGGGTATACATCACGCTAACGAAATGCAATTATAATTTTCATAATCAACGATCATCGAATTTAAAATACGCATAATGTTTTAACTTGTTCGTACTAATATTGCAAATAGTTCTCACTAATGCTTCAGTAAAATAAATCGTACGCGAAGGGGATTAGCCAGGGTAACACGAACGAAACGGAAGCCGCGGTGGCGTCGGAGAAAACATCGCCGTCCCGTTGTTCTCTAACGATAAGAAATTCGTAGCTGAACCGCTTAACGTCCCGTTGAAATGTACCGTTTCCATGAAAATGCGAGCAATTCGCGGCTACGTCGCAGGATCATGTTGTAGTTGGTTTTTAGGCCGAGCGAACGAGGCTGGTAAAGTGACGTTTGTTAAACCGCGATATAATGAGGCCGAGATTTCAAGTGTCACTGTCAGCCTTTTCGAAGCCGCTCGCTGAAATATACCCGATTCTGAGTGGGTCGTTCGTTAACGACCGAAACTTCCAACCGTCTTTTCGTTTCTTCTCGTTCCCACGATTCTGTTGCTATTTTCAATTTTTCCTTTTTTTCCGATTCAACGGCAGCACGACAAAAATTATTATTTTCCTCCATTCGGTGGAATCTCCTGTTTGTTCCTTTCTGCGAAACCTTCGAACGTGTCTCGTCCAATTAATTCCTTGCTTCACAATTTATTTATCAGTTCGTCGTACAAAACTATTCGTAGCCTGTGTCAACGGTAGAACTACCAATTCTGAATTATTCTGGTCGAATGATCGTGTCACAAATTTCCTATTTGAAATTACGAAATTTGTTGAGATGCTTTTCTTGAAATCTATGCTGATTCTCATCGAGATAAAGAATTGACTTCTTGCGATGGAATTTATTCTGCAAACACGACATAACCAACTATTCGCTGCTACGACATTAATTCATTTGCTGCCATGATCCCTAAATGGGAATTTGAATATACATTTTTTTTTTTATCGCTTGTAACAACGTTATATTATACATAAAATGTATACTCGGTACATGCTTACATTCGGGTTGTTAGAATTATTTTTTGCTTCGATGTCGTCCAACTTGTAAAAGTATTTGACACATTAATTGGCAACCCACGCGGTGGATCGTGATATAAACATTTGGCAATTAATGAGTTAAGGTGACTAATAAAAGTTCGAACGTCGACACTGTTTTGCATTTAGCGATTCTCAACTATGCATATTACAATTAGACCGAAATTGAATTAGTCTAATGTCTTTAGAGTAACTAATATAATTTTGTATAAGGCCTTTCAAATTGAAAATAATTGTATATTACAATTATGTATATTGTATTTATGTATTTTTTTATATTTAGTTTTATTTATTTATACGTATTTGTGTTTATTATGTATATTGTATTTACTGTATATTAATTGTATAATTCATATTGTGTATATAAAAACCACGAGCACTGTGCACATTTCTGGCGCGTGCTTCGCGCCCTCTAATTTAATTTTTTCGCTTAAATAAATATACCAGATGCTCCTTTTAACGTGCCGATCCTTATTAAAATATCCTTATGTTAAAAACATAGAGAACGATTACTGTACTTGAACCGTGAGTGCATCACGTGTGTAGTCATTCCAGCGCACGTGGTTAATACGTTTACTACATAACTTATGTTTCGTTCGTTGATTTATTTTTCAACATCGTTTTTAATCTCGAAGCGTGTATTATGCATCGATAGTTCCAACGTTAACGTCGCCTTCTCGACCGTTTTTCGAACAGCAAAAACGTCCTTCGAATAAGGAACACAGACAAAAAAGCGAAATTCGTTCGTCCCGTTTCCAACAAAAGGAAACAAAAATATGTAAACCTGGAAGTCTGTCGCGACGTTTCGGCATCATAAATTCCACTGTCAACAAATTAGCATGCGACGTCCGTGTGTCCCGCGGAATCCGACAGGATGCAGATTAGTGTTTGCCAGCGTGAAACAGCATCGACGCGGTCCGATGCACGGTCGTCGTTGCATCTGGCCTGTTAGGATAACGCCGTGGCGAGAATTCATCGGCGAACACCTTGCCGGGAATTTCTGTCCTAGAGTAGATCGAGAAAATCGTCGAATTGACATATGACGCAATGCGAGTGCATCGCGGTATTTCAGATTTCGCGATTATAAACGGGATCCTCCGTTCTGATCGAAAACGACGTGTTTCTGGCTCGCTTTAACCCTACAACCATCGACGTGCAATGAATGATTAATTTGCAGTTGAAAACGATGTTGAGAAATCAATTATTATTATACGATGAAACATAAACATCGTTTTCGTTCATCGACAGGTAATTTGGTTCATCAACTGGTTTCGTTCGACGATAATTATTACACGTTCAAGGTTATACGAAAATAAAATACACGTATCGGATGTACGTTTAGTTGAACGAGTATTATTTCTTTCGTCGTTGCTCGTAAAATCTGCTCGTTCGTTAAAACGTCGACGATAAGAAAGAACAGAGAATTATTATGTATAGATCGCGGATGTTTATACGATTTTGATAAATTGAGGTCCGTATGGTATATATAAATCGTGTAATTTATGAGAACGGCGGCCTATAAATTACTCGCGACATATTTACTTTGCAGATATCGATGTATCGTAAATGCGTGAACGTGCACAGTTTCATTATTTATGTATGTAAGAAGGACAATAAATAATTCATCGATTGAAACGAATCCATAAACTTCGTTAATACATATGGTAGATACATATGGAAGATACACTCTTTATTTATTCTAAGTTTAGGTACAATTAGACGGATATTTATGAATTTATTTTTTCTCACACTACATCACGAATATCGAAACACATTTCGCGGGTCTCGAGTTTAATCTTGTACATAATATTATATTAATACCCAGTATTAATTTCTATGTATAATGTCATAATTCATAGTAGTAATTTAACATGGTATTGATTTTTGAATCAACCTCGTTAGAAATGTACTTGTAAAATTTCAACAATAATACTCGAAACATGTACATGTATACGAGTATGCATATGCGTTCATCACACATGCATGTATATTATATATGTTACATAAGTACATATATATGCATGTATATTTATAACAAATATTTTATGGATGCACGTGTAATGAGAAATAGAGAAATAAGTGTAAATTGAGTATTTTCGAAACGTCTTAATAAGCAATCACATTAGCGTCGAGGTATTATTTTCTGATCACACATGCATCGATTATACACGCATGTATAATGCGCGCAACATGTGCCTCACGAAAATGCATTGTACAGTACATGCAAAATAAATAGAACATTTTCCGAATGTCTTAATAAGAAATCGCATCAACGTCGAGATATTATCTTTTGATTTGTTTTCTGGGGAAAAAAAGCGCACGTTAAATGAAACATACGAGCGATAGATTAATGAACGGTCGTATATGATCGACGTCGCGCGTATTTCGACGGTGTTCCGATAAACGGCTGGCAAATTAATTAAATTCAACTGCAATCGATAGTCGCAGCTGACGTAACCAGCGAATGATCCTCGTGTTACGATTATATCGGGCCCCTGAAACGCATCGATATTCGATTCGAGCTGCCACTCGATGGATATTACTTACTCGTTCCCTTCGTCAATGACTATGAAACTAAACGTTGCCTGTCCATCAAATCGTATTCCATTAGACGCTTCGATAACATGATCTATTTTTTCCGGGAAACTGTTTTCGTAGGTACACATCCGACGCGTGTGAAGATGTGTCTTAACCCTTTGGCTACGTATGACGTGTCAGTAGACCATGCATTTGTTTGGGCAAAGATGTGCACGACGTTCTCATACGTCATTCAAACCGGGACGAGATTTAACTAGTTCATTCTAGTTTATTTCAAAGAAATTTGGGGACGCGGGGATTCCCGCATTCTGGGATGCGGGGAATTTGGGAATTTGGAAAATGCGATTCGGAAGTTTCGGAATTTGGAAAATGCGATTCGAAAGTTTCGGAATTTGGGAATGTAGAAATTTGGAAATTTGAGAATTTGAGAATTTAGGGATTCCGGGATTCGGGGATTTGAAGAATTGGGAAAATTCGATTCGGAAGTTTCGGAATTTGGGGATTTGAGCATTTTGGAAATTTGGGGATTCCGGGATTCGGGGATGCGGGGAATTTGGAAATTTCGGAATTTGAGAATTTCGATTCGGTAGTTTTGCAATTTGGGAATTTAAAAATTTTGAAACTACTATTCAGAGGTCTTGGAATTTCTATAATAATGCCCGACGAGAAGCGCACGTTTCGAGCAACAATCATCGAACAACAGACGAATTATATTCAGCCGCGTTCGATAATTGTTTCAGACGGATTACCGGACGATTTCCGGTTACGTGATTCGAGACGCGGGAGTTAGTTCGGGCTCGCGTGGACCGACAACGAGCGTTGTGGAAAACTAGCTAATAAACATCGACAAGCGTGCTGGAATTAATTAATCACAGTTACGACGGGCAGCTGCGATCGACGTTGAAACGCGAACGAGAGACGTTGTCAGTTATGCAACGCCGTCGAGCACCAACGTAATGAACGAACAACGACAGATTTTTCTTATTAATTTGTTGCATCGCGACGCGCTATGTGGTTCACGAGCTGTATTGCCACGCGTTGAATCGTCACCCGTTCCATTATCGCGCGTTACATTATGCCACGCGTTGTATTACCACGTGTTATATATCAGCGCGCGATATATCGATATTGTATCACTAGTAAAAATTCGAAAATCCTAAATTCCGAAACTTGCGATTCGAATTTTCCAAATTTCGAAATTCCCAAATTGCAAAACTTCCGAATCGAAATGTCCAAATTCCAACTCGAACAATCCAAACTTCCGAAGACATCGACATTCGCGTAGTTTACCGAACGATCGAGTAGCGTGGATGTTGAAAGAAACCTAAGGAAGGTGCACAATGCGGACCAAAGTATCAACTTTATAGATTTAAGAAACCAGGTAACAACGACTAAATAAAGTTCCACGTTTCGAATCAACGCCTCTAAAAAACGCACGCTTTTTGCGTGCTGCATACGAATCTGAAATCCGTTTTGCTCTGGTACGTATCGTTTTTTTTACTAAATTAATGTTAAAAAAAATTGCAAAGATTCAGATTCGTAGCCGGCTCGCAAAAAGCTATAAGAATTTCACATTGGTGGTCAAGAAAAATCGGAAAAGTCAAAATTTGTTGTACAGTGTAATTAACAAAGAGGCGACACCGTCGTCGACCGAACGAATAAATCCTGGATCGGTAGTTCGAGAAGGTCGACTCGTTAACGTTACGAGGAGAGAAGTTCCGTTGGAGCGAGTCTTTCGTCGAATCGCGGCGAACCCCACTCGGTGGGTGGCCACAATTGAATTCCCGCGATTTATCGGCACGATGACAGCGTTAACGTTTCGATGACAACGCGAAACGCCGTCCGAAAGTGTTTCCGCTTGGCAGACTCCGGCTGCCTACTCGCTGCGACTCCCCCGTGAAATTCCGACCACTTGCCAAATACTTGGAGAATTCCGGGTCCAACACGCTCCACGAACGGACCGGTTGCCAACTCGACCAACCTCGGCAACTCGTTTAAAGTCGCCATCGTCCCTTAAAATTCTTCCACCCCCACCCCCAGCCACCTCTCTCCCGAGGGAGAGGGGGGAAGACAGTTCCTCTTACGCAATTGAAATTACTTGTTTCTTTCAACTCTTTTCCCTGCTGTTCCACCGAAGTCTCTAACTTTCTTCCGCGAGATTTGCAAATTTGAGAACTTGGAGATTTAGAAATTTGGAAATTTGGGGATGTGGGAACTTGGGAACTTGGGAATTTGGGGATTTGAGAATTTGTGGGATTTGGAGATTTGGGAATTTGAGGATATGGAGATTTAGGAATTTGGAAATTTGGGAATTTGGGAATTTGGGAATTTGGGGATTTGGGAATTTGGGAATTCGGGAATTTGGGAATTTGGGGATTTGAGAATTTGAGAATTTGGAGATTTAGGAATTTGGTAATTTGGGAATTTGGGAATTTGAGAATTCGGGAATTTGGGAATTTGGGAATCTAGGAATTTGGAAATTTGGGAATTTGGGAATTTCGAAATTTAGGAAGTTTGATCCGGATATCTTGAAATTTGGGAATGTCAACATTTGTAAACTACTACTCAGAAATCTTGTAATATCGAAATATCGAAATTTGGTAATCGAGATACCTTCGCATTGTCGAATCGTTCCCTAAATCCATTTCGTGTGGATTCACGGTAAATTAGCAGGGTATCGATCGAAAACGATCGCGAACCGTGGAAAATGATGGCGGAAGGCCGAGAGGAACACGGTAATGGTTTTCCATGGAATTTCATTGGCGGTAACCGGGCGTTTTGTCACTGACCTTAACGATTGCGCGCGTTGAGCCGCAAAACGGAATGTCGTGCCACAACCGTTATCGGACCACGGCATCGTTGCCTCGTTGTCTGTATTCCATCGATTTTCCCGACCTTGTATGCCGTGTCGAGGCCGCCAATTACCCCGATATACTCTTTAAAATAACTGCCTCGATCTCCGACAATCAGACCTTCGTCGTTATCGTCGATTCTTTTCGATCGAGTCGACTCTTCCTCCTTCTTTTACTACGCGTTCGATCGATACTGCTTTTACACGTGGCCACATACTTCACCCACCCATCCTGTGTACCTAACGTACCTACCGATTTACCTAATTTACCTCTCTAACTTACCTATTTAACTCACCTACCTATCTGACTTGCCCACATACCTACCTATCTATCTATCTAACCTACCTAACTTATCTATCTACCTATCGAAAACTAACTTACTCATCTACCTACCTATCTATTTATCTAATTTACTAACCCACTTACCTATCTATCTATCTAACCTACCCACGTACCTAACTATCTATCTATCTAACTTATCTGTCTACCTATCTAGCGATTCGGATGGAATTTTCGCCCCGGCACGCGGTTTTTCGAGGTCGTAGGTTATCCACGAAAACTCGACAAAGATTTGTTCCATTATCCCGGCAATATCCGGGACGGGAAAATCGAGTCGCGCAGGGAGGGCCAGGTGTTGGGGTTACTGGTCCACCCTAGTCGCACCAACAAATTGATAAATTGAACCAATCAGCCTCCAATATACGCCGATCCTGATATGTTGCCATTATTTTTTGCTACCAAAACATTTTCCACGATCGTCTGTATTCACTTTATTTCTATTCTTCCCTGTACGACGCTACAAACATTATTATTATGTATTTAATCATAGATTACTATGTGTTCAATTATTGTTATATATTAAATCAAAGATTATTATGAATTAAATTATTGTTATATATTAAATCAAAGATTATTATGAATTAAATTATTGTTATGTATTAAATCATAATTTATTATGTTATTTGCACTGAATGTTAATTAAAAGCAAGTAATTTTCTATGTAAGAATAGGTTTGTACTATCATTATTTATTCATTATCAACATATATTAGGATCCTCACGAAAATTCACAAGAAAATGTGATCAATGGTATTAATACTCCTGGATTTACCTTTTCGTGGATCGAAACGTTTTCTGAATGCAAATAACTGTATATCGATTCGAATGGGATTGAACACCTTCGATGAAAGTCGATACAATCGCGATGGTTCAAGTTCTGTTTGGTACTAGAGCAGTTTGATTATGTACACTCGAGAATACTGTACACACAGTGCTGGGAACAATATAGGAGGGTGTCGAGGAGTTACTTGCCTTTAGATCGTGCGAGTAATTTACAGCAACCTCGTTGTGCTTCGTACATTGTGTCCAACGGCTCTCCAACTAATTTTCGGGCTAATTAATTTCCCTCAGCCACAAGTTATCCGCCATACGTTCGACAAATAATTCGCCACACGAACTTGATTTCTGGACAAAACCCGTCGCGACGATCGTCGACGATCGAACGATATCGATCCTCGATTTCGATCAATAGGGTTTTCTTCGTATCGATTTACGTTTATTGTTATATATAAATTGTTGTTTTTATGGAATTTTTTTATAAGTAAATGTAAATGTGGATTTTTGTAAAGTATTCAGTGAATGTTTCGAAAAGGGATGGATTCACACCGTTTTACGAACGGCAATGCTGCAATTTCAATTTCCGTGGCATTTTTCGATCGATCGATAGCTTTGAAAAGAGGTCGATTTAGCCCTTTTATGAACGGTCCAGCTGCAATTTCAATTTCTGCAGTATTTCTCGTACGATTAGCGATTCTGAAAGGGGGTTAATTTGCGCTTGACGAACGGTAACGCTGCAGTGTAAATTTCTATAGTATTTTTCGAGCAATTAATAATTATGAAAAGGAGTTAATTTACACGTTCCGCGTACTTCCAAATTCTCAAATCTCTTTAATCCCCAAATCCCTGAATTTACCCAAACGTCAAAATTTCCATATTCCCAAATTCCCAAATTTGGGAAATTCTCTAATTTCCAAATTCTCAAATTCCGAAATTTGCAGATTCCCACATCCTTCAATTGCCTAATGTCAAAAATATCCAAACCCCAAAATCCCACAATCCCAAAGTTTCTAATTTCTCAAAGTCTTTAATTCGCAAATCCCAAAACTGCGAAACTGCCAAATCCCCAAATCCCCAAATTTCTAATCGTCCAAATTCTCAAATATGCGCTCGACGAACGTTAACGCCATCATGTAAATTTCATAAATTTTTCCTAAAACGTTCCAAAGATGGTGGTATCGACACGGAACCCTATCGTGAACAAGACGTTTCTTCCGCGTCGAGAAATTGGACCCCGAGACGGCGATAATTCGCGTTAGCGAAAAATGGCAACGAACCAAGCCCGAAGTTCGATCAACCCTCGGAAATTGGTGGGGCGTCGATGTCGTAGAAAACGCGGAGAGGGCGCGAACGTGATTTATGTTCGAAAAATCATCTTGGATATCGGGACACTGAAGACCCACCCCCACCACACACACATTTTGTTTCGTCGAGGTGTGTCTCGAGTCTCGTTTCGAATTTCTTTCGTGTCTTTGTTTTATCGTTCAGTAATCATGCCGAATTTTGTGCCCGAAAAAGAACATTTGCGATACGCGTTGCTTTTCTTATTAGATCAAAAGGAAAAGGCTGTTGAAAGCCATCGTTTGCTGGTAGAAACATACGGTGAACACGCTCCATCGATTAGAACGTGTGAGACACGGTTTCGATAATTTAAAAGTGGCGATTTCAGTGTGAAAGACAGTGAACGCTCTGGTAGATCACATAAGTGCGAGGACGAGCAATTGCAGGAGTTATTGGACGATGACCCAACTCGTACTCAACAGTAATTGGCAAAATCATTAAATGAAGTTGGTCCTTTATTGCTGTTATGTTGAACCTTCGATATTCTAAACTTTCTAAGATCTATAATAATGTCTACACCCTTGAAAGTTACGTGTCTTCTTTACAAAAAAAAACTTATGCATACACCTGGTATTTTCGCGCGAGGTCGAATTTCGAGCATTCTTCCGTGATTGTTGCACAGCACGAAGAGAATCACGAAACGCGACGTCTTTAAGGGCGCATCGCGCACGTCGTTTCCGCCACCCTTTTTGATCCTCGAGCCAGCGGAGAACAGTAAGGCTAACGAGTAGCGCACTCGAGGCTCGCATAAGCTGTAAGCTCCTTTTCTTCTCCCTTCAACGTGACGTGTTTCGCTTGACAGAAACCGCGACACGGCTGGAATTTGTTGCCGCGGATGACTGGGGAGCAACAGAATCGCGATACCGCGTTTCTTTGTGCGACGCCCGAAAACGGGAGCGTCGGGAAATCCGTAAAATTTGGGGTGGCTGGGTCGGCAAAATAATTTCAGATGTTTACGGATTTTCGTTCATGCATATACAAAGTGAATCACGAATTGTGATCCCTGGAAATTACTCTGTCATTAGCAGCTATTTTTATCAGCTTTTGCATGGTTTTATGAGATCTTTAACGAGACTATGCAGAATTATTTTTCAACCCTTTTTGTTATGTTTTTGAAAGGTGCTTCATATTTTTTTCACGATTGAATTTGGAGGATAATTTTGATTATAACTAGCCCACCAATGATCGCCATGTTCAAAACACCAGTAACATTTGAACATGCTCTGTATGTCTTAACAT
Source organism: Coelioxys conoideus (assembly GCA_947623535.1). NCBI lineage: Eukaryota > Metazoa > Arthropoda > Insecta > Hymenoptera > Megachilidae > Coelioxys > Coelioxys conoideus. The sequence continues at coordinate 1,356,307 of OX392452.1, read as the reverse complement.
TACAACGATTTTTAAATCACACTATCTGACGCACCTGTTGATGAAATCATAAGTTACGGGGTTAATTTATTTTTTAAAATAGATATTTTATTTCGAAGTTAACAAATTAGTTTACTTGTAACTTTGCATATAGGACGTGTTCCTTAAATTTGACTATTACAACCTGGAACATCCTGTATACATATGTATATGGTCATAAGTATGTACGTCGCGTGTGTAGAAATCGCATGGAGAATTGATCGGCGTCCATCAAAAGTTGACGGACTATAAATATGTGATATCGCGTGACGACTAAATCGGGCATTTAGAAAAATTCGTTAAAAAAATTTGTTACGCGAACGTTTTAATCGAATATTCATGAATTCGTGATGACCATCGACAAAGATGTCGTTCTTCTTGAAATTTCGTTGAATTTATAATTTTTTCTCCTCTTTTCAACTTCTTCGCTTCGATAAGTTTCCCTAGGTTCCAACTTTCATAACCTCGTCGGATTTGTGTTTTACGCTGTCTTTCAAACACTCTGCGCTTTAACTTAACTTTCCTCGAGGAAAAGTTCTGTTATCCGTGAAGATTGCAATTAGAAGATGTTAATTTTTACGGAGTTTCGCATCGTGAAGGCAAAAGTGTTTCAAGCGTTGCGAACGACGGTGCTTGCAAATTTTAATGTGGTCACGGTTCGGGATTTTGGGAACTTCACGATTCTCAAATTCCTAAATACCCAAATCCTCAAATTCTAAAATTCCAAATACCCAAATTCCCAAATCCTCAAATTTGCAAATCCCCAAACTCTCAAATTTCCAAATTCCTAAATTCTCAAAATCTCCAAATCTCCAAATTCCCAAATTTCCAGATTCCTAAATCTCCAAATTCTCAATCCCCCAATTCCCAAATGCCCCAATTCCCAAATCTCCAAATTCCCAAATCTTCCAATTCCCCAAATTAAAAAAAGGTTGAATTCCACAAATCTCCAACATCCGAAATCTCCAAATCGCAAAATCCCCAAATCACCAAACTAAAAAATGTTCAAAAATGCAAAAAGCACCTGATCTCGTTTAGCGCGAGTCATTAATGCTATCATAAAAAAACAATGGAAAAAAAGATCGTAAATGCACGGACACAAATCGACCTACTTCCGTTCATTCGCGAAGCGTTAAATAAATAATCGAACGGATCGTTCGATTTTCTCGCTGATTCTCCCTATTCGGAACTATTTAATTGGACGTTTCGAGTAAATAGCACAAGCGATTCTCGAATTCTGCTCGGTGAACCGAATATTCCACGAATGTATGCACGGGTTTCAGTTGTCCGCGATCGATACTTCGATCGATCGGCATTAAACCGTTGGATCGAGGTGTACCGTACAGCTCGGCCGCGTGTGTACCCTACACACACGCATACACACACGGTGTTCAAGGCACGAAATGCGTTCGTGCATAAAATCTCCGCTATTTCGCTGATTGTTCAGACGACTGTCAAAATGGTCGAAATGTTGTGGAAATTGTGGGTAACGAGAATACCTTCATCGCATTTACGCTATTTCCATTATCGACGACGGTTTCTAATTGTAGCCTCGTAGACACTTCATGTCACTACAATACGTTAATTAGGACCATTACCACTAGCCATAAACCATGATCGAACCAATTTTGATTAGGATCGCCAATTAGTTTGCGGTAATTTTCTATTCAGAGTTCGGGCCCTCGTCGTACATAATCGCCAAGTTATTAATCAGTGATATCGTTTGTTAATAAAAATATACATTATATATCACAAATTTGACGAACATGGTAGATGTCCACTCACACATTCGGCCGACAGCGTACGTACACACGAGTGCACGTGTACATGTGCGCGGCCGGATCGGAGACGCAGACTCCGCTCTATCGATCCAGCCGGGAGTGAGACGGGAACAGGGGATGAAATCGCGATGAATCGGGAGAAAGAGGGATACTCTCACACACGACCGCGAGAGAGAAAGAGGCCGGCCGATTGTACGAGGAAAGGGAACCGGCTATGAAAGGAGATGAAATGATAGAGCCGCTCGTAACTTGGCCGCGAAAGATGGAACAAGAAAGAGCGAGATAGGACGAAGGAGTGGATAAAGGCGCAGTCGAAAGGGAAAAGGAAACGAGGGAAAAATACGGGTCAGGAAAATATCTTGGACCGGGAACGAAACGGGGGAGGGTGAAATATTTCGAAAATTAATTTTCTGAAGAAACGAGTGGAGACGAAATGGTGGAAAGAAATGGAAGGGTGGAGAAATAGGGGTTGTAGATGGAACGCTCGTTACCGAAACGAAATTTCGAAATCGAACCGGGGTGTACGAAAGTGTGCGACGGGTTTATAGGACATGATAAAAACCCGGAAGGAAATAAGATGGATCGAAAAATACGGTCCGAAGGCGAAATAGGGTGCAGAACGTTTTCCAGAAACGAGGTGGAACGTTTCGTTCGGGAATAAGAAATTTGCGAATTTTAGAACTCGTGAGTGTGAACCAGGAAACAAGACGGAGGAAATAAGATGGATCGGGAAATACGGATTGAAGACGATATACGACGTGGAACGTTTTCCAGAAACGAGATGGAACGTTTCGTTCGCGAGGAAAAAATTTGCGAATTTTAGAACTCGTGAGTGTGAACAAGGAAATAAGATATGTCGAGAGTGCGGAATGAAGGCGAAATAGGGTGTAGAACGTTTTCCAGAAACGAGATAGAACTTCTTGTTCGTGACCAAAAAATTGAAATCGAAATTAATTTTTAATCAAATTTAAAATTGCATTTTTTTTTTTTAAGAAACGGTCAACCAAACGTCGAGGTCCCGAACTTTCGGTATCATTTGACCATTTAGTCAGGAAAGTTTTCGTCCGCGTAAATTCTAATTAGAAGAGCGAGAAAGAATGACAAATCGTCCGCACCTGTTTCAAAAGTTTAATTTTCACTTTCGCAATATTTCGCGAAATGTTCGCGACACTTCCCGCGGTTATTACCAACGTGTAGGACAAGTTTTCCAACAAAGTTACCAATGTTTGCCGAGTGAACTTAATATTCTTCGCTCGCGAGGGCGCCGTTCCCAACAAGTTTATTCGCTTCAGGTAATTTCGTTTAAATCGCGCTTAATGTCGTGTCATTAGTCGAAATTCGTTCGGACTTTCTATTAGCTGAATTATCGTCGACGATGACTCTACTTTCGCTCAATTTTAATCGTCGCTTGTGCCGTTTTTAAGCTTTTCATTGGCATTCGATGCGCGATCGAAACGGGCGAAAATAGAACGGAAACGTACGCCGTAACACGTGCGACGACACGTGATTTCAACTTAAAAATTTCCTTCTGTCCATCGACGAATTCTTCTTGCCTCTCGTCGACTCCGTCGGCCACGGGAATATTTATCCGATTCTATTAACGACCTCGAGACTCTTCTTTCCACGGAACATCATATATCGCGGACTTGAGAACTTGAAAACATACGAAGTCGCAATGTTATAAAATTACAAAATTGAAGTAATTAGAAATATAAAAAAATTGGTCGTCTTAATAATTCGATCGTTTTTCAAGTCAGTACTTTTGTATCACTTACGATGCTCCTTCTCTTAACTGACGGTCTTGGAGGCTCCGCCGATTTCTATACGGCATTATACAACAGAATATTGCTTCCTTTTCCTAGTTCCTTATTTTTCAATTTTCTATCTCGTGATTTCACGATTGGTCGATTTCTCGTATTTCCTGGTTCCTCGAGTCTCTCAGTTTCGCTGCATATCAACTTTCAGAAGCTACATCTCTTGACCCCCACTTCCCGAGCGCCCTGTACCGTAAATTTATATTTTTCGTATTTCGAAAAATTCGAAGCGCCGAGGCCGAGGCTCGAACCCTCGATCCTCGGATCCCTCGAGTTCCGAGTCGGCGACGCAACACTCTCGGCTACTGCCGCAAGCCCACTTTGGTTACTTACGATGCTCCTCTTAAACTATCTCGCTCGACGCGTCACTTCATCACCGGTTGTTTTAAATGACCATTTTCATATGTTTTGTTTCACATTATTTTTTACCTTCACAATGTTATATAACAGTATTAACCCTTCGCACTCTTGAATTTCTTTTACCTACCAGCTTCTTAATTAATTTATAAAATAGATCAATAAGGGATTATCCATAAAATGTATTGCAATAGTGCATGAGTGTATGGCAAATATATTTTAAATATATTATAAGCAAAAAACAAACGAAAATATATTCAACCAACCTATTAATATGATTTATTTGTACGATCCAAGTGTTTTATTTAAGTAACAATAAATGACAGCAATATAAGAATGTTTTTTATTTCAATAAGAATCTATATACATTACCAGTGTCTTCGAAATACCGTCTGTGAGTATAAAAATGTTATGTCCTAATTCCACTGGCTCTAAACGTAAAATTCTACCTAAGAAGAGCGGTCGACAAAGTGTTAATATGAAAAAGGGAGATGGTGCAATATAGAATCTGATTACGTGTAACAGTCATCGTAGAAATACCGACACACGTTCGCGATTGGCTTGATCAGCACATTATCAGATACGAGTGGACCAGCCCGAAAAGTCCGCTCGTTGATCCGTGTCAACGATGTTTATCGCGCAGAATGCACACGCTAAGTCATATATAAGTATGTATAGATACCAGCGAAGCGAGAGGGGGGGCATATCTTTGACCCAGATAAGAGAAATTTCGAAGGGGTTCTTATCCCGGCTCCATAGCCTCGAGCCAACGGGGTTTCCGTTCCCGAGCTTAATGGAGCTTGAATACTCGAAGATGAGACTCGCTCGATTCCCATCCGCAGCCCCGGGCCGAGTTGCACCGAAATTTTATCGAATTTTTTCGCGACACCGTTTAAAGTCGCCGCCCGAAAATATTGCACGGTCGAATTAATTGTAATTTCGTTGCGTTCGGGAGAAATTGGCGAAACCAGCGATCTCGACATTTTTGGATATTCGATTTGAAATAAGCTGCGTGGAAAAGCAGTTATCGAATGTTTGGAACCTCGTCATTTTGTGATATCCTATTTAAAATACTAATCTGTATGAAAGATAGATAAATAACAACTATCTACTACCGGTAACAATCGAATTCAAGAGGTTAACATCTAAATTTAACACCTTGCGCTACGATTTCTTCGGCAACTTTGTTTAATTTTTTTTACTATCTACTTTTTTTTTACTATTTTATTTACGATCTACGATAAATCGAGTACAGTCGCAACTTTTTCCAACAACGAAAGAAGCATCTCGTAGTCGGAAACAAGAAAAATGGCGAAGGTTTTTCCTTAGACTGGTAGAAATTCATGTTTCTTGCCAAGGGGGGAAAGAATTAAAAAGCACCCTCAGAAAGCGACGGAACAGAAGCGACAGCGATTTATTCTCGTTCATGGCGGTGTCGTGTTGGCGGGCTTTTTACAGGGACGAGAAGAAAACCACCCTTAGCACGGGGCCGTTCATTTTTCAATCACCCTACGCCACACGAAGAGTATCGTCGTCGAGGGGTTCGACGTTGCGAGGGGTTGGCTGGATCTCTCGGCTCGTGGCGGCGGCGGTGGCCTTTTGTACCTGATCCGAAGTGGGGGGTGGGGTTGCAGGGGGTGCGTGCACTGGCCGGCAGTGACGTCACAGGAGGCACGATGACGTAAAACCCGGGAAACATTAGGTTACGCAAGCGTAGAGAGTTCCAGGAGGGGTTGAAGCCTCGGCCCGATCACCCACTGGCCTACTTCCACCCCCTTACACCCCAGCTGGCGCACCCTCTTCTCTTCTCTTCTCTGTCCAAACGATGACGGGCTATTTTTTTCCTCCGCCTCTACGGCGAATCCTAAGAGCCACGCGTTACATCAAAGAGGTTGTTTCGAGAATCGACATTTTTCGAAATTCCTGGATACAATCTTTTAGCTACGAAGAAATTGCTATTCTTCTTCCTCTGACTTTCGGGCAAATTTTAACAGTCACATCGCATCAAAAGGGTTGTTTCCCATTGAAACTTTTCGAAATTCCTGAACACGAGCTTCTTACCGCGAAGAAGTTGCTGTTTCTTTTTTCCTCCGCCCTTCTGGTGAACCGTAAGAACCACGCGTTAGATCAAAGGGGTTGTTTCCCGATCGAAGTTCTTCGAACTTTCTGAATACGAGTTTCTTGCTTCGAAGAAGTTGCTATTTTTCTCTCCTCCGTCTTTTGGGCGACTCTTCAGATACACGTTGCGTCAAAGGGGTTGTTTCCCGATCGAAATCTTTCAAAATTTCCGAACACGACATTCGAAGAATTTGCTGGACGGATTGACGGAAACAATCGGTTGCGGATATCGGACAAGATTCGGAATAGCCTGGTCCGATTAGTGGGTTTTTCTTTTATAGAACGACAGGGATTGTTGGACTTCCTGCGAGATTATTTTTAATGAATTGGTCGATTAGGACGATGGGTATAGGTGGCGAGGGCGGGTAGGTGCTTCGACGTGTTCATCCGAGGGTTTTAAATAAACTCTGGGGCAAATGATAAATTTGGACACGAGGGTAAATCGTGTAGGGTAATTCCTGCCGTTTCGGAGGGTCGCGGTTTATCTCTCGACTTATTTCGGTAACGATTGTTACAGATCCAATTAATCGATTCGCTCGATTAATTATGCGGTTCGATGCTTTAAATCGTTTCGTTTTTCTCATTGCGGAGCAAACTTGAGCGGACGGTTCGTGCAGAATTAATATTTCATTAAAATTATGTTTCTACAAAACCTCGTAGTTTTTTATTGCTTTATAGTCATTTATAACTCATTGAGTTATGAAAATGGTCCAAGGCGATTTAAACTTTAAAAATACTATCTTAGTACGAGAATCACAAAGAATATCACATTCGTCATAAATTTTCATTAATCAACACTAATCAAATTTTAATTCAAAATGTTACATAATATACAAATTTCTTTATAATTTATTCAAATGTAATCCATTAAATACCCTGAAACAAGAAATGTTTGACTTAGATCACTTTCGTAATTCACACTAAATGAATTCCATACAACTTGAAATAAAAACCACTATCTAATGGTTCATTTTTGACAATATCGTAAAGATAACATCGAAACAATTCAGCGTAAAACAACGTGACGTAAAATAACTGATAAATTCATTTTTTTGTAATTTCGACATAAACCACTTTCATAATTATGGGCTCGAGTTTCGTTATAAATACAAGTTTCGGTACGACGCGTGTTTCAGTTTGTTCTGTGTGCGATTAAATTCACGAGACGCCGTCCGTGCTGGTGTCACTCTTTTTCGTCGTCCAAAGAAACTTTTGTTCGATCATGAAAATCGATTGAAACGCGTCGCGCTTTTTTCACCACGGTTTCCAAACGAATTCACCGTCGACAATGGACAGGCGAGAAGGAACGTCGCGGCATAAAAAGGAAGGTGGCGAAAAAAAAAAAATACAGCATCTCGCGATTGTAATTAAAAGCGAGCATGTCGCTTTGGAAACGTGGAAACTCGCGATACCAATTCATTAACGTTCAATGGCCCTTCGCGTTCGACATTTTTCTCGCCGGGTTTCGACGCCTACGCGAATGAGAAAAATCGCGTTGAAAAAAATACGTTCGGAACGAAAACGAACGACTAACGAGGTTTCTCTCGCCGGGCATAAAATGTACCGCACAAATACAAATATGTATGTACATGTGCATACCTTCCAATATTCGTGAAATTTGTGATGTATAATATTGGATCAACAGGAAAGTTTTGTACGATAATTTCGTTTCAAGTTTGGACATGTACACGCATTCTGTTTTTGAACCACGTATGGCTAATTTCTTTATAACCACGTTCACGAACATGTGGCCTTCGAAAGTAACTATGGCAAAGATATCTCGCGACATCATTGAGCTAGACCCGATCATGAAATCATGATATTGTGAAAACCATAATACGAGCTCATACATGAATCATTTTGGACCATATACGGAAGCTATAATCGATAGATTGTTGAATGTATTAAAAACTGCATCATTTTCTTTCTCTTCATAAACGGACACAACTTTCCGGTAGATCTAATATATATATTTATTAACAAATAATATCATTGATTAAACAAATAACTTCAAGCTTATGCACGACAACGACCCGAATCGCACCTCCGCGATATGTAGAAATTATTTACAGCAATTACGAGGGAAGTGTGAATCATATTTTGCAGGGTAGCCGCAATAATTTTAGAAACAGTAAGTAATGATGTCTTCTGAAAGATGGAAGAGGGTGTTAGACCAGAAAAGAAGAAGAAACTTATGGGACACCTTAATACAACACTACAGATTTAATTAAAAAATACGTATTCCAAATTACTGTATTAAACAAGGTGGTGAGTGTGAGTCACCTTTGGAGTGTAAAAGATTAACACTAAAACGTATATCGGCGTATAATGCACAATTATTTTGATGTCAAAAATGGAGTCGAAAAATAAATGAACATAAATGAATACAGTTATAGATTGTTTATCTTGATGACAATCAGCATAAATGTCGAGAAGATCACCTCAACAAATTTTGTCGTTTGAAGTAGGAAATTAAAACTACCCTTTGATAGTTTTAGCGTTAGTCTACCTATTTTTGAGTTGCAATGTAACTCGGTTATGAGATGGCCGGGGTAGGATCGCGAGATTCGCGTCGACGACGAACAGAAACAGAAAGGCGCCGTAGACCGCTGTAATTACGGTCGAACGATCCTGTAATTGAATGTAATTGCCGCAGGAGAGCGTAGCACCGCCGGTTACCTGATCGCAAAGGTGGTCCTTTGTGAATGCAGCCTCTGCTGTTAACGTCGTCGCTGTGGGACTTCGCCTTTCCCTATTAACCGCCGGAACATAATTAAATCGGATCACCGACTGGTTATTCCGCGACTCCATTGTATCGTTGATCGTTCGATAACGCGTTCCGATGCAACGCGTTGCGGTACGACGTGTCGAGATACTCGCGTGATAATGCAACGAGCGGCGATACAATGCGTGAATATCACGCAATGAGGGAGTTACGGATGCGAATTGTACGATGATGCAAGAATATTACATATGGAGAATGCAACGTGCAATGATACAAGAATATTACATGTAGAGAATACAACGCATGATGATGCAAGAATATTACATGTGTAGAATAGAACGCACCGTTGTACAAGAATACTACATGTAAGGGGCACAACGCATGCTCTTCTCATGTACATTAACACGACGCATGCTGGTTACAACGCATAAAAGTACAACACGTTGTAACATAACGCGGTTTTGTATAATGCATGATAATACAGTATGTGAAAAATATCATGCGTGGAAAATGCAACTCGTGGTAATACAGCGCATCAAGAACATCACACGTGAAAAATACAGTACCTGATGACTATCACGCGTGGAGAATGCAACACGTGGTAATATATTGCATCAAGAACATCACGCGTGGTAATAAATTATGTATAGAATATCACGCGTGGAAAATGCAACACGTGTCGTAATATAATATATGATGAATATTGCGTGTAAAGATTGCAACACGTGGTAATACCACACGTGACAGTACAGCGGAACATAACACGTGGTAATGCGGTGCGTGTGAAATATCGCGCGCGAACAAGTCGTTAAAAATTCCACGTACGAAGCATGAAACGTTGATAATCCCGTATGTAGTAATCCCGTGCGCGAAGAGCACCAAACGCTGTGAATACATCCGCGCAGTATGTAATAATACATTCATGTAATAACGCGTAGAAAAGTGGCAGCAGCCGCGTAACGCCGGTAATAAATGCGAAACGGTTCCATAAAAAGGACCTTATCAAAGAGATACGATTTAATATCGTTTAAAGCGACGGCCATAAAAAGCGTAATACGGAGCTAGGAAAGGATTTAAGCCACGTAATCGTCGCGTTTGATCATGCTCGAAGTTGAGAATCGAGCGGGATTGTAACTCGACGAAGTTAATCGGTGCGAACCGGTTACGAGAGAAGAAGATCGGTATCGCAAAGTCGTCTCGCGTTCGAACGTTCGCGTGTTCGAAACTTTGCGAATCTTCACGCGGAAACTACGCTTTCCCATTTATTACCAATTTTCCGAGGGATTTGCCTCGCCCATTTGAATGCGCCGCGCGATCTAACCTTAATCACCGTTGCTTCTCCTCTTCCGCAGGATCTACGTCGCTTCTGTTACACCTATTGGATCCTGTAATATATCCCATCCTGCGATATATCCTGTTAACGGTGTACATGGGTAAAATTTTGAACATTTACTCGGATAATGGCAGTGGGTCGAATCGATCACTTTTTCACCTCGCCATTTACGATTTTGTTTTAATCGAAATATGTTATACTCTACGCGAAATTAGAAGGGGTTTAAGTCATCATTTTGCCGATTTCGAAATTGTTAAGAAATTACGAACCCTCAAAGTTCGCAGTTTTTACCCATTTCTGCGAAAATTGGCTTCACTTACGAATCTTTTTCACCGAAACTACCTGTCCGATTGAGCTCAATTTTTTTTTGTTTTATTCGTAAAGGATTGGGCTACCATAAAATATTTTTGTCTGACTTCGTCAATTTGTTGTATAAAATGAAAAAATTTAAACAAATTCTTTTTTCACGTTTTTCAATTAGAGGCTCGTAGGATTAAAATTAAAAAAAATATGATCATACTCCCTGAAGCTTCCCCTTTAAAAAAGGCTTTAATACATTTTTTAATCATAACTTCATTTATAAATAATTAATTTCCACATATATTGTTCATGCTCTAGAACAAAGGTGTAATGTATGTATGACATTCTTTTGTATTATTTTATCATTATTACATTAGTTATTTATATATATATATATATATATATATATATATATATAGATGATTGCAACCTGCAACGGGAGACAAATTATCCGACCACCCCATAATCTCTCCAGCAGATTCTAACTCACTAAGCACCCTTGTCAAGGGTTAAAAATCGCGATAACGTAGAAAACTAGCGAATATTTAGGGTGAGGTGTCCGTGAAAAGGCGTGGGAGTGTAATCTGCTTATCGAGTGAACGTTTTCGCGAGTTCGCGAATCAACGGGCCGGGGATGAACGATGACGACGATGCGAAGTCGATGAACGAGGGTTTAGTATCCTTTGCCGAGGCGTCGTTTACCATCAGCGTGGCATCGTTATTGCCTGTTAGCTCGATACGATCGTGCTGGCAACGTTTCAAGAGGAGCAGATTACCTTGCGACGAAGCATCATTTTTTTCCTTTTTCTTTTTTTTACAATCCAATTATCCCGGCTTATTCCAAATCGTTTAATCGAAAAGAGGAAGCATCGTTCGTTGCTTTCGGATTCGTTGGCAACGACTGTTGAAACGCGTTGCGGTCATTCGACCGACAGAAATCGACAAATCTTTGTTCCTATTACTACCTGTCTGCGTGGCGAACGAAAAATTGGCAAAGTGGATAGAAAATTCAGCTAGGAACGAAAGTAGTTGCGTGGAAACCAGAGAAGAATTTATCGCGAGAGTTTTGGGTAGAGAAGTATAGCGTCTTATTATGTGGCAATCAGTTATGTTCAGATCATCTCTGTTTAGTTGGTTCAATATACTGCACATATGTATGTAGATACAATTCAACGTCAGCTTGATTATACCAAACCTTCCAATCGGACAACAGAAATTTCGAGATGTAGAGATTTGAGGATATGGGAGGTGGGACATGTTGAGATTTGGGAATGTAAGAATTCCCATACGAAGAAATTTCTGTAGCACCAAATGTCTACGTGTCCAAATTCCTACATCCCCAAAGGTCAACGTGTCTCAGTTCTTATATCCCCAAATCTCTAAGTGTCCCATTTTCTATATCCCCAAATCTCTACAGTACCAAATTTCTACGTGTCGAAATTCTTACATCCCTAAATATCTACGTGTTCGAATTGCTACGTCCTCAAATCTCTACGTCCAAATCTCTACGGACTCAACTCTTTCCTTATACAAGTTCCTACATCCTCGAATTTCTACAACCTGAAATCTCACTGCCGAATCTCTTCGCACCGAAATCTCTACGTCTCCAAATTTCCATATACCCGGATCCCTATATTCCCACATCTTTTCATCCCCAAATCCCCGCGTCTCGATATCCCCGCAACGCCGATTCGCGATGTCTCCGAATCTCAAACTTTCCAAATTCCTGTATCGTCCCTGAATCATTCAGCCAGTAGCCTCGAATCCCGGACTCCGAAATCTTCGAATCCATAAATTAAAATTCATCCGATATCCGAGTGTTCGTATTCCAAAGGTAAATCGGGAACGCGACGCGGAACGAATAACAAACGATGTAACGTCTGAAAGAACAAATAACGGGCGGGGTTGTTTCCGTGGCGGATTTAAATCCAGCGGCGTTTGCTCGCGATGGAAAGGAGGAAGATTCTCTGTCTGAACGAAAGTTTACTTCGTCTTTCGTTCTATTTGCCTGCACGAATATAAAGCGAAGTGAAATTGAACTTGAGGTGAACTCATCTTCGTTAAGTCGGTTTCTATCGTGCTCGTCTTCCTTTCGACGAAGGAAGAAATAAAAAAAATCGAGAGAGAGAGAGAAAGAGAAAGAGAAGAGAGAGAAGAAACGGTATTATTCGCGTCGCATCCCAATTAGATTTTCGTTACGCTCGTTCTCGTTTACACGTAAAAGCACGTAGAAAATCTGGCCGAGACCCAACCGGAGTCAACTAAAATTCATTTTCGTTCGTTGTCTTCGTTTAATCAACCGTTCACAACCCTTGTTACGACGTTCGCAGGATTTTCACCGGAAATTCCTTAAAATAGCTTTAAACGGTGTTGCGTCGTATATGAAATTTCGCATGTGAAAGATACACGCTTGATCGTAATTCATCGATCAGTTCGTGGAACACGCGGTAATATTTTTAATCTAATAATATAAAACGAGCGACGAATACGAAATGAGAGAAAAATAAGTATGAAATGAAGCAATTGGAAATATTTCGAAATAAAAAAGATTAAGATCGAAGTGTTCAGGTATCTGGTATGTGGTAAAAACAATGATGCATTAATGCTACAACTGGGGTTAATATATCCCACAATGTCTATACTACCAAATTTCTACGTGTCCCAACACCTATATCCCCAAATCTCTATATCCCGAAATCTTTACAATACCAAATTTCTACATACCGAAATTCCTACTTCACCGAATCTCAACATGTCCCAATTCCTATATCCCAAAATCTCTATATCCCCAAATCTCTACATCCCCAAATCTCTAGATACCGAAATCTCTACAATACCAAATTTCTACGTGCCGAAATTCCAATTTCACCGAATCTCCTCATGTCCCAATTCCTATATCCCCAAATCTCTACATCCCCAAATCTCTATATCCCCAAATCTCTACATCCCCAAATCTCTATATCCCCAAATCTCTACATCCCCAAATCTCTATATCCCCAAATCTCTACATCCCCAAATCTCTATATCCCCAAATCTCTACATCCCCAAATCTCTATATCCCCAAATCTCTACATCCCCAAATCTCTATATCCCCAAATCTCTACATCCCCAAATCTCTATATCCCCAAATCTCTACATCCCCAAATCTCTATATCCCCAAATCTCTACATCCCCAAATCTCTAGATACCGAAATCTCTACAATACCAAATTTCTACGTGCCGAAATTCCAATTTCACCGAATCTCCTCATGTCCCAATTCCTATATCCCCAAATCTCTACATCCCCAAATCTCTATATCCCCAAATCTCTACATCCCCAAATCTCTATATCCCCAAATCTCTACATCCCCAAATCTCTATATCCCCAAATCTCTACATCCCCAAATCTCTATATCCCCAAATCTCTACATCCCCAAATCTCTATATCCCCAAATCTCTACATCCCCAAATCTCTATATCCCCAAATCTCTACATCCCCAAATCTCTATATCCCCAAATCTCTACATCCCCAAATCTCTATATCCCCAAATCTCTACATCCCCAAATCTCTAGATACCGAAATCTCTACAATACCAAATTTCTACGTGCCGAAATTCCAATTTCACCGAATCTCCTCATGTCCCAATTCCTATATCCCCAAATCTCTACATCCCCAAATCTCTATATCCCCAAATCTCTACATCCCCAAATCTCTATATCCCCAAATCTCTACATCCCCAAATCTCTATATCCCCAAATCTCTACATCCCCAAATCTTTACATCCCGAAATCTTTACAATACCAAATTTCTACGTACCGAAATTCCTATTTCACCGAATCTCAACATGTCCCAATTCCTATATCCCCAAATTTCTATAATACCAAATTCAGGATGGAAGATACAGTACGCAGTAGGGTAACAGCGAAATCACCTGATGGTTTAGCGTATTCTCGATGAAAGAGAAACGAGAACGGCGTTCGATCTAGCGACGTTTCAACCGGAGCTTAAAGCTTTCAACCTCGGCTTTAGGGCGAGCATACGCTCGCGGATATAAATATCGCGCTTTGCGTAGGAAATAACGCGCGACATTTTTCCCTTAACGTGGCTCAAACCGCGCGTTTAATCACTTCAGGGATATTGACACATATTCGTGCCTTCATGTTTTTTTTTCTTCAACAATTTGTTGCGAGAATGTTTGTTGTCGGTGGACCGCGGATCTTCGTGCGTTGATAGCTACAACCAAGTTTGCATAACGTAAATTCGTGTAATCCGCGAGATTCGTTGTGTAATCCGTGGAAATACAGATTTTTTTGTACTTTGATTTACTATGCTTTTTGATCGGTTCGCGAACTTTCGTGTATGATACACGTATAAATACTCGTGGCCTAATTATCGCTCACGGTATCGACATAAGTATTATTTGATATACGGAACATATCATGTATGATATATGATATTATATCAAATATATAATGTTTGAAATAATTTTATTTAAATTCTGTAAATTTTTATGTCGCAACGTAACAACGTAGCGTTTTAAATTACAACGTAAGATAAATTAACTCCCGTAGTCCTCGAGTATTTGATGTTCAAAAATCGCCTCACCAATAAATCATCGTTCGTGTCGTAAATTCTGTCGACGAACAGTCTTATTGTCGAACATTAATCAATTCTGTACCTCGAAACAGAAAACCGTAAACCGAAGGGTTAGCCTTTATAAAGAGGCCGAGCTCGATTACGCTGTTTGAACAATAAACGAGAAGGAAGAGTAAAAGCAAGATAACGAACAAATGATTCTGTAGCGAGGGATGAGGGAAAAGGAGGTAACCGAAAGGGGGAATAAAAAGGAAGAAGGATCGTCTCACGAACAGGTTTTCGCCTTTCATGCGTCATTTCCTGTAGAATCGCCGCCCGTTCCATTTTTCTTTTTCTTTCGTTCGCGATCGTACTTTCGTATAAACGACGACATGTCGGGGAACAAGTTCCCGTGACAATCGTCGCTGTGAATTCGTCAGCGGCGTCGATAAAACGAGAGCCAGACGACGAGGAAAAAAAAGAGAGAGAGAAATAGAAGAAGAGGAAACACGGGGAAGAGAGAGGGACGAGGAGAAATTGTGCACAACACGAAACGACAAACGGAAACGTACAGTAATTTCAGCGGCAAACAAAAACCGGCCCGTGTGTTTCGCGTTTCAATGAAAATTTTGCCAGCGATTCTCTTCCGTTTGTTTTAGCAACAACGACAACGACGTGATCAAAGACACGTACCGGGTGTTCGAGAAAAAAAATATTATTCGATATTTGTACGGTATGTAGCACTGATCGGTGATCTGTGACCCGAGGATCACCGAGTGACCCAATGGGAAAATTTTAGTAGTTTTCATCCCTGTATGATGTTTTAATTTTCCGTACGCTAAGATAATTCGTAATGTAAGATAATAGGAAAATGGAATGAACGATGAAGTTTGCACTTCACCGAATAAACGTTGTGTGGGCGTATTTAAAAATACTAAGTTCCTTTATTCACTCTGCTCACGGCAAAAGCCAATATAAGAATGTCTTCAGAGACACATCTTCGTACCAAGGACACCCTCGTTAGTATGGTCGTTCTTTAGGGCACTAGGGCCCGGCAAAACTCCTCTGAGGGAGGGGAAGCGCTGACGAAAAGCATATCGCCTGTATCGACTATTCGTTGATTTCTAATTTTCTTACAGTAATATGAAATAGAAGCTATGTGGTCAACTAATTGGTTCATGGTGATTTTCTGGATGGTCACTTTACAAAAATGTCATCAATTGTTGCAGTGTGTGAACTTTGTTGCAGTGTTTGCTGATTTTTGCAGGCTGTTAAATAATCTGGAGGGCGTTAAATGGTTTTACTGTTGACCTTTTTGTTGATCGCGTACAACTCGTAATCCATTTCGATCGAACGAATTTTGGGGAATTTACAATCTTTAACAATTCCTGTTTTTGTTTTATGGTTTTACGAGATTTCTGCGAGTTTAGACGTTTCTATAAATTGTTTTAAGTGTGTACGATGATACACGGTAATATAGCCGGATAATTTTGTACGAATCAGAACGGAGAACGGAAGAAGCGAAGAGACGCGGAATATATTGTACAAGATGGAGGAAACGCGTAAGGTCTTTTAGCCGAAAACAAAACATCCGAAGGAGGCCAGCGGAAAATAAAGGAAAAGAGGACGCGGCGTGTACGTTATTAAAGTCGGTTCAAAAAGCTCGCGGATAAATGTATGCACACGCGAGTGCAGCCATTTCCTACACGAGAACGTGTGTAGAGCCTAGAATTTTCCGCCGCTTGTTTCCGGCCGTCGAAAATTAAGTATACTGCTTTGAAAATATTTTAACTCGTCCGGTATCAAAATTCGCGAACGCTATAAATTTCAACGATTTGAAAATTTCGACAGTCAAACTTCGAATTTCAACTTCGAATTTCGACTTAAAACGTGAAATTCTCGAATCTCTAAATTTCCGAATTCCCAAATTGTAGAACTTCCACGTTGCCGAATCGTCTGAACGTTTTAATTATCAAATACCCAAATCCTTGAATAGCCAAAGCTCTCAAAATCCCCAAATTTCTGATCCCTCGAATTTCCATTTAGAACATTCGCCAATAAAATGAAAAATTTCATTCAAAGAACTTAAAAGTGAAAAATTTCGTTTGGAACATCAAAATGAAATTCCATTTCGTTTCTTTAAAATGTTGTTAAAACTAAAAATGAAATTTTAAGCACCTTCTTTCTGTTTGTTTCCTCGCGTATTTCTCTTGGATCACACAAATAATTCAGATAAATAGATTCATTGAAGATATATATTTTCGTTCATTTATCATTTACAAAAATATGTTTATTACGAACTCTGCGCTATTAGAATATATTTTATTGAAAACCCGCTTCTCCATTTATTTTGTAAATTAATTAAGGAGAGTACGTAAAACGCATTAACGAGTGCAAAGTATTAACAATATAGAAAATATCGTTGTTTGTATTTCTACATTCCAAGTGTACGAACACATTTGTCCGTTACTGTAGCCTGTGTGTATCGAAACGTAATTGTAACAAAACAAAAAATGCTTGAAAAACCGTCGATGAGGGTTGCTTGTTCGACGCAACGACGCACATAAACCCTCTCCCCCGACGACCACTTGGCTCCCGGGTGCAAAAATTTCGAATCCACCGGAATTGTTGAATACGAAATTCCCGTGTGACCGGACGCTGCAACCTCCCTCCCAAAAAAAGAAAAAATAAACGGACTACATCGAACAAACAGCAACGGAGTCGTAATAGAACGTCGTAACGAAAGTGGACGAAAAAAAGAAAAATGGAAACGAGACGACTTGTAGAAACCCCTAACAGGGACGAGTAAATTTCGAAGAAAAATCGTACGTAGAAGCGGAAACGAGGGGAAAGGAAGATACGAAGATCAGGACAGCAAGAGGAGGCAGGAGCATCGAATGTACGAGATGAAAGTTTTAACACTAGAAGTACCGGCATTAAATGCATTCTTACATAAAAACTGAAAATAAAGTAGAAAAATAAATAAATAAATGTTGCAGCATCACCTAACATATACAACCATTCATTAGGTCAATAAAACATGACATTTTGACAAAAGGTCGGCAATAATTTTTTGCTATAAAAAATGCCAAACCCGAAACCAGTCATTTTGACTAGTTGGTAGCTTTAGTGTTAAGAGAGACAGAGAGAAAAAGGAAAAGAGAGGGTAGGAGGACAGAGGGCAGGCACGCAGCCCCGCGGTATAAACTCGAAAGCAAGGGAGACCAAGAGAGAGAGAGAGATAAATAGGGAGAGAGAACGTAGGGTGGCATCCCCGGGGGTGTGCAACGGGCGCGTGCGCGTTGAAAAGCTGTGGCGAGAGGTTGCGAGAGCTGGCGAGAACAGCCGGGACGCGTCGCGGCTGGTTCGCGCGAGTGCTACCGAAAGTAACCCCAGCATCCAGGATCGTTTCGGAAGGCAGCTCGCTGGAGGAGCCACCGGAAGAAAGCACCAGGGTGGGCGAAGTCGCTGGGAAGAACGCGAGTCTCCGTATACAACGGGGTAGAAGATCGAAAGCCGCGCGCGGACGAGAGGGTGAGACGGTCTCGTGGCTGGCCGAGAGAGGGAGAGGATGTAAGCTCTGGCAGGGAGTCCGATAGAGCGTGCGCGACGAGAGAACGAGAAAGAGAGAAAGACAGAGAGAGCGAGAGGAGAGAGGGCCTGGAAAAGCCGGGAGTGTTCGTTGGTGAGCCCTCTCGGCCTACGTCCTGTAAGCCGTAGCCGGAGCAGCGTCTCCCGGTTCCGACGTTATCCCCGTTTTCCGGCCGTGGGAAAAACGCTGGTCACCTGGTGCTCGTCCAGCCGACGACGGGTGTCTGGCTAGCCGAGAAATCCGACAGGGTGCAGCAGCGGGGACGCGTGAACGTCAGGGTGTTCCCGGTGGAGGCTACGGTGCAGCATCCGTAGAGAACGTGCACCAGAGGATTCCGTGTGGTCCATCCGTCGACGACATATTGGATCGGCGTGTGGAGTTCGTTGGTAGTCCGGGAAAGTTTTGGTTCCGGGACACCGGTGCACCTGTCGATGCGCGTTCGTGCCAATCGGAACGATCGATCCTCCCGAACGGACGCGGACTTCCGGGGATCGTCGTCGTCCGCTTGTTAATTAGGGGAGCGTGCGCGGACGCGAGCACCACCGTTAACGTAACTACGCCGAGTAGAACGACCGGCTCGAGTCGGTCGCGCGCGTGGATCGTACGCGAGCTGATCCTCCTCTTTCTCTCGGCTCGAGAGAAGACCCGTGACCTTGTGACACCGCGACCGGAAGAGGCTCGACGGATCGCCTCGACGCCGGGACCGGAGGGAATGGAGAAGCGTTGACGTTCTCTCTCTCTCTCTTTCTCTCTGCACCACCCTGCACGAGCATCCCCGTCGCGTGTTACTCCCCGGCTTCACAACGTGTGCGCTTTCGACGACCCGGTTCGAGTTCCGCCCGGTTTCGCAGTGACACGGTGCTCCTTAGGGGTCGTCCGAGTGAAAACCCTCGACCCGATTCGGGCTACCGAACTTTCCTGTCGGAGAACGATCCAGGAAGGAGGTGAACGCGTCCAGCAACATACAGGGAAACCGCCGGAAGACACCATGAGCGAAGGCACGAAGCAGGGGAAAAACGATGGCTCGCCAGCGCGTATGGAAGCCGGTATGATCCTCTCGCGTTCGCTCGCTGCAAAAACACCTTCGACTTGATAGCTTTTCGCTCTTTCGAAAACTTTCGTTTTCTATCGTATTTTCCTGTGGACACGATCGGATGAAAAAATTAGGGAATTTTCCGAAGTCGTAGAACTAGTTTTGCAGCGGGGGTACGGTACTACGTCCACGAGTAATTCTAGAGTCGGTCGAACTCGGCAACCCCGTTGGTAGGTCGTTCTCCGGGGTACTCGGGTCATTGTCGAGGCGCGGTGGTTACAAGTGGAACGTGAAAGTAAAAAAGGAAAAAAATAGTATTTGATAAAACAAACTTTAATGATGAATAGCAGAGAAGTATGTCCTAGTCTCTTCTGATTTATTTGCAGACTGGATCTTGTCTATTACAGGCTCTCTTGTCGAACAGCTTACATATATGCCATACATTTAGCTCCGCGTTTCACCATGTTTAATAAAACATGTTTTAATTATAAATACCAGAAAAGTATGTCCAGGTATGTCCTGATAGATGTACAGGTTTTTGATCCTGTTTATTACAGAATCTCTTGTAGAACCTCTTACAGACCTGCAGTCTTAGAGAGTCACAGGTTAAAATGGTCAACCTTTTTAACGGTGTACGTGTCATAAACTTAGCTCCGGGTTTGACCATGCTTAATAAGAGAAATTCTAATCATAAATAGCAGAAAAGTATGTCCAGGTATGTCCTGATAGATTTACAGGTTTTTCAACCTATGTTTTACCGACTCTCTTGTAGAACCTCTTACATACCTGCAGTCTTACAGAGTCACAGGTTAAAACGGTCAACCTTTTTAACGGTGTGCATGTCATAAACTTGGCTCCGGGGTTGACCATGCTTAATAAGAGAAACTTAAATCATAAATAGCAGAAAAGTGTGTCCAGGTTCGTCCTGTCTGATTTAGAGACTTGATTCTGCCTGTACCGACTCTCTTGCCATAGTTTCAGGTGTTGAACTCGTGACGCACTCATAATTTAAATATGACAATTCTTGCTATAATTTTGAACACTCTTATACGTAAAATTCGTATCCAATTATAATCCACATAATCAAGGATCATTGAACGTATAATATGCGAAATTTTAATTTCCTTTATTCGTATGAATATCGTTGCTGCGAATAGTTAGATTTGCCTAACACATCAAACAAATAAATCGCATTATCAACGAATAAATTCGACAAAGAATTACTGTGCCGGGTTGTCTCGTTTCGGGTATCTCGCATAAAAATTTCTGGGGGAATCTACGGTTTGGACCACGACGCGAACAACCCAGTCCGAACTACCCCAAAATCGTCGATCCAGTTTCGAGTTCTTCTTCCAACAAACTTTCCTCGTCGTCCATAGAGCTCCATCGACGTGTCGTGGATCTAGTTTCTAGTATTCGTAGAAGTATTCGCGGGGGAAACATCGATGTACTTTGATCAGCGGTTCGTGAAACGTAGCCGTTGAAACGGCGACAATCAAATGGCAAAGTTCGTCCGGCTTTTCTGTTGAAAGGTCGCCGAAAGATACTCGGAGCAGAGAAATCGTAAGCTGAGACAGCTTTTCGTTGTGCGGGGAACACCGTTAAATTCTCGTTCGTGCCCTCCGGCTAATTTTCTGGCTGGATGCTGGATGAACTCAGAGGTGGTGGCTTGTTTTTTATGTAGACGTTATAACGTCGAAACTGGGACGGATATCGCGTTTCTACGACTCGATTTCAGTTAGCTCGAACAATTCGACGAATTTAGAACGGTCCGAGATTCTTTGACGCGAATTTCTCGGACATTTTTACCGCTTCTAACGCGGGGAACTTACTTTTCCCGAATCTCTAGCTGGGGTGCACACCCTTAACTGTATATCGGATATCCGATATCTCGCACTCGAATTAAATCGTATATCCGAAACGCGAGAAACCTCGGCCAATTTCGGATTAACGGTTTGAGTGCCATGTCACCCACATACGGGTGACGCATGAATTCATATATAAATCTTTTTGTAAATATATTAAAGCTCATCGAATAAACCAGAGTACAATATTATGAAAATTGTCTATAAAGTTTATCGAAAATTAGAATTATTGAATTTATAATTTTCGCGCGTGAAATTTCTGAACTTGGAATTGTCCGACGTAGAATTGTTGGTCTTAAAATTGCCAAACTTGGAATTGGCACGCGTGTAATTGCTAAATTTCGTAGACGTAAAATTACCAAAAAATATTTTCAAGGGTTAAACCTCGACACCAAGGAAGTACTTTATCATCGAAGTAGTTGCCTCGAAATAAAGATCGTGAAAGATCGAAGAGATACGTTCTTTGAAAATTTCGAAAGTCTAACGAATCTAAACAGGGAGCCGTGAATATTTGAACAGCACCCAGGCTCCACGAACGGTGTTCCATTTAACGGCGTTAAACATTTCACCATGGCCCGGAGCGTGATGCTCCTTCCAAGTGTAAGAGTACCAATGCAGTCCAAACAAAGATGGTCCATTCATAATATTCAAAGGTATTCAGCGCGAAATGGGCTGGTTCTCTTAGCGTGCCTCCATAAAGAGCGGAATATTACAGCACCATAAGAAGTGGGTACTTTTGTTTCGGAACAAGTTAATATCGCTGTAGAGCGCGAAATTGTTGCATCTCATCGCGCGTTGTTCTTGCGCCTCTTTTCTCTCCGCGTAAATAATCGAATAAACCGTCGACCCGATCGACGAATTAATCCGGCGCACGGAAAATTTGGCGCAAAACGGGATGGCAAGCATCGTCCACGAAGAATCTTCGGGATTACGTTCGTATCTAGGACAGCAATTTAATTTTCAGAAACGTTCTCGAGTTCGTTGCTCTCGTTCAACGTGCATGTACATGTGTGTACGTGCGTGTGTGCGGATGTGGGCGATGACAACGCCGCAACATCGAGCGTTATCGGAATCGGAAAGATTTACGACTTCTTCGGAAACGCAACTTTATTTCGGAACTACAACCTAACTGCATTTATTCTATCGTTGATACAGCGGTTCTTAGGTATTCTTCGGTATAGGTACAGGGTTTCTTCTTGATTATTATTACTTTTTAATAAACCTAAAATTGTACCCCTCAATTTTTTCTGGGGACATTTGGTGAGTTTTGATACCAGTATGGATAGTAAGTGAACCTTACTCCCTTTGGTGTAACACTATTAAAGCAGTTCGATGAAGCTAGTTATGGTTTTGATTGAAAAATTCGTAGACAACGATTTCTGACCATACTCGGATAGAGGTTGTTAGAATTTGAAACGCTATGCCTTGTATCGCTACAAGTGGCATATCTATAGATTATATAGTCGCGCGTTAAATTACTGCGCATTGAATTAGCACGAGCTATATTGTCGAGTGCGTATTACCACGCATGAAATTGCTAAGCGTGGTGTTATTATGTGTGAAATTGCGACACGTTGAATTAATACGCGCGAAATTTGAATGCTTTATATCGCCACGCGGGGAATTACTATGCGGTGACTCGTATTATATCACCGCGCGTTGAATTACTGTGCGTAGAGTTATCTCGCATTATATCGTCACACGTAAAACTACTATAAAATTTGCATGCGACATTTCACCGTACGTTAAACTGTTAAGTATGTAATTCCATTGCGTTTGAAATTGTCTCGCGTTATATTGCCTCGCCCGCAATTGTTACACATCGTATCGTCACGCATATCTCTTTGCAATATGTAGTCCATATCGCCCATAAAATAGGGAATTATTCTACCTAATGGTTCCTAGTTCGATGGTTATCGAAATGAGAATCGAAATTGTGTTTCCAAGTGGTACCAATTAGCAGCGCGGTAAAGTAAATGTTGTCGATGTTCGGAAAAATTCTCCGATCGCGATAAGCGGACGAAACTGGAGCGGCAACGTCAATCGGAGAAACGGCGAGCAACCCTTTTTCTTCGGCAGTGTCCTGAAAATCAGCAGACATCGGGAACGTAAAGGACCCTTGCAGCCGTTCGAACGAAATCGAGTGGATATTTTCAAATTCAGCTCGAGTCCGAAGCAATTGGCCTGCTTTTCTTATCTCCGGTGTCCCGGTTCTCCCAGTTATTCCCTCGGGACGGGATTTGGCCAGACTTCGACCGAGCATCTCCTTCGTCTCTTTCCTGCGAACAAGAAGAATGCGAACCGGACGCTTTGCCGAAGAAGTAAAAAGCGACACAGTAACCGGGAATAATACTTTCAATGATAGTGTTGTACTCGGCTGGCTGGACACAAAGGAACTGTCTCCGAGGAAAGAGACGTCTTTTCGGTGACAGCGTGAAAAACATTTACGGAGAAGAGAGAAAACTTCTTTGTTAGAAATCTAACTACTGTATAGATACTATGTAGCAACTGTATACTATAGACTATCTACTAAATGCTTTATAGGACTTGCTTTATACTATATAGCAACTGCTTTATAATATACAGGGTGTTCCATTTAAGTGGGCAATCTTAAGATATATAGCGAAAAACATTTCTTAAAATATCTAATTGATTTTTCATTTATATGTCAAAAATATAATATGTTTTTAAATATAAGCACAGAAATATAGAAATATTAACACAATCATAGCAGGTATCTTTATCATTACACTTGACAGTGTTTATTATCATCCACTTGATATCGAAACATTGTGGTTCTTAAGATAATAATTATACTTGAAGACATAAGCCCAGCAGATGCGATATCAGCATAAAAAAAGATGTTTCGTAAAATATCTTTTCTTGTATCGCACGTCTTCGAGATTTTTTACAAAGTCAACATAATCTGCTAATATATTGTTGACGAGTTTTTACAAAAACCATATTGTATTTCCACAAAGAAGATATTAAACAGAAGTTTCCTCCCCGGTTAACGAGAATAAATGGAACACCCTATAGTATACCGCAGAATTAATATTATGATTGTGTTAGTAGGAACGCTAGCGAGCGTAACGGTAGCAAAATATTAATATTATTTCTCGAAGAAACCCTCGGTCCGTGTTATCGGTGTTACGTAAGTCAGAAGTGGCACTCTTACTTACACAGCATTAAAAGTACTGGTTTAAGATGGAAGTGAATTGAAAAAGTAGCCCCTCTGCGAACCCCCGACGGAGGAAAATCTTTTCACAGTTTCTCTTCGTTTCCTCGACGTTGAAAGTAGCGCAAGTGTCTCAAAAGTCAGACGTCTTCGTGGAAGTAGCCGAAGTTCAGCGGGCAAACCCGGAACGCGAACTTTCGAACCGAAACGGATCACTCTAAGTAACCCGTTCTTCATCTCGCTCGATTCCCACCGTCTTTCGAAAATTGGCAGATCTCCATTTTCCGCGATTCCGTAAAACGCCGTCAGATTAGTTCTAGATTAGGTGCGACGCAATCTCGCTACACGACCTCATTCTCGATGCCGGTACGGCAACAGAAACGTTTCCACCGTTGAGGTTTCGCGACATGCTCCGAAAATCTCGTCGAAGAAGACAGCTCGCGTTGCCACGGGAACAATTCGTATTCCTCCGGGATTAATATATTACGTGTTCCGCAACCGGGATGCGACTACACGCGACGGAATGCCCGATTTAGTTATCCGAATACGTTCGCGTGATTTTCACTGCTTGCATAAACGCGAACGACAATGCGACCGTCATATATGAAGTTGTTGCATCCCGCATGACCGATTTCGGAACGTAGAAAGCTTCGTACGTTCTGTATGCGTGAAACTGCATGATGCAATACGAAATTAAGTTAATCCCCGAGACAAAGAGAAATTGTTTTTCCGTTGCTCTTTCCTTCGGGCGCGGCTTTCCTCGAAGCTGCTTAACGTACAACCGTGATAACTTTAAGACATTTTAGTTGTTTTGCATGGCTTGTTTACTCGCGGTTTTGTTCGCGTCTCCCGCCCGGTTCGAGTTTATTTTTCCGCTAAAACGAGTCGATCATTAATTAAATTGTCCTCCTCTTCCACCGTTCTCTCGATTCGCCATAAGTTGCACAAATAACGGTGCACAAACCGCACGAAAACGTTGGCCGGATTTTCTCGACGACGCAACTTAATTTTTAATTATAAATTCGGTGGACTCCCGATTGCAAATGTTCGCATTTTTTCCGGATTTCTACAAACTTGAAAAGGCGTATCAACACGATCGAAAGACGCGTTAATTTAATTGCGTGTGCCAACGAGATAGAAATTTCTATAGAACGATAAAACGTTGATCCAATATTTGGGAAACATTGCGAGCGGGGAATACGTTTGTACAAATCGTGTTTCCGATATTCGTTCACGGAATTTATCATCGGTGATACGATCGAAGCGGTTATCGAATAAAACGGAGTTATCGATCGATCCAAACGAATTGGCTCTCCCGTATTCCGGATCGGCATATCCGCGCCGATTCGCCGTGAAATATAAACTCCTTCCGGACAACACACACGCTGTATGCTCGTTTTCTCCGCTCTCTGGCAATTCCATCGAGATCGCGCGCGTAAATTCTCGCGAATCTGCTCGTTTTCGACGTTCCTGCTCGTAAATTCCCTCATTGGACAACGGCCCCGCGATATTCCCGCGGTCGGTCCATCCCCGATGCTGTTCCACTTTCGAATTGTAGGCCAACGCCGAGTGGATCCTCACCGGCGCGGCGTTAGAACGTCCGAGCGCGTTTTCAAATTTGCATATCTACCATGAATACTGTACAGCGCCGACCATTTTCTTTCTTTTTTTTTTTTTAGTGCTCCTCTGTCGACGTTGCTCGCGTTCCTCATAAAAGCGAATATTATTCCGCACATTCGAGTTGAAACAATCTTTCACCCCCACTGGTCTCGCCTGTTATTTTTCCTACCTTCGCGGTTCGCTTCTACTGTCTCTTCCTTTTGCGTATTTCATTTTTCCACGAGTTAACATAACTCGTTTAACGGAGATTCTTTTATCTCCTTGATTGTTTGTCGGATAATTGATTTATTTGTTTCTCGATAGCGGAACGTGGGAACTAATTAATCACAGTGACGTTATCGACACGGATACAGAAGGTTGAAACGTTATGTCAGCTTTGTATTCGACGATCCTTGCGACCAAATTATAATTGAACTCCAAATTGAAGGTTAACAAAAATTCGAGTAAGTTCCATAGCAATACTAATAGTATTGCTTCAGGATTTTCATAAATTTGATAATTCTAATTTCGTGATCTAAGATATGTACTAGGTTATTGTAGTTAGTGATTTCGGTGTCCAGGTATCCCGGGATCTAGGAACACTGGTATCTAAGAATGTCTCAGGGTCTATATAGAATATCCGACTTGTCTCGGATTCGAAAGGTGGCCATTTTGGTGCAAAGCAACGACACCGTCCGTTCCCCCGATACCATCGATTTTGCCACTCTATTTCGAGGCATTTATAACGGCCAAGTTCTATATTCAACCGGATATTATAAATATATGTAACATCTAACAATATTCCGAGCAATTACGCGCATATTAAAATCAATACTGTTACGCGCGCATCGATTATAAACACAAACACCGGACTACGGTCACCCCGTTTCGGATCATTTATTTTCCCACGAGCGTATTAGGAAGTTTGCAACAACGTCACAGATGATCCGAAAGTTTTCCGAGTGACGGAGACGAGCGTTTAATCGGACCAACGGATTTAACGTCCGAGCTTCGTTGTTATTTATGCGTCACTGTTAGATTTAACGTCCTCCGCGTGAACGGATCTTCAAGAACGAGGGTTTCATCCAAGAGACAGGACTTAACAAGTTCGATTTCGACGTCAACACGATCGAGCCGGCAGAAAATTCACGCTCTGTTCGCTCTTAATTGTCGATTATTTAAATTACATTCCTCCATAGGTTCCTCAACTTCCGGTTTGAAAAGCGGCGCTCGTCTTTTTACTCTGTTCTTTGTACTCTCTTCTCTTTACTCTCCTCTTTACTCGTACTCCGCTTATGAATATTTTTCTTAACATCTTAACTTACGATTTTGTTGGCAAGACCGTCACGTTGCAAGTGAAAAACCCTGTCGAAATTCATGTCAATGACGCATCAGCAACGAGCAACTAATTTCTAGAGATATACTAATGCTTTCTATAGTAAACATATAATATATTGACGGCAAGAAATTAATAAAGAAAATTGTGTAAATTTCTATAGCGGTAATACCATTGAATATTTTTGATGATACAAATGATCTCGATTCTAGTGACGAGACTCAACAATTAAATCTTATTACATTCTAAGAAGAGAACAAATCTTCGAGAGGAAACAATGAATGATGATGATGGCCTCTTTAGTAGATTACTTTAACACTATTTCTACCAAGAGGTGTCAAAAACCACCTTTCAAATTTTAACATAAAATTATTCTCTATGTTCAATTATTTCTCCAGAATTAATTTTTTAACTTTTCATAGAGTAGTTATTAAATTTATTCAGCGATATCAATTTCCCTCTAGTTCATCCTAGATGCGCGTATGGTATACTTATTTCTACCATGAGGTGTCTTTAGATACCTTAAGGATTTCATGACAGTCTAATTTCAAACTTTTTAAAATTCGTTAATTTTCATTAATACAGTCATTTATGCATTACAATATCGTCAGGGAAAGTTACTGAAGCAAATTGATCATATTTCGATGAAATAAACGCCTTTTGAAAAGAGATAAGCAGTTTTATATATTCACTTAATAATCCGACATTTCATATGGACCAATATTTATCGATCTCCAATTTTCTAATTTTCTAACATCACACACACACTTGTGAGGCAGTGTAGCTACGAAACTGGTAGATCTCGAGGACAAGGTTGCCCTCGCCGTTTCGACGAGTCCACGTAACCCAGCCAGCACTTTGTTGATTCAACGAAATCTTGTTTCGGTCGAGTGGCTTTTCGCTCGATCCGCGGCAAAAACGTGTGCCGGGAATCGCTCGCCCGTGAGCGCTCGCGCGCGTTTTAAACGAGATTAGGGCAAGGGCAAGCGGAGGGTTAAGTAGTTTCCATTGTAAGGATGCTCCACGAAGTGACGACGTTTCTTGCTATCCGTTGCCTGCCACGCCTTCGCACACAGCCACACGGCTCACGGCCACTCTCTTTACGCTTAATTCCTCGCGATTTTGATGAAGCAGACAATATTTCCTCCTCGAAATTCCCGTCTCCCGCCTTAACCGTTGAACGGCTCGTCGATAATCGAAACCACGATTCGGAGATTCGATACGAATCGGGATTGCCTTCGGGGCGACCCTTCATACTGCGAGAAATAATGTCGAATGATGGACGAACGAATTGACATGCTGTAGCGATTCATTAGTTGAAATAACAAAATGTAATATTCACGAAATGACGCGTGAAATAACAACATGTAATATTCATAAACGTGGAATCGCGATTAAAATCTTCTCGAATTCTTTAAAAATCGAATTTGCATCCTAAAATTCTCAAAAAATTCACGGATACGGATATCCATCGACAGAATAACCGTGATTTTTTTCATAATTTTCTGTCAAGCAGAATGGGAGAGATTAAGTAAGAACCGAAAAACGATGCTCACCCCGTAACTGCCCCCTTAGTTGTGTTAACGAAATATAAAAATTAAATAATGTTTTCACGAGCCGAAAGGAATATTCATATTAAAAAATGTTAAGCAAATCGCTGATTTCTTTACATGACACTTGTACCTGCTTATCAATTTGGAATTTTTTCTTCATATTGAATTTCCCCTTGTTATTGAAAAAATATAAAAATTGAATAAATTAGATTCAAATAACTTAAAAAGTTACATAAAATGACTATAGTAAAGTAGATATCTTGAATTTATTTACAATTAGTGTTTCTTTAAAACCTAAGAATTGCAATTAATCTATCAACAGTGATTAGTCACTAGTCACTGTTAATGAATTACTCCGAAGTCGCGTCGCAATGAAAGGGTTAAACAAAAGGTTTATTCACATAGGGGTGACGTAAATTCGTTACACGGGTCGTACGTGGACCACATATGCACTAGACCCTTTCTACAACGACGTACCGGTTATTCGGCCATATCGATCGATCGGTCGCCGATAATTGCCGGCCGACTGTCACCGCGATAAAGTCGAACGTCTAAATAATATCGTCGCGACGTCGTTTCGGCCCGCGACGATTTATCGTCGTTTCAATGAGCGAAATTGGGACACCCGACCAACCGGGACAGACCCGGCATTGTTACCGCCGCTTTTAAAGCCTCCACGCGTTTCTCGCTCCCTATCGCCAGCACACGCGCCCTTCCTCGTTGCAAACGCTTCCACAAAGATAGACTTTCATGGATTGACTCTCTCTCTCTCGTCACTTTTTAACGCTCCTTTTTGAACGTGTTCAACCGATTCACTGCTACGCTCTCGTTTCGCGTCGAGAAATGAAAAATGTTTTCCGGCATTCCCCGCTGAAAATTCTACAGTTCTTCGACCATTCATTCTTCTTCGACCTCTCGATTTCGATGGCGATGCGTGTACATATACGTATGTGCCTGTGTATGTGGTTTTTGTACGATGTGTACATATTTGCTTCTTCCTGCGATATGTACATATTTACTTCTTCTTACGATATGCATGTATATTTTTCTACAATATGTATGTGCTTCCACGTGCGATGTGTACATATGTGCTTCTTCTTATGATATGTATGTATTTCTTTTCGTATAATATGTATGTACCTTTTTGTACGATATGTATGTGCTTCTTCATACGACACGTACATATGTATATCTTCGCACGATACCTATGGATTTTTTATTTTCTTTTTTTTTACAACACAGGACTATGTCGCCGGATATTGTGTCGAAACGTGTGAAATCAGAGTTTGTGGAATTACCACGAATTTCATTGCCGCGCATAGAGTTGCCGTAGATAGTGTATTCGCGCACGGGATTCCCACGTGTGGTATTACCGCGTGTCAAGTTGCTATCCGTGAAATGCGACGAGTGAAATTGTCACGCGGTAAATTCATTCGCCAAATTGCCACGTGCTTCGTCGACGCGGATGGTACATATTGCCACTCGTGAAAAATTTAGCGCGCGGAAACGCTGTAATTTGGAATTGCAACGCATGGAATTGCGACGCGCGAGGAATCGTGGTGCGTGGAATTGCGACGCGTGAAATGACAAAGCGTAGGATTCATACACGTGGTATTGCGACGCATGGATGTGCGATGCGTGAAATCGACACGCGCGGAATTGTTAGAACCACACCGACGTGATATGTCTACGCGTGAAGTTGCAGCCTGCCAATTAAAAGAAGAAAAATACGGATGCACGATAACTGGTCACAACGCGAAACGAGCGTTCGTTAATTGCAGCTTTCGGTTCTCATTCGGGTCACGTTTTATCCGGTTCGAACCGATTTGATTTAGCGGGGCATACGTAAGTGATTACGCGACGATTCTTGCGCGATCACGAAAGTAGAAGACGTCGATTCAATCGTCGCCGACTGTCGCTATACCTTGTCTGTTCGATTCACACATCGCTCTCTTGTTCCATCTACGAATTCTCGCACTTCCTACACTGCAGAGTTTACCGGTCTTTTCCTTAATATTGTATTTTCCGTAAAATATTAACGGTGCCCAGAACGAAGCTGACTAAATATATTTAGTCACTATCTTAGTCACTAAATGTATATGTATGGTATCATACACATATATGATCATATACATAACGTATAATATAAGATCATATATTGTACACATTCATATATCATATGTATATGGACATAATGTAAACACGAACATATATCATATGTTCATATGCTTCTTTCATATTCTTTCATATGAAGGAATCATATGAAAGTCACAGGATAATCGTCGATTATGGTTGCAATAATTGTTGTACCGTATTTATCGCTTCTCTGTGTCATTATCATTATTCAATTGACTTTTAGCGATTTCGTAAACGATCATGGGTTTCCGCAAACTCGCTGACAAACGGGCCGAGTGAACAATCCTCTAGCGATATAGTGCAATGTACTATACTATGTAGTATAGTAGAATAGATTGGCAAAAACACGAGGAACAGAAGATGGAGGTAGGAGGTGCGTCCGGTTAATTCGCGTCGCGTAGTCGCCGAAGAGGATATGTCGGGCGAACGGTCCGACAACGTTTGGCAAACGTCCTCGGACGTTCGTGTTTCGTGTTCCAATTTGTTTCGGCTCCCGTATCTGGCTCGAATCTTCCGAAGAATCGTTCGCCGACCCGGTGTTCCACTTTTCCCGAATCTCCGCGAGACTCTTTCGACGAAAAGTTCGCGGCTAGAAACCGCGGCGCCTCTTTGATTCCGCCCCGTTGATCAACCGGGACGCGAGGAGCTGCTGGATTCCGTTTCCGCGTTGTTTCCCGACGTTGTTTCCTGAAACGGAGCCGGCTCAAGCATGTTTCAACGACCGATCGAACTTTTTAGTCTTTTTGTTGGCCATGTTACGACGTAAATTACGAATATGTAGACATACGGGGTAAGGTTATTTACAGAGACTGGTAGTATATTGATAGTATCGAGATCGCTTGCCGGACAACTAATCATACTCGTCAAGAAATTCCGTACAAGTTCACACACGGTCTGAAAATCTAAAAATTCTCACATTCAGAAATTTCTAAATTTCCCAGACTTGGAAATTTCTAAATTCTCAAGTTACTAGATTCCGAGATCTGAAAATTCCATAATTTCTAGATTTTTAAATCTGAAAATTCCGCAATTCCACATTCAGTGGAAGAGCCGTCTTCGGCGATGCGTGGTTTCCCAAGACAGTTACTTTGAACAAGACAATATTAAATTGTAATAATTTTAAGATTAAATGGACGAAAAAGATCAGCCTAATTATTTTATACTTCACTTACGAAATTGTTATTGATATCGCGATCGTGGATACATCGTGATTACCCTGGCCACGTACACGGACTTCCATTTAATGCGCTTTTAACGTTGATTCAACGGAGGAGGCCATAATGGAGGCAGCAAACACGATTAAAATAATTAGGGATGCACGATACTCGATGCAATTTGTCAGCTGGAAACCGACTAAATAACCATTTAAACAGGCGCCGCCGCGACGATGCTACTCGTTCACGATACACGAGAACATCCAACCATTATGGACTCTCGTTTTATGGTATATGCTCGTATGGGGAGTTAAGAACTTTTCCACGTACGCGAGTTTCACGCTGATGCGTATCGTTGCTGTCCATTTCAATACTTTGACTGACAAGTCACTCATATATGGGTAACATTCAAATTTTTACATAGATTCAACAGCTGTATTATCCAAAATTTGTTAGCTTTTCTAAGTGAAAATACATCAGTTACTTATGGACTAGTCACCTATGGAAAATAAATGTAACAAAGCACCGTGAAAATATTTGACAAAATTTGTTAAAAATGAATACACTATCTAATGCAATTTTCAGTTTCTTCCGTTTGATCCTGTCTTTTCTTTCAACACTTTGACATTTAATAATCGTTAAAGGTGCACGCACGGTACGACAAAGAGGACGAGGAAGTGATCGTTGCTGGATATTGCTTCGAGGAAATCACAGTTTGCACGCTCGAAAGTTAGGTGAAACACACCTTGCAGCTTACCAGACTCTACATACATATATCAGCGTAACGTCAGGTTGCATTCAGTTTTCTGTCTGCGTTCACCGCAAGACATTTTGACAGCTGTTTTTCTCTCTGTCGCCTATTCACCTCGAATCTACTCTTCCTCGTACAACGATACTTTAAACGTTCCGATTCATCTCGCGGATATTTCTATTTTTATCGTTCCGCGTAATCGATCTACAAATCGTAATACATAATTCTAACGTGAACCACGTTTACCGGTTTAACACTTTGAGTGCCATATCACCCACATACGGGTGACGTATGAATTCGTACATAAATCTGTCGCTAATTTTGGTTGAAATATCTAACATAACAAAGTATAAAAAATTCTTGTGAGTATATTAAAGCTTATCGAATAAACCACGGTATAATATTATGAAAATTATTTATAAAATTGATCGAAAATAAAATTACTTCCTGAAACAAATTGAAACTGTTTTGGGGTGTTAAAAGAAGGATGCACGACAAAAATTCCCAGAGATCAGCGAAACGTTACCAGATCCGGGGTCCGGTTAAAAACGTTACCAGGCTCGTTTTAACTTTCATTTAAAACGAATTCCATAGGCAATCCCCGACATGATTATTCTTTGTGGATATCGAACGCTGTGTATACAGCTTACCGAGGGACAAAGAAACAAATCAGCGAGTTAATATTGACTGGCCTACTTTTTAAATTGCTCGATGCACCGACGGTTTGTTACTTCGCCGTGGCTGTTTCGAATATTGAACCTCTCCTAATTGCTGTACACTTTACGAGCTCTCGAGATCTTCTTAAGAATCTCGTTATCTTTCTTTCGTTGCGGCACAGCGAATACGAATGCGACCGGCCAACTCCGACAACGGGAAAAAGGAGGCAGTCTATTACCTTGCTCGTAGCTCTTTTCGGTTAATTCGATATAATTTAAGTGTTCCGAAATACGCTGGTAACGAGATCCCGGATTCGAAAATGTCTAAATCTCCAAAAACATCCGAAACTCGCAAGTTCCTCGATCTGAAAAATTCTCGAATCCCGAAATCACGAAACGATCGCGTCGAACGTTTCCACGATTTCCGGGAAAGGTTCCTCGCTTCCGCACGGAGGGACGGAAACGAGGTCGAAGACAAAACGTTGGCGGAAATGTCAGGCGCAAATGGACACGAAATTCAGGATCCTGTCGCCGGATTGAGACGCGCGGGCACGTAATTCGTTATTGCGGACAGAAAATGTACGTGGCCCCGGAAGTTGCGGGCGTCGATTCGACGTTGAGGCACGTCGGGACGCCTCTGCGGATCCTGCTCGCCTCTGCACCAATCGATTAATCGATTTCGACCGCTGCGACGCTTCTCCCGAATGTCCCCAGATCCCCTGTACTTCACCGAATACCAATTCAATTTTTCGAACAGTATTGCGAACTTGCCATGCCATCCATATGTGGCTGACAGTCAAATTTCACCGTGGTTAAAAATAGACACCGAGGTTGCGAAGTGTACAACCTATCCGTTGACTTGTATTACTGAAACTGTAAAATATTTTCACTGTACGATCAGTCGATGATCGAAGATTTGCAACGATTGGCTGCAGTAACGGCGCAGTTTTTCGCGAGAAAAATGAACAGAATTTAACGAAAATAACAAAGTGTGAAGAAAGTGATATACATCGAGATAGCAAAGTGCACGATCGATTCGTTGACTCGTACTACTGAAACAGTGAAATGTTTCGCTGTAAGTACGATCAGTCGGTGACCGAAGATTTTCAACGATGTATTAGCTTCCGTAACGGCATAGTTTTTCGTGAGAAAATTGAATCCTGGTGGCTTATACCGTTACCATAAATTGCTGGGTCAATGCTTGACTACAACTACTGCCGAACATAATCCGATTAATCTACCGCGTGATTGATAACCGAACTTCGCGAACTAGTATACCAGCTTCTTTGCCTCGATGGTTCTTTCCTTTGTTCGGAGAATTAATGATCCGAGTGGTCGTATTATTGTAATAAATTATATTCGGAATGTCGGGGAGAATGGTTGACTCGAACTACTGCGAACTTAATTCCGAATTAGATTGATCTATTACCTAACACAAAGTTTTTAACTACGTATTTCTTTTTATTTATAGTGTCGAAGATTAATATTATTACAGCACATAAATTACTGTTCGGTGTTTGGCTAATGCTCGACTCGAACTACTGCAAGTTCATTCGTATTATTCCCCCGCGTTTCGTGTCGCACGAAGTTAGAAATTTACGAGAAATATTTGAAACTGAACATGGAAATTACATCTGGTTACTTTATATGTTTTACACTTTCGCTCATAATCTTTTCTCATTCATAAACGACGTTGTCGCGTTTATCTTGAAAAAGTTACGTGTTTACATTTTTTTACGTAAAAAGACGTACGTTTTTTACGTGCATCACCTGTCGCGAAACGAAGGCGAAGTCGAGAGTAACGTTTGTCGAGACATCGTCCGTGGCGAAGAACCTAACACGAAATTATATGGTATGCTTTATTCTCTTTTTGCAGGCGATGGGGGCGCCGGAGGAGATGGCGACTCCATGGTGGGCGGCGACAACTCCGAGAAGAAGGTGCAATTGGAGACGAATCTCTTCCTCTATAACGTATGTATTTCCGTATCTAATGGAAATCTATTTTCATTGCCCGTAATGAACCCGTTTTTTACTCTCCACGCGTTGTATCATCCAGCATTTCCAATGACCACGTGTTGCGTACCATCCAACGTTCCATTACCACGTGGTTGTGTATCATCCAGCTTTCTATTAACCACGTGTTGTGTATCATCAAACGTTCCATTAGCCACGTGTTATATATCATCCAACGTTCCATTACCCACGTGTTGTGTATCATCCAGCGTTCCATTAACCACGTGTTGTGTGTCATCCAGTGTTCCATTGTCATATGTATCATCTAGCGTTTCGTCACTGCATATTATATCATCAAACTTTCAATTGCTGCGCGTTGTATCATTCCAACGTACCATTGCCACATGTTGTAGCAACCAGCATCCCGTTGCCAGTCATACCACCAGTTGTACCGTTTCGAATACGCCTCTCGACACAACACCTTGCCCAATAACGATACTACGTGCTATCAACGCCCCTATTAGTATAAAATTCTTGAAATTTCCGTTCCTGAACCCATCGACGATATAACGACGCCGTTAGCGTGCTCGGCGGAGAGTGGATAGAAAAACGATGGAAAGAACAGATCGGTTTCGCGTCCCGTTGGGTTCGTTGCGTGCATAATAACGGAGCCGCGGCGAAAGTTGAACGGATAAGAAAACTGGGACGACGTAGGCTCAGGCTCTCCCTTTCTTCAAAGAAGGGTCCTTCATTAAAACGGGAAGTAAGAGGAAGGGTGGCGAAAGGGGTTGAATTCACTCGAGTGTGCAATTCGCTTAATTGTCGTTCAACGAACAAGCAAGCCGCGAATGGATTCTTCTGCGGTCGGTACATCCTTTTTCTTTTCTTTTTTCTTTTTTTTTCTTTATTGTTTCAAACACTGTATTCCCCCTTTGTTCCACGAGATCGTTTTACCACCGAGAGGCCACGTGCTTTTCTTTCCTCTCGATTGCCTTTTGAACTCCTCGATGAACACGCGAGTACAGAAATCGATCAATCGAAAGATCGTACACGAATATTCGGTGGGTTTTTGAGAAGAAGAGGAACGTTTGAGGTCGAGAGGTTGCGTTTGTGGAACCATCGAGCAACCGAGACAGAGAGAAATACGAAGGGTGTTTCAAAAGCCATAGCCTCTATAACTCATTCCGAAGCGAATTTACAAAAATTACAAGTAGACCAAAAAATTCTTCTCAAGAAAAAGGTCCAAAAAGTTCTTTGCGTGTGAGGGACGATCGCGCAACAGCGTCAGCAAGAAATGTAAAAGACGTTTCAAAAATAATAGCCACGCCCCCATAACTCCGCCCTAAGTGAAGCTACAAAAATCAAAAGTAAACCAAAA
The DNA here is from genome assembly GCA_947623535.1 of Coelioxys conoideus. Taxonomy (NCBI): domain Eukaryota; kingdom Metazoa; phylum Arthropoda; class Insecta; order Hymenoptera; family Megachilidae; genus Coelioxys; species Coelioxys conoideus. The sequence goes on along the minus strand of OX392452.1, from coordinate 1,319,122 downwards.
AATTTGTAACAAAATTCTCTACTATTTCACGCAATTACCACTTAATTGTCAAATTGCCATATTTAAACAATCGTGATACCGCGTGACAAGTTTTTCTATGCCGGTCGAATAGAAAATCGCGTCCAAACTTTCCAGCCACACTGTTACCGTTCCCTTCATCGAGTGAATACAACGCCAGCAGCATCGAACTGAACAGAACAAAACTTCCTACTCGAACTGAACGGAACAAAACTTCCTACTCGAACTAAACAAAACAAAACTTCCTACTCGAACTAAGCAGAACAAAACTTTGTACTCGAACTGAAAAAATCCTATCGAATACAATGATCGATCAATCGTTTTCGTGGGTGTAGAAACGCAGTTATAAGGGTGTGGCCACGTGTTTTGAAACGTCCACCATAACACGCAACGCGTAGAAAAATGATGAGAAGGCACGAACAGCTAGGCTAGTTACACGGAACGCACGATCGGGAGATCCTTTGCCACTTTTCCGCCACGTTTCGCCTGCAAAGAGGAACAGAAACGCGGATACGGGGAAAATCAACGACGTCGAGGGGCGGGAAGGTTGTTCTGCTCGGAGATAATTTCGACAGAGACCCAGATCCAAGAAGAGAAACGGATAATTGGATATCCAGGAATCGAGGTCGAAGCCAAACCGCGTTTCGGTCTGCGAGGAACCGAAAGAGCACGTTAATTAACGGTCTATAAGGGCCACGTTTCTGCCTCGCTGTGGACCACCATTTTCCCTCGTTTCTCCTCTGTCTATTCAGAACGGAATAATATCCTTACTACGAGATTCTTCTGTATACCCCTTAAACCCTTGCCTTATAATATCGTCTTTCACACGTGACGCACGTAACTGTCGCGATGCAACTTTGGCTTATACACTGAGCAACAAAATTAGCGTAACAAGAACTTTTATCAAAATTTCACTCAACTTTAAGTAATCGAAACTCCGTGAGAAATCATCGTAAAATTATGTTCTTTCTTTTTGAATTCAAACTTGAAGTCTTTACTTTAAGATACAGGACATGTTTGCTATATTGAACATTACGATGCTTTGACGAAATGCATGGACTCGCTACATTTTTTTTCGGAGATACTATTTGCAGCAGCATAAAATACGAACCTTCATCTTCAATTTGCAGTAATCGAAAAGTCGCTGCGATTTTTTTTCGTACAGATACAGAAGTTTAAAGTAACCTTTATATTAATGGCATTTACTTTCGCACACATGATTTTGCACATCAGTTTTTAAAACAAATTTTTCGCAGATCTTTTTTATTGCATTCAGCACAAACGATTCTTCAACTCGTAATTATAATACATTAATATTTCGTATACTTATACCACTTTCACGACGTGTAGAAACAAATTATCTTCTTTGTTTCATTTTTTCATAAATCGTGAAACGAAGGCTTCTCCTTATGATCGTTGCCGTTCGGATAGATCGTGACGAGCGGAACGTTCTTCCGATTCGTTCTGGGCAACGTTAATTCGTCGAATCGAGGTTCGGATTTCGCGAAACCGGGGAAACGTGATTGCATGATCGCGTTTCGCTTAATTATCTCTCGCAGATCACGCAATTATCCGGTCGGTGGTTAGCGTTCGCAACACGCGACGAGCTTATTTTTTTTACCCCTCGCGAGAAGCGGGAATCGCGTAAGACGACGCGACGTCTCGTTAATTAACTAATTAACCGCTCACGTTGATTGGTCTCCGAGCAACCTTACGTCCAATTAAAGCGTTCGATTCGTTTATCGTTTCTTTTTTCTTTGTCGTCCGTTGATATCGACTCCCCCATCTTCCTTTGGCTACCTTGAATATTTATACCCTGTCCGTTTCCTTTAATTGCTTCTCCGGTTCCTACTTTTCCTTAACGAGGATAATAACGTCAACGTGATAATTCCGATTTCATCGATTACGCGACAGCCAACTCGTTCAGGCAATGTTTAAAAAAATTAATGTTAACCTTTTGCACTGGAAGGTATTTATACTGATAGATAGCGACTCTGAACCTTTTCGGATGAAAAGTTTGATCAATTTCTGTATTAAACAAAATGGTGAGTGTGAGTTGTTCGAGGAAAAAAAGGTTAACAAAAATTGCAGAATTTCAACTTTGATGATTTTTTTGCGCTTTTAGCAGTTATTCGGTGTATTTTTTACCCGGGAAAAGTCTGTGAAGCGAACAAATAACTAAACGGAAGTGATACTTTTCAGGAAGAGATGGAAGTCCGGCCTCGTATATCCACGCTGCTTAAAAGCTTGTCGGACTACAGCAACACTATACCGGCCGCGACAGACCCGGACACCAGGCCACCCCCTGCACCCGGTGGTGCACGGATGGGCACCTTGATCGGTGTATTTCTTCCCTGTATTCAAAACATCTTCGGAGTGATCCTGTTCATCCGTTTGACCTGGGTGGTGGGTACAGCCGGTGCCATACAGGGTTTCTTCATCGTGCTATGTTGCTGTTGCGTGGTAAGTTCACTGTAGGTGGAGTCGAAAAAGTCATTTTTTACTTTAAAACCTACAGAGTACGAAACGCATTAGTATTTGAAATAGAGTGCAAAGGTGCCCCTTAAAATTTGTCTTCAAACTCGAGAGCTCCTCCTAGGAGATAATGCAAATAATTTTCAATTAGAATTCGAAGTTTGCAGTGAACGTAACAATAATAATTATATAGCCGTGACAACGCAGACAATATCGAACTAAACTAAACTTCGAGTTGCTGAATGAAAAGAAAACTTCGAGTGCAAAGGGTTAAACATCGAAGTGTCGTTTGTGCGCAGACGATGTTGACGGCCATCAGCATGAGCGCGATCGCGACCAACGGTGTGGTGCCAGCCGGCGGCTCCTACTTCATGATATCCAGAAGTTTGGGTCCAGAGTTTGGTGGTGCGGTGGGGATGTTGTTTTACACTGGTACCACCCTGGCCGCCGCCATGTACATCATCGGTGCCGTCGAGATAGTCCTGGTAAGTTCACCGCCGTTTCCGAACTGAAAAGGTGTTCTAATTGCTCCTCAGATATTTCACAGTAGTGTCCATTGCTCGAAGGACCAGCCAATAATTAAATGGAGAAAACAAGTGATTCCAGGCGGAATCTTTAGAAACAATTTATTTGTCTCCGAGTGTATCACACAATCTGTGATACCTGTTTCCTGCTTTCTAAAAATCTAATCTTTACTCGAATGCTCTGATCGATAATTCGAACTGAACTCTTTGATAATTTTTGCTGAACCGAGTAATTGGTAGACTTTCCCTTTCAGTGAAAGCTGAAAGTGTGTGAACGTAAGACCCAGAGCAATGGTCCCGAGTGCACACTGTTTTCCGTCACTTACACCCCGTGGTCCTTGCCATAAATCCTACCGTACTCTAACACGAACCGTCGTCGAACACCTCGTCATCGTATTTGAGACCGAAAAAAATCCCTTTCAGACGTACATGGCACCGTCTCTCAGCATATTCGGGGACTTCACCAAGGATCCGAGTATCATGTACAATAACTTCCGGGTGTACGGTACGGGTTTGCTGATGGTGATGGGCACCATAGTGTTCGTCGGCGTGAAATTCGTCAACAAGTTCGCCACTGTTGCCCTGGCATGTGTCATATTCTCGATCGTGGCTGTCTACGTGGGTCTGTTCCGCAACTTCTACGGAAACGAGTCCCTCAAGTTCGTATCCAGCTTGGTACCGTTCGAATAACGCCACCGGTGTCGCCATGCGTTAGTTCAACGCGGCTCTTCGTTCGTTACAGGATGTGCATCCTGGGTAGGAGGCTGCTGAAGGACATCAACGTGTTGACGGACTGTAACAAGAACACCACCGGTGTTCTGCATCAGCTCTACTGCGGTAACAGCACCAAATGTGACCCGTACTACATGGAGAACAACGTGACCATCGTGAACGGCATTCGCGGGCTGGCCAGCGGCGTATTTCTAGGTAGGCTATGTTCACACCGCGTCTGGACTTCGTTTCCACCTAACTCGTTTAACTCTAAAACTACTAAAGCGGTCAAATGATCGTTTTACAAATTTTTTGCTTTAAATTACAAAATTTGTCTTTAACCACAAATCGTGCATCATTCAATCCCGTTAATTCAACGGAAAATTAACTGACCGTGCCGGTTGTTATATCCAGAAAATATATGGGACAGTTTCCAAGAGGAGGGTCAACTGATCGCTTACGGAAGGGACCCGAAGGACATCGACATGATGTCGTCGTCCAGCTTCAATCAGATCCAGGTCGATCTCACCACGACCTTTACCATACTGATCGGTATATTCTTCCCTTCGGTCACGGGTAAGTTCAGTCACTGACTCATTCAGTCAGCTACAACCGGTCACCCAGGTATTAGCGCGTGAAGAGGTTGGCCGGCTGTACCTGGTCCACATTTCATGAATAAATAAACAACGAACGTATCGGTCGATAATCGATAACCATTCCTCGCTGTTCGAAGGTATTATGGCCGGGTCGAACAGATCGGGTGACCTAGCGGACGCCCAGAAGTCCATCCCGATCGGTACCATCTGCGCCATCCTGACAACATCTACCGTCTACCTGTCCTGCGTGTTGCTGTTCGCCGGCACCGTCGACAACCTGCTGTTGCGAGACAAATTCGGTCAGAGTATCGGCGGCAAACTGGTCGTGGCGAACATGGCGTGGCCGAACCAATGGGTGATCCTGATCGGTTCGTTCCTGTCGACCCTCGGAGCGGGTCTCCAGTCGTTGACGGGTGCTCCGCGATTGCTCCAGGCGATCGCGAAGGACAGCATCATCCCGTTCCTGGCTCCGTTCGCCACAAGCTCGAGTCGGGGCGAGCCCACCAGGGCTCTGGTGCTGACCGTGATCATCTGCCAGTGCGGTATCCTCCTCGGCAACGTCGACTACCTGGCCCCCCTGTTGTCCATGTTCTTCCTGATGTGTTACGGCTTCGTGAACCTGGCGTGCGCTCTCCAGACGCTCCTCAGGACGCCCAACTGGCGACCCAGGTTCAAGTACTACCACTGGAGCCTCTCGTTTCTGGGTCTCTCCCTCTGCATCGCCATTATGTTCATGACCAGCTGGTACTACGCGCTTCTGGCGATGGGAATGGCGGGCTGCATCTACAAGTACATCGAGTACCGCGGCGCCGAGAAGGAATGGGGCGACGGTATCCGCGGTCTGGCGCTGTCGGCTGCACGCTACTCGCTGCTGCGACTCGAAGAGGGACCCCCGCACACGAAGAACTGGAGACCGCAGATTCTGATCCTGGCCAAACTGACCGACGAGCTGGTGCCCAAGTATCGCAAGCTGTTCGCGTTCGCCAGCCAGTTGAAGGCCGGCAAAGGTTTGACCATCTGCGTCAGCTGCATCGAAGGCGACTACATCCAGAACACCGGCAAAACCGTGGCCGCCAAGGTGAATCTCCGCAAGACGATCGCCGAGGAGAAGGTGAAAGGATTCGTGGACGTCCTGGTGGCCACGGACATCGTCGACGGTCTCAGCTCGCTGGTACAGACCACGGGACTGGGCGGAATGAAGCCCAACACCGTGATCCTCGGCTGGCCGTACCGTTGGAAGCAATCCGAGGAGGATAGAACGTGGAGAGCGTTCCTGCAGACGGTCAGAGCGGTCACGGCAGCTAGGATGGCTCTACTGGTGCCCAAGGGTATCAACTTCTTCCCAGACTCCACGGAGAAGGTGGTCGGCAACATCGACGTCTGGTGGATCGTCCACGACGGCGGTCTTCTGATGCTGTTGCCGTTCCTCCTCAAGCAACATCGCACGTGGAAGAACTGCAAGATGAGGATCTTCACCGTCGCCCAGATGGAGGACAACTCTATTCAGATGAAGAAGGATTTGAAGAAGTTCCTCTACGATTTGAGGATCGAGGCCGAAGTGGAGATCGTGGAAATGGTGAGTGCGACGGACTCTTTGATCGCTTGGTGGTGTTTTGTTGTCCGATCGATGGAAAAACGTTATCGGAGTCCGTCGATCGAACGAGATGAACAAAATCCCTGGTAACGAGTTTGGAATAAGCTAACGGGATTCTGTGATCGATGATCCGCAGATGGACTCCGACATATCGGCGTACACGTACGAGCGGACCCTGATGATGGAGCAGAGGAACCAGATGCTTAGGGAGCTGCGGTTGAACAAGAAGCAGAGCCTCGGAGTGGTAAGTGACGGAATCGCGAAAAACGAGAAACGCCCGTACAACACGACGCGAATTGTGTAGTACAATATACATATATGTTTAATAATGTAACATGAAAACTGCTACGTCGATACTGATCGGTATGTGTCTGTTTGTTGCGTGCTCGTCACGGATAAGGTGCAGTCATTGGTGGACTTCAACGAGGCACCCGCTGAAGAAAATTTACCTCTGGTTTGTCAGACAATCCCCCGGAGTTCCTTCTGTTTGTTCCCATCTATATTTTTAGTGTCATCGACACTCTTATTCCACGATCCTTCATTTTTTCCGTATATCTATTTCTATCTCTCTATCTCGCTGTTCTCTCTCTATGTTCTTTTTTACTTTTCTTCCGTAACAACGCATCTCGTTTGTCGACTCCATTACACTGACGAACTCGCACGCGTTAATCGAATCGAGTTAACTCATCTTGTCGCGAGATAGTTGCGACCTCTCGAAGGTGTCCCGGGAATCGTGATTCCAGGACGCTCACGATTCCCTTTTTTAACGGCGGTTAAAAAGAGAAAAAAAAAAACAGAGACACATTTACCCTGCGATCGTTGACCTCCACTAGTTTTGCTTTCTCGCTCATACGAACGATCGTCCCTGGACACACCACGAACGGATCTAGTTTGTTTCAGCTTGATTGGCACGTTCATTACGAATGCTTGCGTAGCGATCATTCAGTTTTAGTCGGATCATAGAGTGCTTTGACGCTAGAGTTTAGTCGTCTTCTCGACACGCCTAATCACCCGCTGGTCGGGACGCACGTTGGCTCATCGACGCTCTTCGACTGACACAGGTGCAGGCGATCGTGGACCATCATCACAACGTGGACGCGAAGATCCCGACCAAGGTCAGATTCCAGGAGCCGGGTAGCCAGAATCCGAACGCGATCGACGAGACGCAGGAGAAGCTGGTGCACGAGAACGAGACCGGAAAAGGGATGGATGCGGGTGACGGGAACGAGACGGCGGACGAGACCAAAGATGAGAACGAGGAGGAGACGAAGCTGATCGGCGGTTCGCCGAAACAGGAGAACAAAGAGAACGCCGAGAAGGAGGAGAAGGAGAAAGAGGAGAAGGAGAACGAGGAGAAGGAGAACGACGAGAAGAACAACGACAACTCGAAAGCCGAGGAGGCCACCGTCACGCCGTAAGCTATAAACAACGAAATTACTTTCCGAATAACCCAATACTTCATGGTGTTCCGATATTCTCGTTGTTCTTCACTTTTACTCGAGCGAACGTGTTCCTTTTTGTTAACAGCGACGAAAGCGACGTGAGACGTATGCACACCTCCATCAAGCTGAACGAGGTGATCGTGAAGAAGAGCAAAGACGCTCAGTTAGTCATCCTCAATCTGCCCGGACCACCGCGGGACACGAAAATGGAACGTGAATCGAACTGTATCCTTTGATATCGTATTGACTGCATGTTCTCTCGGGACTCAACTTAATGAACCACAAACTAATTACGCTGCTCTTCATTTTATGTGATTCACTTTCAATCGAAATACGATAAATCTTGTTTATATTGTTAATACGGTCGAACGTTTAAACTGAGTCTTATTGTAATTTGCACAATCGTTGATCGGTAAATGCAAATCTAGCGTTAATAGTTCGTTATGGCTGACGCGTTCGTCGAATAAATCTTAGCGCGGAGGGTTAAGCGGGACACCGTGGTTCTTTTCATGGTAATTTCCTTGACCGAACACGCCGCAGATATGGAATTCCTGGAGGTTCTGACCACGGGCCTGGAAAGAGTGTTGATGGTACGAGGTTGCGGACGGGAGGTGATCACCATCTACTCGTGAACTGGACCAAGAGGAATGGAAGTAATCACCTCGCATAAAAAGAAATCTAGTTTACTTCTGAAAGACCTAAACGACTTCACCCTTCAAGGAACACGTTGCTCTTGTGCCATTGTCCGAGCAGTCACTTGCGTTGCGCGTTGTGAACACGTATACAGGACACGCTACGACACACGTACACGTACATGTACATAGACACACGGTTTACCAGAAAAAAGAGAAAAGAAAAAAAAAAGAAAGAAAGAAAGGAGTCACGAGTATCGATCGACGACGCTGTTTCGCGGACTGGGTCGACGATCGAGAGACTAGCAAAAGTAAGCTCTGTCACTGGCTAATAGGCTGGTAAAATAGCCGACCCACGAGAAGGCCAAAAGCGACATGCCAAAGGATAAGAGTTCCCCTCGAATGGATTTCGCGCGTAAACTAGGATACGTAGGATCTGTCTTATTTACACTCGTCCCTTTTTCTCGAAGAGATTAGGCGAAACGCGGAGTTTTATTCGTCGACAGGCCGGTACCGGAGAATCGTGCACGGGAGCTTCGCGTTCCATCGCGAAAATCGGCTTCGCGAACAGCCTCGCAACCGGGCCGTTCGTTGTTCGTCGTAAAACTCTCGACAGGGACGCCAAAAACTTGATATTATATCGAGAGAGTCGACAGAAAACGATTACCGACACGTAACCAGAATTCGAATTCCGCTCCGGTCACCGAAACACACACAAACACACACACATAAATACACAAACACACAGATCGCGTACTCTGCATCTCCCCGTTCGAAACTGAAATCAAAATTTTTTGGTCCGAGGCTAAGATCGAAGCATCTACGAAAACCACTGCCAGAATACTTTCTAAATGCTTCGCGTTTAACCAAAGACGCGAGAGGCTCATTTTTCTACACGCATTGTCGTTAATAGAGTGTATAATTAGGTACGTATAATTCTACCGCTTATAGGGTGAACTTAGGGTAGCCTAGGGTAGCGCGTTGAATGCTCGCGAACGGCTATAGTTGGGTGGCGAACGTCGGATAAGCGAACGATTTTTATGCGGACGCAGGATCTATGATGGACGTTGGTCAGAATATTTACAAAACCCGTCGTTCGCCGATGACGAAGCGTGCTACTGCCAAAATTCTCTGAGAACGAGTTGAACGAAAATTTGCGAGACGGACGAACGGAAACGACGGGGGATGAAATTCGTCACGGAACCCGGAGTTTCCGACATGTTGGACGCGCTAAAGAGAACGCGAATAGCACTAAGGATATATTACTTGAAATTACTAATTTATATTAACTACATCGATCTAACATCAGGATCTCATAGCAATACAAATTCTTAATCTACTTAAAGAAATGCAACGCGAACTCACTTTAACCCCTTGACATACTATTTGATTGTCCTCTGCGTCACACTCGACTATTTGCAGCAACGATATTCGGAAGAATAAAGGATAATTAAAATGTTATACAATGTTATATTATACTCATATTTTATGTTCAATGATCCTTGTTCATGTAAATTATGTTTTGATATGGACTTTACATATGAACATATTTTATGTTGAATGTTCTTTGATTATGTAGACTATGATTAGATATGAGCTTTACATATGAGAGTATTCAAAATTATAGCAAAATTGATGATATTTAAACAATGATCACGTGACGAGTCATACTCGTTGAATTATGCCAAGGGGTTAAAATAATGAAACCGCGTAATCGCGTTGCTGGGAAACATAGAACTATTACTATTACAACTTCTACTACTACTACTACTACTACTACTACGATTACGATTCTAAATACTAAATGTACTAAGGAAAGTATACCGATTCGCGTGACCGTTACATCGATATAACGCGAGGGACTAGCAATAGTAGAACTAACTAGTAGGTCTCGAATTTCTTAATGTATTACAAAATACTCTGTCGCGAAAGTCTTGGGAATTACCAAAGTATAGGTCACAGATTAATTAGGTATTAGTGTGTCCGACCTCTCCGCGAGATCATACGGACTTTTAACTATACAAATGTTAGCAGCGATGCTAACATCGGTACGCACAGAACATCGATATTTGAAAAAATTTATCGTTCATCGTTTTATATTATATACAGGGTGTACCGGTATCTTTGTCTACCTAGAATGTCTCCATTATTTTTAGAGACACGGAGAAACTTTTTCTACGAGAGTCGAATGATTCTGGAGGATGGTATTTGAAATGATATTTATATTTGTGCTTTACTTGTAGCAAAATGTTTTTCCGTATCTGTAAAAACGATAGAAATATTCGAGGTGGACAAAGTTACTGGACCACCGTGTATATAAACATATATGTATATGTACACATTCCATCGTGCGAAAACGCGTCTCCGGATATTGCGTCCCCATAAAGGTTCGAGCCGTGGCGTTCCTTCCAACTGGCGCCGGAAATGGCGAACAGGAAGTGACACGGTAACTTATTCGCACGCGTCTCCTTCAGGGCCGAAGTTCGTTTTTTTTTTCTTCTTTCATTCTTTCACCGAAAATCTCCGACCTGTTGAAATCCTCGTCTAGGTTCGCGTTCATACTGTCGAAGGCCTATCGGTCCGATTCACCGCTCCGACGCGCCTCTGCGTAAAAGGGAACAGGCGCGCGATCAATCCACCTACTGTGCGTCACCCAGGAGTTGGCACGTGAAGAGGTTAAAATTAAACATAAGAAGTACGCCTATCTTCACCGTGAATCCTTCGAATTTGATACCGATCGACGATCGCCGACTGTCGATTGTTTATATTCTTTGAGTCAACTGGTATGCGTGGCCATGCCAACCTATAAAATTCTACCACTGAAAATATGGGTGAACCGATACGCCAATTCCTGGGTGCGAATCGTGGCCGAGTTAGCTCGTTAAACGCGTCGTTTTTCATTACGAATCGTCTACGGTCCGTAACTCGGGACTTGGCGCACGAGGCTGCTGATTGGTCGGAATAAAAATGTGAACGCGTGGATTTCATGCGTGTTTTCGACGATGGAGTCTATTGCAGCTATGGCTAATTGAAATGAAAAAATATTACGCAGAACACTTGTCTCTTATTTCTTAATATTTAAGAACACATAAGTATTCCATGGCTGACCATGATCAATCTGCTTCAAGGTCAGAGGTTTCACGATGAAGATATCCAGAGCAATGGCGTATTTCTTACGTTTGAACTTCCTCGCGCGCCAACTTCTGGCTGACAACCACCTTCCGTTAATCCCTTGCCGTACAATTTATTTGGCAAGTGCGTCAATCCGTACTAACTTAAGAAAAACAATTTAATGTAACGTGCATCGCACAAAACAGTTGACAAAGGATTAAATCTTCATCTAAATAGTGAACAAAAAATTCGTTGTCCCAATAACTTATACCAGGTAGATACGAATAATAGATTCTACACAACTACATCGGATGTTACTTATGACTCGACCTAATATTAATATCTTCACTATCAAAACGAACAAAGAAGTTGTGCAGAAGAAGTTCTTGAGTCGAAAACGTGAAAGTACGGCAAGGGGTTGATTCTGTCCGCGACCGTAGTCCCTCTGTATGGCCGCGGAGCGCGCGAAGGCCAAATAACGAGACTCCGTCTTGATCTCGCGCCGTGTAATAATTACACCAAACTTCCGAACCGTGGAACAATTACACCAAGAAAATATTATTACCGAACAGTAATTATCACAGAAACGTTGTTCTCGTCACCGTCCGGTTAACGAGTGGAACGAACATCGCACAACAGGGAACACGGTGAACGGCTAACGGGAACACGTGCGTCCGATTTCTCGAACCGATCTTCATCGAACGATAGCGTGTAGCGTTGTAATCGGTTGCATTTAAGTGTCGTGTGCATGTCACGTTTCATGCGCGGCTTCGAAATTTCTTCGGCCGTGGCTCATCTCCTTAGATAGGCACTATCTAATACGTATATATATACATATATACATAAATATATATACATATATATATACACATACTTATATATGTATACAGGACGGATAGTTTCTCCGTGTATAGCGAGGGCCAGGAACGACGGAGGACGAAATTGTCCCCTTTCGAAGGGATGATCACGGTGTCGCTCGATCGTACTCGTCGATGCACTCTCTACTTAATATATTCAATGTTTTACGCATAAACTAACTCGCTATTGCGCTCGAAGGTATTTCTTAGTGGTTGGTCTCAAGAGACATACTCTAAGAATGTACTCTAATTTATGCTCTAGAGTACATCTATTAGATATACTCTAGTTGATTATAATTATATAGAGTGTATATCTTAAAATACATTTTTAGAGTACATCTAAAAATTGATTTTTACAGTACATCTATTAGATATACTCTATTAGATATACTGTATTAGATATACTCTAATAGATGTACTCTAAACATGTACTCTTAGATGTACTCTCTACTTAACACGATGAAAGTTTTACGCATAAATTAGTTGTTTGCAACGGCATACACGATTTAGTTTTTTTATCACGATCCTGGCTTAACCCTTCGTGATCGAAGATATTTTTTTGCGTGATCGGGGTGACATAATCGAAGGAGCAGAATCCGAAATGATTGTCGTAGCGTCTCTTTATCTACCTCATCGCCAGCGCGCGTCGAATCGAGCGAAACGGAATCGTAAGAGATACGCGAGAATCGGAACGGAAGTCGAATGTAAACGATACGATCGAGCAACACGGTGACAAACAAGAAATCAGAATTTCGGATATCGATACCGATCGCGAGCGTACGCGTCACCCAGGAGTTGTCGCGTGACGGGATTGGCTCAGGCGTTTCGGAATGTTTTTAAAAAAATTCTTACTCGATATGTCTGATTAATTTTATTGAAATTATTTTTTCTTTTTTTCTGTTATTATTAACGGCTATATTATCTATGTTCAAACATCGTGTATAATAATATAAATTTAGTCGAAAGTTCTTTGTTTAACCCTTTGCGCTTACTTATGTTTCTCCTGGTTGACGTACGTTCGTGCTCGTCTATGACACGTAAACGCGCGGGTTCGCGAGACGCGCCCTCTATCTCTGTATATCGTCCACGATGTTGCGACATGTACTTTCTAATTTTAATACGTTACTCACTTGTCGATTACCATATATTTTATGTGTACTTGCCTATCTGATAGGCATCGGCACCGCATAGTTTATACGAGACATGTTGACTATGAGAAGAGTTTATCGCGCGAGAATGGGAGCCGTTAGCCCCCTTTTTATCCACGGATAAAGAATAATTAAACGGAGAAGGGAACGCGATGGCGAATATGGATAAACGATTACGGATAAAACGCCGAGTCTGTTGTACATAAATAAATAATAGGGTCATTCCATGCCGAATCGATCACTTTTTGACCTCACCATCTGCGATTTTGTTTTAATCATAATATGTTATAGTCTATGTGAAATTAGTGGGGGTATAAGTCATAATTTTGCCGATTTCGAATTCGTTTAAAAATTACAAATTCGAAATCGGTCTATATGACCATATGACTATAACTTATTTTGATTAAAACAAAATCGCAGATGGTGAGGTCAAAAAGTAATCGATTCGGCGTGGAATGACTCAATAGTAGAATTTAAGGACGAGCGGGCAGGTGGATGATACGAAGGATCCCAGGGGACAAGATTGTGCGAAAGGCTCGGGAAGAGGAGAAGGCGGGAATAAAAGCGAGGAGAGAACGTCATTTTAAACAGTATTCCAGCGTGCTCCGCCGCTTCGATATTTTACTGTGTTCGGATAATTGAAAAACTGCACAATTATGTATGGACGCGCGTACACGCACGTTAAAAAAATTCACGAAGAGGGTGAAGCGCGGCGAACGTCATCGGGGATTTTAAATCGCGCCCTGTTCGCGATCCGACCCGTTGTGAACGGGCCTTTGCGTCTGGTTTAAATCATCTTCTTAGGCTGTGAGATGCAAGCTAAGCCGGCGGAGAGACTTGCTCGAGACCTCAATCATTATGTGTCAAATCAAGCGTCAGATATTATACGTATTATACATACACGCATACATACTTAAAGAAAAGAAAAAAAGAACCCTGTATCTCGTTAAAATACCGAGTCTAGCCTTCTAAGCGGGATCCAGACTCGCTGTCGACGTCGTCGCTTAGTTTTTCTTCTCCTCGAACACACGCATACACACACGCGTACACGTATACCTTTTAGCGTTCGAATTACATACTGCACGACGAGATATAGCGCGTTCGTGAACGAAACGGTTTCAACCGGATTTTCGCGTTCGTCGTGTTTCAAGGACAGTTAAACGGTAACTCAACGCACGGTTAGGACTCGGGTTTACGATCGCGATATATCTCGACGGGAATCGTGCAAAGTGAGGCAAAAATTAACCGGAGAAGAACGAAGGGGAAGATACATTCCGATTGACGGAATGGAAACGAACGTTCACTGTCGAACAGGAAGAGCGAGAAGAGGAGAGGACGCGTTTCGAAACGGATATATGTATATATAGATATGCACATATACGGATTCTGTATATATGTGTATATATGTATATGTATATGAAGAGAAAACAAATATAAAATACGTTTGTAGATACGAACATCTTTAGCCATCTGATTAGCATATGTAATAGAGTCAATACTGTGAAGATACCTATAACTTTACCCATATGCCCTTTTAGATGATAGCCGACGATGATAAATACTTGTAATTAACTTATGGAAGATGAAGTATATCGAATGAAGAAACTATACTGCGATCAGATCGATTAAATAAATAAACGACATACACCTATACGACCAGACTTGTTTCACGGTGTTTCTTACAGATTTTCTCTTGGAATAATTTTTATCTTTTTTTTCTTCCTGTTTCAACCGATTCCGCTAGTTGCACGACACTTCCGATACGTAACGAAAATTCTCCGAGAATCGTGATTCTGCAGGAAGAAAGTTTTGTGAATATAGAGAACAATGATTTATTGGGTAGTTTATTCGAAAAGTTCGACGCAGATTGGAAGTCTCGTTCTTGCGCGTATTTGAAAATTTAGGTTTTCGCGCGCCGTGTTCGGAAACAGTTCCGGTGGCGCCGTCTATGGAAACGCGAAACTATTGGAAAAGAAAATTGCGTTTTCCCATGAAATAAAGTGTTTTTACGTTTTTCTGACCATTCGAGATTTTTCTACGGACGCGACAAAGTGCGGAAAATGACATTGCGATGTTCTCGAAATGCTATATACGAAGATTTTTTAAACTGCATTTTATGGACCTAAAAATGTCGATCCATCTAGCGGCAAATGAGGGAACTAACGAAATAAGAAATTGCGTTTTTCTTGAAAATTAACAACTTTTTCGACATTCTGGAGCGGGGAATGTGTTCTGCATGTCCGAAAGAATATTAAAAATGCTAACATAATGCTATCAAACAATTTCTAAAGAAATTAGAAATTAATTCATTTTATGGACGTAAAAAAATCAGTCCATCTAGCGGTGAACGACGGAACTAGCGAAATAGAAAATTTCCATGTTCTTTAAAATTAGTTATTTTTACGGCTTTCTGAGACGTGCAGAGTATTCACCGATCTGGATTGAATCGACACAGTGACGTTACAATGCCCGAAATTGTTAGAAAAGAAATTGGAAAATATTGCATTTTCTTCTATTAGTTCCCACCTACCACCGCTAGATGGCTAGACATTTTTTGGTCCATGAAATGCAATTTAAAAAATTTTCGAATATAATATTTCGAGGGCATGGTAATTACATGGTATTAACGTTCTGGAACGTAACGTTCGCAATAAACACTTTGCTTTTTATAGGGAGCATGTAGTTGCTATAAGTTTATTATTTTTATAATTTGGAAAATGTGTGTTTTCCTATGTTAACCAGAGTTGCTCTGAACTATACATATCTTCTTCCCAGTTTATAAGTAAATTTGGAAAATGGTGTCTGAAAAGTAATAAATATTAATACAAGGCTCGACAGTAGATGTCCTAACATACGTAAATTAAATTTGAGTTACCGATAGAAGGTAGCGTTATAAATACTTTTGCGCATCTTAGTTACATTCAGAAAGCTCTTCACCTACATTATAGTACTAAATCTACATCCTGATTCTAACTTCGTGGTCATACACACAGTGAACAAAAGTATACGAATAGCATAAAGAAATTGTTATATCAGAAAGTATTCGAAATAAAAGATCATTCGGTATATACGCATAGTATTACGGAAGTCGGAAATGTACACAGGCGTTATCCACTATAGAAGACTAACATGTGCAGAATAAACGAGAACTCGTCATCGTGATTGTTTTCAATAAACGTAGACGTTCGTCTTAATTATACTTTTCTAATGACCAAAAGAACTATTTGTATTTGATCTAATTCTAAATTATCTGCAACAAAGTTCCTGGGTGTTTTGACAATTGCAATAAAATGGTAAGAGTAACTGTTGAAATTTTTGGTCAAAATGACAACAAAGGTTATAATATATTGTGACAGTTTATTAGTTTTTAAATCGGTTAGAAGCGCGTCATAACTTAAATTAACAAATGCTTTATAAATAATACATTAAAAATATGTCTGTACGTGGTTAGGTATTTCATCATAGTTGCATCACTAATGGGAAATTTTACTAAAAATTTGTGTTATTCTTTACAAAATAGAAAGGAGACAAGGAAAAATACATTAACATCAATAATGTTTTGGAGTTCTAATTCATATAAGATTATAAATGTATGTGTAATTCGCTTAACTGTCTAGACTTGAGTTCGGTACAAAGTATTATAGAAAACCAACTTTATTTATAGCTATTTTAACTTATTAACATAAATAAACATTTTACATTTAATCTTGACTTTTTTAGAGTAGCCTACTTGTTGCAGCAGGCTTAGGCCTTGCTGTCGTGGGTTTTAGCGGTCGTTACATTCTTAGAAGAATGCCAGAGTTATCTCAAAAAATGGCAGAAGCTCTTAAGAATGTGCCAAAATTAGATTCACAGGTAAGATGGTTACATATTAACATTATATAGATATCTATATTGATTTATTGCCTATATATTTTTAGACATTGGCAAATAGTAAATATTACAAAGGAGGTTTTGAACCCAAAATGACAAAAAGGGAAGCTAGTTTAATATTGGATGTATCACCAACTGCAAATAAAGCAAAAGTAAAACAACAATTTAAAAAGATTATGGCTGTAAATCATCCAGATCGTGGTGGATCTCCATATATTGCGTCAAAAATTAATGAAGCAAAAGACTATCTAGAAAAATGATGTAAATAATTTTATAGTTATACAGAAATAAATAGCACATGTAATTAATATTACATCTACATTCAAATTGAAGTGCAGTGAAGAAACTGTTATGTACATATTAACAACATAGTGATCTTATATTTTATTTAACTTATAAAGTCATATATATATATAAGAAAATACATTAATTGTTGTTCGAATTTTAACATGCAGAAATGAAAAATTATTGTAATAACATATTTAATGAGATATACAATAAAAATGATATTTCATATTTGTTCCTATTCATAAATAAACGTATAAAATTTTATAAATCAATATACAATAAAATACTATTGACATTTGTTCTTCTAATACTAGATTTATATTTACAAGAACACTGTAGAGGTAACATTACAATACAATCTTACAGAACATATTGGTTTTGTAAGAGCTCGAAGTCAAATAATATATATTGACTAGAATCATTTAGTTGATAAAAATTTCTTTCATTACTATCGTCCTAATTTGCTTTCGTTTTATTACATGCGTTGTTTCGATATTTTTGTTCTTAGTTTTATAATTGTGCTGCCAGGTAGTGATCCAGGTACTTTAAATATACTCTAATAAAAAAAATAGAAAATCTGGATCACAAAGTTATTGTTCCCAATTTATTAAAGAAAAAACGAGAAAAAATATTTACCTGCATAAATTCATGACATTTTAAAACAATACTGTCTTTTGTTATTTCTTTAAAGCATTCTGCTAACGTTGTAAAGTCTTGGCATGCAAGTAAGTTGCATTTGTTCCTTTTTATCAAAGTTAATGCAACACGAAATATTATTTTACTGCCTTCATAAAAAAGACAATCCCATATACGCAGCGTAGTCTGCCAAGTTGTAAACATTTTATTCAGTACTTTTATAGTTTATGGCGATCCGAACACGTATTAATTCAAAATTTTAAACTAATGAATGAATGAACTGTGTACACACCACATATAATAACGTTAACATAACAACGCTAATTTTTACAAGCTTTTCTTTTAAAAATATATGTGATCAACTTTACCTCGATTGGTAATACTTCTGCAAACAAGCACACAAACCATTTTGTCGCAATGACTGGCCATGGTAAACCTATGTTTGTAACATGTTGATAAATGTCTGGCATTTTTATCCTAGAATAATAGTGACAACATTAGCACCCATCAACAAAAATAAATGTATTTATAAAAACATAATATTTAAAAAATTTACCTGACTAATTCTGCAAGGACATTAATGTCTGTAAGCAGGCCATCCATAGTTGGTACATAATAATCAGGTAAGATTTTTTCTATTAGAACCTTTAGCAACCAAAAAGCTGTTTCTTCACTTTTCGTAACAATTAATAATAAACCTGCTATATAATTCATACCCTAAAGAAAATTTTCAATAATTTTGTGAATATTATATTAGGAATAGGAATATTGTGTTATGTGATAATATACTTACTTGACAATACCCTACTGTTGTATTTTGATGAGCAAAAGCTAATAAAATATTGTACAATTGATATTGCTGATTTTCTGTATTATTAAAAAATATATTGTCAGGAAATGTTCGTGGGAGATCAGTTTTTATAATATTTGCAACTTCTTCCTTATGAGGAGATTGTAACAATTTCTGATAAAGATCAGGAAATTCATTTTTTATATCTTCTCCTCCGCTAACAGACAGCCATACCTTCAGAAATACAACTTCTGATTTATATATCAAATATAAAAGTATAAATAAACAAACTCTTTTGATACACCGAAATTTGAATTCTCACTTACTAATCCTCTATGTTCTCCTGGTATACCTTTACGAACATATCTCTTTATTGTAATATTACGTTGCAATGATTTTCCTTCCCCAATAATTTCAGCCCATTTTTTAGCTCTTTTAGCAAGCACTTTGAGGTATTCTGACATGAAGTCCTCATAGGTTTCATAATCAAAGTCCTGAGGTCTTTCAAAACCATATTCATCCACGTTACTAAAAAGGCATATCATTATTCATATATCTATAAAATGTATTTTATGCTTTTAAAATTGCAAAATATAAGTAAATTTTAAAAAACATACATGGATATTAAAAAATAATATGAAAGAAAAAGCAGTTGTAAGAGGAGATTCAAGCTAACAATGATCAGATTTTGAAAAATGGATACTACGTAAATTTAAAAGAAAATTTAAATGAAAATGATATTTTATGAAAATGTTTCATTTACAATTTTGCATCAAAAATTTGGGAAATATAACCTCTTTCGAAAAGAAACGGTAAATGACATTGTTATCCTTATAATGTATGTTGAATTAATAGTATTGTTCATATTATCAGTATATATTTGCATAACGAATAACAAATTACAATGCTAGCATAAAATAATTCAAAACTTCAACACTCACCTAAAACATGAACTTGCCATACCCCACGCAAGACGATGCTGACATATAATTTCTGCCGTATATAGGGTGTTCAACAAACATTTTTCAATTTTAAGTTTATTATGCATTAACATAATTAAAATGTATTAATGAAAAGATATTGACAACTAGTAAATCATATAAGTACAATGTGTTTTTATCTTTTAAATCAATTTCAAACGTTAAAATAAAATGTCAATATAAATAGCAATGTGTTTGATTGCTATATTTTATTTCCAGTTACATTTTAAATTGACTAATTATATACATATAACAGTTGAAATACTGCTTCAACATTTATTAAAACTCCTCATAGACAAGTTTTGAATACTGAGTTGTATTAAATTATATAACTTGGATATTTACTGCTTACTGTTTAAGATAGTAAATGTTGATCGAAAAATTAATCATTATTTGAATTATCTATAGAGAGTATCTAGATATAACAAGAGGTGACACTCTGATAAAGAAGCTACTTTTAGAGAGAGACGGAATTGTACAGCCAATTTAAATGCCCATGCCAAATGAAACGAAGTGGGGATACAATTTCGCTGTGGTATTCTGAAATGCGAATGTACAAATATATGCAAGCGTGGCGTTCGTCAATGAATGGTTTATATGAAATTAAATTCATTTGATTTCAATGACCCGCTCGTCTGTACAATCAATTTAAAGGGACAAGTTTTTCCAAACATCAAAGAGCGCGGTTTGGAGTGTCACCTCTTGTATTTACTCTTTGACATCGATTAAAGATTTACGGAAGTACAATGCAGTCATTTAACAGAAACCAACAGGTTATTCTATATGCATTAATCCTGGAACGACATTATGGAGTTACCTGCAATTCCGTAAATTTTAAAGAAAATATGTTTTCAGCTGAATAACTTTATATTATATGGCGATACAACGTGTGGTAATATAACAAGCGGAAAACATAACGCGTGACAATTGACAACATAATACATGGCCATGTAACATAATAGCTATGCATACAATTACTTTTATCAATAACGTGTGATTATTTCATTGTATATCTAATCACTAAATTTACGTGCTCTGAAAACTAAGTATATATGAATGTTAAAACATTTCTAATTGATACGTTATATCCATTATAAAAATCGAATAACAAAAATTTTATATTCATATTTCGATAGGTACGGCACTGAGCGCACGTGTTTCTTGCATACGATGTTGGCGACGCATGTGCAAGATATCCTTTTCAAGGGACAAATTCCTCAATCTGGCAAGAGTGGTCGATATTCGATATTACGGCACCACATGGTAACGGAGGTAAAATGGCGTTGACTGTTCCTTGTGTTGCTGGTAAGCATTTTTGTGTTGTTTTTATTAATTTATTACTTAATTGAAAATCGAACTGTTACTGATATTTATTCGAAAGCACTATCAATATTTATAAAATATATCTTGATAAAATGGTTATTACTTTAATAGCATTCTGGTTAGTGGCGTTTTATTACTGGAACACATTTAATATACAGAAAATGCTTCACGTGGCAATGTATTCTCGGAATAATTTGCGAGCAGAAATGTATCTTGTAATTTTTGTTGATAATTTTGTATAAAATTCAAAAAAATTTGTGGTTATTTTTCTAGAGATTTAAGTATTTTATTAGTTTGATGTAAATGTACATATTACATATTTCATGTTATTCAGAGTATTTGTAATAATAAAATTTTTTGAATTTATATATTGTACTATAATAAGTGTAAAATGGTTTTGATAAAATGAAAATTTGTAATATATATGAATAATAAAACATGATGAAAACTAAGAAAATGAAAATGCTGATTTTCTTTTTTTTTTTTAGTGAGAGGTTCAATTGGGATCAGTTTAGGACAAGGTCCACCATCGTACGAACCAGTTAAAACATTTCCTAAAGATGATAGTAAAACGTGCAAGGCCATGGTTTTTAGTCCAGAGGGACGTTACTTTGCATGGGTTAATGGAATGGGTGTCAAGATTTTGCACTGTAGTACATGGAAAATAGTGGCAGAGATCAAGAGACCCAAAATCTCAGCAATTCAGTTCTCCTCTCAAGGCACATATTTCATGACATGGGAACCATTCATTGGTATTACATTATTTTTACCTTCATGACTTATTTATATTTTATTTACTAGTTGTTTGATTTTGTTGTTTATATTTCTATTATCTAGCAGATAATCATAAAATGATATAATTAGACTTTTTAGATACATCTTATTTTATTTACATTATGTATTAAATATTTTTGTGTTGTAATAATATTATTCCTGCTATTAACAATATAACTTTTTCTATTATAGCAACAGTATCAAATCCTCAAGGAGTACCAAATCTTCATATATGGAAATCAGAAACTGGAGAGCTAGTGAAGAGTTTTGTACAGAAAAAACAGTCGGATTGGTAATGTATTATATAATATATTCCAGTTTTTAACTATAAATTATGTACAGAGTTAGAAATTGCATTTTTAAACAGTAATTTCAGTTTTAATTTTTTTGTAATATTTCATAAATATGATACTTCAGTAATTTTTTTTATAAATGTTATGTATTTCAAGAGTATTGTTACAAATATTGTGAATTATACTTAAAAATTTATTAAAAAATGCCTTTTTGTATGATAAAATAAGAATAGTAAATGCAGTTTGTTTAGTATGTAGTTATATTTATGCCATATCTATTCAGGGAGCCTCAGTGGTCAAGTGATGAGAAAGTCTGTGGATTGTTAATTGGTGCAGATGTCATTCTATATAAGGATGTCAACTTCGAAAAAATTGAGCACAGAATAAATGTAGCCAAAGTTGCGAAATTTAGTATATCACCCAGTAATTCTCCATATTATATTCTCTGTTATATGCCTGGTAATTAAATTTTGTTGCATTTTGTTCTATTTTTAAATCGTGCAAATGTACATGTAGATCATGTCCAGGTAGTTACATGTGGAGAGTATATTATTTATTCAAAAATAATATTTAAGAAAGATACGAACATAATAAATATAAGTATTGGATGAGAACTAAGAGAAATCACAAAAATTAAAAACTAATGAAAAATATACTTTAGAGTTGATATTATCCATTGGTAACCAGATTTGGTTAATTAAAGTGTGTAAATTTTACAATGTTAATTAGTAGATAGTTCAAGCATAACTCACTTAAAAATTGGCTTATTTTATGAAATACTTTTTTATTTCAGTTTCTCTCATTATGAAGCAAATATATGTGGCAAGCATATAATACACAGGTGTGGAATGAAGATTATATGACAATTAAATCTATAAATCTTTAATAGTTTAAAGAAGTACAACAAAATATTTATATATAGCAGTATTTTGTATACACAAACATGAATATGTAATCAGGATCAACAGTAATGGGGAATTTTCCTGATTATTACATGCTCAATTTTAACTGTAAGTACTTCAATATAGTTATAGGGAATTAAAAATATACCTAACAGGTAAATATTTTTGTTTTAAAGTATTTGTGATTTCTTAAGTATCTATAAATGGAATATTGACAGTTGAGATAAATACATATGTCGTATCCTTACAGTATAAATAAGTACTCTCCACATTAAATACCATTTGTTACATCTGCATAATTATGCGTGTTACATTGCATTATAAGTGCAACAATTATCTAATTTGCTATTTCTTGTATATTATATTATAGGAAAATCGGGTCAACCCTCATTTGGCAGATTATTCCAGTATCCAAAATTTGATTCTACACAGGCTGTTGCGAATAAAAGTTTCTTCCAGGTACTGTTGCGAAATACGAGTATGCTCGTATATATAAAATTATATCATTTTTATCCTTAGGCGGATAGAGTAAACATTTATTGGAATAATCAAGGAACAAATGTTTTACTAATGACGAGTACAGAGGTTGATAAAACAGGAGCGTCTTATTACGGAAAACAGACTTTACACTATCTTAGTACAAAAGGGGAAACTGCTATGGTTATGCTTAGTAAGTTGCACTTTGTAATTATTGTTTATACTTTGTATAGTTATCTTCAATTATTTACTTAAGCTTTTCATTATAAAATTAGGTAAAGAAGGTCCTATACATGCTGTACAGTGGTCCCCGAAAAATATCGAATTCTGTGTAGTATATGGTTTTATGCCAGCTAAAGCTACATTATTTAATCTCAAATGTGAAGCAATATTTGAGTTTGGTATATTGCATCGGAACAGCATTTATTATAATCCTCAGGGAAATAATATCCTTTAATTACTTTATACGATTTACATCATGATCACAGATAGTAAATCATAGTACACTAATTTAATGAATTCTTTTTTAATTTCTTGTTAACTATTTTTCCTTAACCACGTTGCACTTCTAATTTTAACTGGATTTGGAAACCTTCGAGGCGGTATCGAATTATGGGATTGTGGCAAGAGAAAATTAATTGCTAAAACTGAAGCTCCGGATACGACGCTTCTACAATGGTCTCCAGATGGAGAACATTTTATGACTGCGACTACCGCACCTAGGTTGCGAATGGGCAACGGGTAAGTAATATTTTTGTGAATTAAATATTTTATTTATATTTATATGTATAATAAAATTCTGTTATGTAGATTTAAGATTTGGCATTATACTGGAACATTGTTGTATGAGCGACCATGGAACGAACAAGAAGAACTTTGGGAAGTATTATGGCAAACTTTTCCATCACAAACGTTTCCCGAAAAACCAATCAGTTATAAAGCCGTTGAAGGAATTGCTCCCAGTCAACCACAAGGTATAGAAAAGCAGTGTTATAATGTTTACATCTCTATATCATTTGTATGGTGCAATATGTAACCTGTTTCGATCATTTTCAGCATCAAAACAAGCATATCGACCACCGTCTGCAAGAGGGGAACCTGTAACTTTCAAATTGCATGATGATGAAGTACTTGGATTGAAAAATGCTTCAAAATGTAAAAGAAGTCATCATTTTATATACGATTTGTACCTAACATTGTTTCTCTAGCATGTATTTATTAAAGTCTTTGATTTATAGCTGCTCAATCTAAAGCAAAGAAGAAAACGAAGAAAGTTAAGAAAGAATCAGAAGCTTCTGCTTCTTCTCAGCCACATCATAGTAATCCAAGTACGAATGGTCAAGTTACTGCAAGTGCAAAAACTCCGAATTTAACTGCGAATGTTTCTGAATGCGATGAATTGGAAAGGAGTAAAAAAATTAAAAAGATCAAAAGTGTAAGAATATTTACTATTAATGCTGTTATGTCATTTTAAGAGAAACGGAATTTAATAATTTTAATTTTTATACTATTCCTTGTAGAAATTAGAACAGATTTCGAAATTGAAGGAACAGTTAGAAGCAGGAAAGCAATTAGAAATCAATCAACTAGATAAGATTAAAAAAGAAGCTGATCTGATAAAGGAACTCGAAGAACTTGATTTATGATGACCATTTCATTCAAATGTATACAATTAAACAAAGTCAAAATATTTCTCCCAAAAAAACAAAAGATGATCTCGGTCCTTCATTTATACTATCATACGTACAGACGTTACGTTTGGCTGTAAATAAAATTTTCATTGTACGAAAGCTAGTGGGAACAAACATAAATTTTAAAAGTGGATTAGAAGTTTCGTCGTCACTGAAATTGTTAGTATCTAAAACACAATCATTAAATTCCATAAGTAAGCGATGATATAAAAGATGCAATGGTCCATCGCTACAATTTTTCTTTAATGTTTAGAGGAAATTCTTTTAAATATTTCTAAATAATATTAAGTAATCACGATTATGCATCATAGGCTCAATGACGTCTAAGATTCCCTACCGTACAGTCTAAAGAATGTTAAACACACAATGAAAGAGAAAATTTTAATCATACAAGGTGAACACGAATGTGACCTTTTAACTCTTTACGTATACAAATTATTACGTATTGCCTCAATTTTGTTCTATCTGAATTCTTTCACGAAAATTTACAGAAGATGAAGAATAAACATATCATTTTGCAATTCTCATGTTACCAAATATTTTAAAACTTTTTGTACTTATATTATATGTTTGTTTGTGTGCCTTGTTTAAGATTGAGATTTTATATTTTTCGTGCTATTAAAGATTATAAGACTGGTCAGATCAAATACAGTTTCCGGCACAGTTTAATAAATGAATAAACAAAATAAAAACTGCCAAAAGTTACTATGTTACAGAACTAGAAAACATTAATAATAAACATTTAGTTTTTTGAATTGGTTAATTTAAAATATATTGTAGCAGAGTTCAAAGTTTTTCTTGTTTTTTAACTTACTATATAATTCTTAATAGTAATTTGTGTTTATAATAAAACAAGTTATTGCTATATTGTCTATTTTCATCTTTTATTTGGTAATACCGGTAAGAAAAATTTCTATTTGAGTGTATGAATAACTAGGAAAAATATATTTTTTATTTCTTTTGATATATCAATAAGAAATTTTCATAACTTTTAATATGTTAAAGAGAGATTATAATTCGAGGTATTAATGTATACAGAAATTTAATATTAGAATTACAAAAATGTGCATTATTTCTTCCGATATAATGAATGATATTGGTATAAATTATAGCTTAATCTCTAGATCGATCGGTATGCTATAAAAATAAATTATATCAAATGAACACTTACAGTTATCAATGTTATGTACAGTTATATGAAATAAATTAGTAGAAAATGTCGACAATCATTGATTCACGATGTCTATTCCCTTGTAATATGCCATTAAAACTTTTCAAATCAAATTCAAATCGATTAATCGATCGATTTAAATTATATAACTACACGACTTAAATGGTTTAAAATATTATTTGATAACGTTAAATATTAAGAGTACATTCTAATTAGAACACTTACACACGATTAAAATAATACATAATTGTAAAAGTAAAAGGGGGTTGAAAAATTATACTTATCAACACGAAAAAAATGTGCTAAGAGAATACAGGTAGGGGTTGAATATTTATGACACCTATTTTTATACAAAAACAACTGTAGATTGATAAAAGATAAAGAAAGGAATTAAAAACGAAGTATGTTCGTAATTGGAAGGAAAATAGAGTACTCACAGTTCGTTTCGCGGGAGAACTGTACTAATTCGCGCATCTTGGCTGAATTCAGAAGATTCTGTACCATCATAAGTATAGTGTCAGTCTACTGCTGTATTCTCACTTCATGGTCATATACACGGTGAACAGAAATATATAGTACACGACTTCCTATTTTGTTATTCAACTATCTTACTGTGCTAGCGTAATATGCGTGCATGCGAGTGTGCGTAGACGCGTGTATACGCTACATCAAACTTACATTGCAAAATTCGCAGTTAACTAAATCCGTGCCGTCCTATGTCTCTAATATCAAGTAAAAGATCACTGTATGTGTACGCTTCCTGTCACACATATCGGTAGATAGCATGCGCGTTACCCCCTGATTGCAAATAGTGTTGACCCAACCAGGGTAGAGCTGTGCAGTTTAAATGAATACTCGACGTTCGGCGCTACGATTCTCTCGGAAAATAACGTATGTTGTGCGAACATAGCGCCAAATACGATGATCATTTTAACTCGAGAACGACAGTAGCGCCGTAAGATAGTCCGTGTTTACAGATTCACCAGTGAGTTCTATAACGTCACGTCAAAAAGTGCAACAAATTTCTACTACCGTTTACTATGTAAAGGTGCGTTTCGTTTTTCACACAAGTTTGACGCAGTAGTTAGTGATCGTAGGAATCTTCTACGTATCGCCGTACGTGGTTAGGGAGCCGATTGTTTCTTCTCGAGGCAGAATTTAAAAGGTTTTCTTTAATACGGTAGTGCTAATCGTTAGGATGGTCGCCATTTTGTCCGGAGGTGGCCCGGTTGAGTGAACGGGGTGAAAATAGTTGCTCCCTGGACACCGAGGATCGTTGAAATTACATAGGTACCGGTCGCGTGAACCTTTTTACCTGCTTCTTGTTGGCGAACGTAATTCGACACCTGTGAAAAGGGTGCGTGTGTACGGAGAAAAAAAAATCGAGATTCAGTTTCGTCGCCGCTCGACGTTAGTCCTTTGTAAGCACGCCATGCACGTATTTTCGCGTTATTCTGAGCTAATTCAACGACGATCGTTCGCGAAATCCTTTGATCAACGCTGTTTCTCGATCGGCCGAAGGCGAGCCTCGGTCGGTCGACAATCAATTAGAATTTTTGACGGTTGACAGTTCGGTACGTCTGACGATACACCCGAGAAATAAAAAGAGGTGGCGCGAGAAAGAGACCGAGGGGAGAGAGAAAGAGATAGAAGAATAATTCGCGACATGACATCGTACCTTACGTGAATTGCGAAATTCCAAAAAGAATGCGTATCCTTTGATACGACTATTAATTTCGTATCAGTTTCGTGCACCCAAGTGGACTATTATCGTTTACGAAAGAATCGCTCTTGTTGATCGAAAGAAACGATTGGAATTTGTCGGCTGAAACCTTAGCAAAATCATGCTGTCATGCGATTTATTGAATGTGCGAGACATTTCTTGTTATCTGTGTTCTTCTGTATTCCTCGTTAAATTCAGTTTCTCGTTCCTCGGCCATAAAATATCGACGCAGCCGGTGTTCTTTGGAACGAGCTTGAATTACACCAGTCTTGTCTCACGGACTTTTTAGTCGCTCTAATTTTTTACCGAATTCGTGTACAAAACGTTTCAGTTTTCTGTTACGTTTTTATCATTGTATTGATATTTTGTACAACAACTATTCGTGTAACTTCAACCTATATGTTACAGCCGATTTATTATTCATATTTATCTAATAGTGGACAAATAAATATTTAACAGGTTTAAAGGAGTTATAGAAATGTTTTACTGTTTCATGCATTCTGAAATATTTACTGTTATTATATAAACATTTATTGTTATTATATAGCTGCAGATTAACCATTAGATTAATATACTTATTTATTAAATAATTTTTTAATATTTTTGGAGTAAATCTTAATTTCCTGTAAAATTTTAATTATTTTGTTTCAGATAATGTAGGTATAGTTTATTCAAACAAGGCCTTTAGGGTATAATTATATTTAATGTCAGTGAATGAGTTGGATGATTGTTATTGGTGGTGTGACTATTGGACCAAGAGGTATTGAGACAATTGGA
Source organism: Coelioxys conoideus (assembly GCA_947623535.1). Classification (NCBI taxonomy): domain Eukaryota; kingdom Metazoa; phylum Arthropoda; class Insecta; order Hymenoptera; family Megachilidae; genus Coelioxys; species Coelioxys conoideus. The sequence continues at coordinate 1,290,316 of OX392452.1, read as the reverse complement.
ATATAGCAAAGAGCACACAAAATGACGATCGCCACGAGAGGCCAAGGAGTAGGCATAGATCCTCCTGACAGCCAACAAAGTACACAGGTATGTACTATTATACAAGATTATAAGTTCATGTTCAATCATTGAAACTAGGTCTTTATTTTGTATTCCATGTGATGTTTAATTCTTTTTGGAGTTTCATCATTTAGGGCTGATCATCATCATCTGATCTTGATTGGTTTTATTATGTGTAATAGATGCACAGTCCACCAGGTCCGCAACAGTTAGCCGATACTATGTCGGGACTTCAACTCACGGAGAATGTGGTACAAACAGATTGCACCAATGATACGTTAACTACAGTAGAGGATAGTAACCAGCTTCACGGAGAGCCTGATTTTCCTGTTACAAAACTCAATATGCTTCATGAAAAAATATCTAGTCCACGATGGGTTGTACCAGTTCTACCAGATCAAGAGTTAGAGTGCCTGTTACAAGCCAGTATCGATCTTTGTAAAAAAGGTTGTTACATAAAATAATCGATCTTCAATGTATAGTCAATGACATTGATAGAAGTGTAAATTATTTTGATCATAACATACCAATACTTATTTTGTCCAGGAATTGATGTACAAAGTGAAGCATGTCAGCGCTTTTTTCGCGAAGGGCTCACAATTTCTTTTACCAAAATACTGACTGATGATGCAGTAAATAGTTGGAAATTGAATATTCATAATTGTATTAATGCAAATTGTGAGCGGTTAGTGGAACTGTGTGTCTTGAAATTGGATGAGGACTGGTTTCCTCTCCTTGATTTGCTAGCAATGGTTTTTAATCCTAGTAACAAGTAAGTTAAATGTTCTTTTGTATAATTAGAAAAGTGTTTTATTTCTTATATTGCTGCATACATGGTATGCATTCAATTACTGAAATTTTTTTCAGATTTCACACATTTAATGCTGCAAGAGTTTCGGAAACTGTTCCCCCCGGCAGTGATATTCCCGATGAAGAACTTTATGCACGGCCACCTGCTGATTCAAGAAGTCCTCGTGGTTGGCTTGTGGATCTTATAAATAGGTTAATAAATAATATTAGTCATTTTTTTTACTCTTCCCTTTTCAGTATATAATATATTTACGTTCTTTTCTTTTTTTATAGGTTTGGAAGTCTTAATGGATTTGAAATTTTGCTCTCTAGATTTCAGAGCGGTCGAAATTTAACAGTACCAGTTATTTATGCATTGATTAGACCTTTTGGATTATGTTATGAATTGCTTACAGTTCACACAATAGTTAAATATCTAATGCCTATTGTGGTACGTATCTTTTGCAAATGTTGAAGTCATTGAAATTAATAATATTTGTTATACATTTTAATATACAGGAAATGGTATCTGTAATTTTGAATAATTTGACTGATGAAGAATTGAAAAAGGAAGCGAAAAATGAATCAAAAAATGATGCAATATCAGCCATAATCAAAGCAGCCAAATGTTTAGTGTCTCGAGTACCACATCAAGATGAAATGATTAAAAATTTGGGAATTCTGCGATTAAAAATGATTTTAAGACTTTTACAAATCTCTTCATTTAACGGTAAAATGAATGCATTAAATGAAGTGAATAAAGTAATCACCACTGTTAGTTTTTATCAGCATCGAAATGCAATTGTTGAAGAAGAAGAATGGCTTACTGCGGAATGTATGGCTGTAAGTTTAGATTGAAAATTAGATAAGGATATTTATTATCTTATACATGAATTTAAATTTCATTTATTGAGAAATATTAACGAGTACCTGAAATTGTTTGCATTTACATAGAAATGGATAAAAGAGAACGGAGTATTAGAAATCGTCTTAAGAGATTCGTTACATCAGCCACAATACGTTGAAAAGTTAGAAAAGATTTTACGCTTTATTATAAAAGAACGAGCATTGACTTTAGACGATTTAGACGCTGTATGGGCGGCACAAGCTGGAAAACATGAAGCAATCGTAAAAAATGTTCATGATTTACTTGCTAAACTTGCTTGGGATTTTAGTCCTGAACAACTGGACCACTTATTCGAATGCTTTCAGGTGTTAATTATTGGGCAGTTATAGTTGTTTACATTACAATGATTATTATATATAACTTGATTGAATTTTTGTAATTCTAGATGAGTTGGAAGACAGCTAATAAGAAGCAACGAGAAAAGTTATTAGAATTAATTCGGAGACTAGCAGAAGATGATAAGGATGGAGTAATGGCACATAAGGTTTCATAATATTTTCTAGTATATATACAGTACATTTCTGATTGTGCTTAATCTTAATTACGTCTGTCATTAATGTCAGGTCTTAACTCTTTTTTGGAATTTGGCTCATTCCGATGAGGTACCTACAGAAATCATGGATCAAGCTTTAAACGCTCATGTAAAAATTCTTGATTATTCGTGTTCACAAGAAAGAGACGCCCAGAAAACAATTTGGTTGGACAAATGCGTGGAAGAATTAAAAAATGGCGATAAGTGGGCTTTACCTGCGTTGAAACAAATTCGAGAGATATGTTGCCTTTACGAACCCAATCCACATGTTACATGTCACAATCAGCGGAATCATCATTATCGGTACGCCTTTTTAAAAAAAGTGACTTAAAACTGATGTTGGTTGTTACTTATTGCTGATTTTTGTTATTCAGGCAAGATGTTATAGAACGACTTCAAGCACAACATTCAGCAGTAATTTTAGTGACAAATAGTTTAACAAATTACATGAATAAAATGAGACAGTTAGTTAAAGAAAATCCAGACATTGATGCAAACACTTACATGCCCGATGGTCGTTATAATCATATTATGCAAGTCCAAGAAAGGCTTAATTTCTTACGTTTCTTGTTGAAGGTATTTCATAATTATTTTCATACTAATAATGCTTTACTTTCAACCTCTATAACTGGATTTTTCATGTATCTTTTATAGGATGGTCAGCTTTGGTTATGCGCAGACCAAGCTGAACAAATTTGGCAATGTTTAGCGGAACAAGGTGTATTTGTTTCCGACCGCGAAGCATGCTTCAAGTGGTTTTCGAAATTAATGGGAGATGAACCAGATCTAGATCCAGCAATAAACAAAGATTTTTTCCAAAATAATATATTACAATTGGATCCAACATTGCTCACGGAAAGTGGTATCAAGTGCTATGAACGATTTTTTAAAGCTGTTAATTCTAAGGAGGGAAAATTGAAATTGAAAAAAGGAACGTTTCTTATGGATGACGTTGACCTAATTGGTACAGATTACTTGTGGCGAGTACGTGAAGTTCATTATAAATCGTTTCCATTTGATAATAGTAGAATAATTGTTCATCATACACGTTTATATGTTTATGTAGGTTGTAACTAACAGTCCCGAAGAGATTGCGAATCGAGCCATAGAACTATTAAAAGAAGTAAACACTAATTTAGGACCACGACTTCAGTCGTCGGTTTTGGCGTTTCATGTAACATATATAGGAGAATGCATGGATAGATTGAAAGCTCATTATGACACGGTGTCTGTTTTAAGTAAAGTATACCTCGAAGGGAAGGAGGAACGCGAGGAACAAATGTCAAATAAAATGAAAATAGAAGCTATGAAAATGTGTCGTGTTATGAAGGTGTTACAAGAATATATAAATGAATGTGACACTGCATTTCCAGAAGAACGAAAAATATTGCCACTACATAGGTATAGCTGTTTATATAAGAAGGGAAACATATATTTAGACTTAATAAAAATGTTCATCCTATTTGATTACAGAGCAGCTCGTGGGAAGCATCTATCTCTTGTACTTCGTTTTGCAAATCCTGCAAATCGTAGCGTAGACGACATGGATATATTCACGCATACCAACGATACTTTGGGATCGTTAAGACGAAAAATATTGCGCAGAATTAAAGCGAACGAATCAAATGTAAAAGTCGACTTATTTCTTAATGGAGAGTCTTTGGAGCCAGCAGATGACAGGAAACTTCTTTCTCAACCACCTTTCAGGGATAAAATGGTATTTATTTAAGAACATTGATTTTTATTAAACTTTAGCAATAATGAAACAAATAATAAATAACTTTTTTTTTAACAGTTGTTATCTGCAAAATTGGGCCAAGTAAACAGCAACATGCCAAGTTCACCAGATAGTAGTTCAGATAGTTCCGCTAGTTCTCCACATCATCCGTATGATGGGCCAAATGTAGAAGCAGAAAATAACCTACCGGGTGTGGTATGTTAATTGTTGTTCACGCGTGCAATAGAATTAAAGTTAATTTATAGGTCTGTAACTTCGTCTTTATTGCAGGTTATGTCCCAAAGATCGCAATACGCTACGTTTTTCTTTCAATTGGCAGATCTTGGATGCACTCTTCAACACGCGCAACTACGCGACGGTGCACGAAATCTTCTACAATTGGTGCCACCAGATACTCTTACCGTATCACGGTTACAGTGGTTATTTGGTCATTGCAAAGATGGCGATAATATAGACAATGCTCTTTGTAATGATCAAAACACTACAGTAGATACTTTATTTTTTACTGCAAGTCCTAGCCAAGTTTTATACAATTTAGAGGTAAAATTTCTAACGTAACACTTGCAATAATTCCTTGTACTTTCAACACGATTATACTAAAGAATTAATTTCTATTGCAGGTTTTATATAGTTTGTTAATGCCAGCATTAGATCCAATGTCGGAGAGAGCGTTTGAGTTTCAGTGCAATTTCATCAAGAGCGGCGAGGCTGGTGTTATTCTCGACATGTTAACTAAAAATAAATTTTTACCGAACGCGGATGAAACCACGAAACGAGCAGCGTATTTGACCGTGTTAAAATTATGCAAACTTTTACTGACGATAATTGGTAACGTGATGGCCTGTGTGATGGACGAAGTGCAGCAAGCTGGGATTTCCGAGAATCACGATAATCATACTCACAATAATCGAGGTCCGGTCGCAGTTTTGAAACAGGCATTGCAAAGTGTACCCAATCAGAACACGGAATTTACGTTGAGGAACGTGGCAGTGAAGTTAGCCCAACATTTAGCGCGTCGAATGTTACGTGGAGGAACGGAATCGGACAAATGTCGGCAGCTTTTTGTGCAGGCCCTATCCTGGGAGCTACCGAACGTAGCTACCATTCGTGCCATAATTAGGCTAGCATGGGCGGCGTCCACGGGTAATTTGAACAACATAAACGCGTCAGCCGAGATGCTACACACGCTTCACGAAACGAAAGAGAAGGAAATATCAAATAACCCGGACAATAATGACGTACTAGTATGTAAGGAGGCACTGGAAATTCTGACAATCGCCTTGGTACTGAATTCAACTGCATTGGAATCATTATCAAAGGACAACATGTGGCACACGTTTCTGATAGATCTTGTACTCTTGAGTACGTCGAGGGTGGTTCGAATGGCCGCGGCTGAACAGTTTTTTTTTATATCGACGTGGTACAGCAGTGGACATCAGCCACTGCTATTTGCGATAACGTTACTTTTCAATGTTTTGAACACCACCGTTATGGAACACGCGAAACAGAGCCACGAGTACTTTCAGCTTCTGTGTAGATTGTTAAATTATGCACACATGTCTGGATGTCCACTTTTGACGGCCGACTCATTGTTGAACATCGAGATAGCCTGGTTGAAGAAAGTGCGGGACAACGTTAAAGAAACTGGAGAAAGCCAAGTCGACGAAGCTGTCCTCGAAGGCCATCTTGGTCTTACTAAAGAACTGTTGGCGTTTTTACCTCCCAGTAAAAAGTACGAGCTTGGTTCTGACGAAAAGTACGGGGCTAATTTAATCAAAGAACTGGTGGAAGACTTTGTATTCCCTGCATCGCGTCTTATGCTGCAACTTCGTAGCACTGGAGAACTGAGCGCCTCGCAAGCGAGTCCAGTATGCACTACTCCACAATCTACTAGCGCGGCATTTGATTTACTTGTAGGGCTTTGTGTAGGCTGTGTACCTAACATGAAACTTCTAGTCACAATGCTCACTGATATGTTCTACTCTGAGAGGGACGAACCGCTAGTAGAATGGGATTATTTACCACCGGTTGGGCTTAGGCCTTTGAAAGGTTTTGTAGGCCTGAAGAATGCAGGCGCAACTTGCTACATGAACTCAGTATTACAACAATTGTACATGGTTGAAAGTATAAGAATCGGATTGCTGGCTGCAGAGGGTGCGGCGACCGACTTAAACGAAGACTTTTCTGGCGAGGAGAGAATCGAGGTGGAACAAACGATAGAAGCAAACGATAACGACACGAACGAAGAGAAATGCGGCGCCGATGAATCTAGAAAAGAATACAATATCGGTATTTTGAAACAAGTCCAAGCGATCTTTGGTCATTTGGCGTATAGCAAATTGCAATATTATATACCGAGAGGACTTTGGAAACATTTTAAGTAGGTGTAACATCGAGTTTGTTTATTATATGTATATACAATCGGAACAATGTGTTTATGAATGTTTTCTTGTCGCTATTTGTAGACTTCAAGGCGAACCTGTAAATCTTAGAGAGCAACAGGATGCAGTAGAATTTTTCATGAGCTTGGTGGAAAGCTTAGACGAGGCTTTAAAAGCCCTAGGTCATGAACAAATAATGAGCAAAATACTCGGTGGTTCATATAGTGACCAGAAAATCTGCAAAGGTTGCCCTCATAGGTACCTTCTTAATTCTTACATTTTGCTTTTTTCGGTAAACTGTAATACCGCATTACATTGTCTTCAGATATTCCAAGGAAGAACCGTTCAGTTTGATAAGCGTGGATATCAGAAATCATAGTAATTTACTGGATTCCCTTGAACAATACGTGAAAGGAGAATTACTGGAAGGTGCAGACGCTTATCATTGTGACAAATGTAATAAAAAGGTATGATTGTGCATTCAAATATTTACCGCTCTATCATATAAATTGTATTCAAACGATAATGTCGATTTATCGTAAAGAAGGTTGTTTAAACAAATTGTTTTCTTCAGGTTGTGACAGTAAAACGGTTATGTGTAAAGAAGTTGCCACCTGTTTTAGCGATACAATTAAAAAGATTCGAATACGATTACGAAAGAGTTTGTGCTATAAAATTTAATGATTATTTTGAATTTCCAAGAGATTTGGATATGGAACCTTATACTGTTTCTGGACTTGCTAAATTGGAGGGAGAAGTTATAGACTGTGATTATGAAGAATCAGTGAAAGGAACATGTACTAAATATCAGTTAACTGGTATTGTAGTACACAGTGGTCAGGCTAGCGGTGGTCATTACTACTCTTACATTTTGCATAGGTAATTTAAATATTTATAAGCGATCATCGGTTATTTTTATAGACGAATTCATTTTAATATTCATCTATTAGGCAAAGCGACGGAGTCGCTAAATGGTACAAGTTCGATGACGGCGATGTTACGGAATGTAAAATGGAAGAAGAGGAAGAAATAAAATCTCAGTGTTTCGGTGGTGATTATTTAGGCGAAGTATTTGATCACATGCTGAAACGGATGAGTTATCGTAAACAGAAACGATGGTGGAACGCTTATATGTTGTTTTATACCAGATTAGATGTAGAAGAAAATTCGTTAATGAAAAGCGTTAATGAATTATCGTTGTGTAAGTACTGTGCGAACTAGTTCAGTCTTTACGATTAAACATTATGTTCACTTATTATCAAAATAATTCGATTTTTAGATACAAAACTAGGAGTTATGAAAATGCCTCCAGCTATCGAATACAGCGTCAGAAAGCAAAATATAAAGTTTATGCATAATCGAAATCAGTTTAGCGCAGAATACTTTCAATTTATCAAGAAACTTGTATCTTGTAATCCTCATAACATTAACAGACAAAATATAAACGAAAAACTTGTAAGTTTATTTGCTAATTCATATTTTTATATTATTATATCTCTCAAGGAATATAGCGAATTAAATTGTAATTGTAGAGCCCAGAACAAGAAGAACTCGCAATGCTCTCTGTGCAATTGTCGTCGAGATTTCTATTCTACACGGGTTTCCATACTAAAAAGACATTGCGTGGTAACGCAACGGATTGGTATGATATCGTGTGTCATCATTTACGCAGTAGTAAATCAGTACGGTCCTGGTTTGCTCATAACGTATTATTTAATCATCCACATAGGTACCACGTTTTCTTGAGTGTATATGCATGAATGTAGGAAATGTTGATATTTAACAAAAATTCATTCATTGTCTTTAGATTTTGCGAGTACCTTTTGAGCTGTCCCAGTACCGAAGTTCGAACAGCTTTTCTCAAAATTTTGGTATTTCTTGCACACGTTTCCCTGCAGGATGGCCCATGCGTGCCGCCTAGTTTAAACGCACCAAGTACGTTTTTCAAATTACATCTGAAACTTCAATTTATCGCATACATCAGGGATTTCTGAATTTTTATGAGTCAAGACGTACTTTCGAAAATTAATTGGCAATCTTTTTTGCGTATTGTACCATTTTAATTAAGGTGATTCTTCAGTAGGTCGGGATCCACTCCTTGGGAGTCTCTGGCATATCTCATAGACATTAAAAATTAAACACCGATTAAATATGTTCGTTATAGTCATATTGATGCGATCAATTACTAATATATGTATTGGATATTGTTTTTCTAATATCAATTTTTAATAAATGTTCGTTTGTTTCATATTTTCAGCCATACTCCTGGATCCAACTGCCACGCTTAGTGATCATTTGTTGCACGCAGTTCTTTCCTTACTTCATCGTGAAATCTCGGATCATGGTCGTCATCTGTCACATTATTTCTCTGTGTTTCACACATACGCGTCGCTTGGTCTTGCCGAAAAGGCTCAGTTGCTTAAGGTAACTTGTATTCACTTCTACATTATAAGTAAATATCTAGATTGTGAATTGTATTCGTTATTTCTTATCGTAGTTAAATGTTCCGGTTACGTTTATGTTGGTCGCAATTGACGAAGGACCCGGCCCTACAATAAAGTACCACTATCCCGAGCTAACTAAATTGCATCAAGTAGTTAGTATGCTGATACGTTGTTGCGATGTATCATCGAAAGCACATTCGAGTCATGCACAGTCAGGAGTAGCGCCTTTACCAAATCCATATGGTGACCCAGCATGTCAGAATGAATATCTGATGCCTATTCAGCCGCAGGCAGCAGATATTCTTTTTGTTAAAAACAGGTAAAATTTACTGAACACAGTGGTAATACGAGAAATATAAGAAGAGAACTTACTGATTTATAATATTTGTTCACAGTTACATGAAGAAATTGATCGAAGACGCTGACGTTAACGTTACCGAAGATATAGTGAAATTGCTACAATACTGTTGTTGGGAAAATCCACAGTTATCACGGACAGTTCTCAGTGAATTATTATGGCAAATTGGATACGCCTTTACGCACGAGTTGAAACATCATACGGATTTACTACTCGCCATGCTTCTAATGGAAGATTCATGGCAAACGCATCGTATTCACAATGCGCTTAAAGGTACAAATATCGCAAACTAAAATTTGTTTAATTTTTCTATTTTCAAATTAATTTATAATTACAAAACATCCGTAGGCGTCCCGGAAGAGAGAGAAGGTTTATTCGACATAATACAGAGGAGTAAACATCATTATCAAAAAAGAGCTTATCAATGCATCAAATGCATGGTGCAGTTATTCAACAAGTGCAGACTCGCGCATGAACTTCTGCATCACAGTCCTGAATTAAAGAGAAAATGGATACACGCTATTGAGTGGCTTCACGAAGAGCTCAAGGTATAATATAATAACGTTAACAATTAATTGTAAGTTTATATAAACAAAAAAATTAAGGTTTATCTAATAAACAACGTTAATTATATTTTCAGAGACCATATGCATCTACGGCACCATTTACTCACGCGTACAGTAACTGGTCTCCACCGGCACAGTCTAACGATTCTACGAACGGATATATTTTGGAACGTAGTAACAGCGCGAAGAAAACATTGGAGAGGGCATATGAGCTTTACCCAGAAGAGGAACAAGAAATGGAAGAAGACACGAGCGAAGATTGCGCGGAAGAAGCTGAAAAATATCAGTCACGAAAAGGAGCGAGACGTACTTTTATATGCGGATCTGTAGAGTAAGATTCTCTCATATATAGAAAGGTTTAGAAATAAAAATATTTTCAATTGACAAATTTGTGACGGCGGATCATTCGCGATAGCAATGTAATTCTATTTATATGACACTTGTCGCGGTTCTTTAAAATTGTTATAATATCGTATTTCAAAATTGTTCTATTGTTCTTCACAGTTATCCTGACGTTACTCTGATACAACAAGCGCAAGAGGAACATGTTAGAACTCAGCCTAGACCGTCTCCGGTTCATAGCCCACTATTCACCCAGGTCACGTTCTTTCCGGAAGTTTCTGACTTAGATAGTCTACAGAACTGTGAGTCATCGCAAAATACCAGCCAGGATCCATAATGAACGCTACATATTGACGTTCTACCAAGTTGCTGCCACGGTGAAAATGGTTCAGAGTTTGTCGATATTACTGCGCCAGCAGCTTGGTGTCGAACGATAGAAACATCTGTACAGATAAAACTCGCAGATTTGTTCTTTTTTTTTTTTGCAACTGGTATTCACGAACTTGCATTTTCAATCTGTCAGTTTTACCGTGGACAGTTACTTTCATAAGTGATACGAGTGGAATAGCCATTTGCGCCATTCGGAAAAAAAGAACGATGTTTAAAACAACAGGCGATTACTAAGTAAGAACAGAATTTTTATGTATTGATCGAGGCAAGCAATTCTCATCGTGGTTTTTTCTTACTCCTAACGCTCGTGCATCCTTCGTTTTATTATTATTAATGTTATTATTATTATTATTATTATTATTATTATTAATATTATTATTATTATTATTATTATTGTTCTTTCCTTTCTTTTGCATCCGTATAATTATTTGAGCTTTCGAATTTACTAGAGGGACGTTTTGGTAGGAAGAAAATCCTCCGAAGAGATTTGACGAAACGCAATGAATTCAGCGATTTAGTAAAGAATTTTATTTGCCCCGATCGATGCATAGGAATTTGAGTGTAAGAATACGATAAGATTGTAAAAATGTATAGCGAATAGTGTTATGAAATCCCGTCTCTGCCGAATGAAAAACAAAGGTAAAAAAAGAAAAAGAACATAACCTCCGTATGTCTATGTAAATTTGTTACTAATAAAAAGTTAAAAAAATGAAACTTTCTAACGACCGAAAGATAAGACTATGAACAAAAAAAAAATAATACAGCAGCATCAGATTTAATCGAAATAGACATAATTAAAGATTTACAAACAAAAAATGAAGGAAATTATGCATCTACGAAGATTCGACTATTTTAGTCTTTCGAGACGAATCAAACGGAAAAAAAAACATTTTTTTCTTGTACTTAATCTCGAGCATCAAAACGAAAAAGAAGAAAAAAGAAAGAAAGAAAGAAAAAGAAAAAAAATCACTTCTCCATGCAGTGGTTTGCGCTGCTTAACGATTTAACATACACCAATGATGCCTCCCATTGTGCTTTCTTTTAGTTCGTCCAATTTGAGGGAAAAGAAAGAGTTGTGCCTTCGATATCGTGCGACTCCGTTTATATTTTTACGTAGATATTTAAGAATCGAGTTATTGCTTCGAATTCGATCGTTTATGTCTTTTTGTCTGTTACGTATTGATTATTCATGCTGAAAATGTAAGCAAGGGTCCGATAGAATCACGCGGTGCAAAATAATTGTACGAATAGAAAAGTACACGCTTGCTAACGACAGGATATTTATAATTTGAATCGTAGCGACGGACAATGTTGTGTGACAGACACAAAGTCGGTCTAAATCATTTGTGTTTCATCGTCGAGTAATTAAAGGAGTCTCGGTGCCGCGAGAAAGAAAAAATAAGCCTTGTTCGAAGTCCAAATTTTTACAAAGAAGGAATTGAAGAAAGCGTGACGGTAGCGACACAAAAGGGTATGGAAGCAAAAATAATAAACACTAATTTGTATCGTTCTATGGTACGATCCATCGTTGAAATAAAAAGAGCTGTGGCCTTTTCGCGCTCACTGTGTAAAGTAATTCATACATAGTTTTCAGTGTCGGTAAGAAAGGAACTATTTTTATTAGTTACACCGCTCATGCTACAAATACAAACGAAGATACTGGAGAATTAACGAACAGCAAACCGAACGATCCTTTCCACTTTCTTAATTTATGAATTGGCCATAGCTCTTGATTTATTAAATAACATGTGTTATATATATAGATATTATATAAATAATACTAAAGGGAGGAGTAAAGAGAGAAATAAAAAAGGTCACGTAAATAATGAAGGATGCGAAGCGAACCGTGTGTGTATACATATAGGAATTCGTGCGAAAAATGAAGAAAAAGAAAACAAAAATGAGAGAAACCAACGACTATGTCAAGACACCAGGAAGTAAACGACATATTGATTATTGTTCGTATTTATCAAATATCCACGTTAAACAGTGTACCAAATTATATAATAGCTACTCTATCGATTAAAATAATAATAATTAATAATAATAATAATAATGATAATATTAATAATAATAATAATGGTACCTAATCTTACTCAGACATGTACATATGCAACTGCTTTTTATATGTGATAAAAAAAAACGTTATTATATTCCTATTATACATTGAGGTTAGTAAACGCTATTGTAAATCCTGGTTTTTTGTACACAGACTGTATGCTAAGTTCTAATTCTTTTGTTAAAGGAAGAGAATTGTAGTCTATAATTATTTAATAATTTAATTATATATCGGTAAAAAAAAGTAAGCGTAAAACACGTCTTGTATGATATACATATATTATGAACAATTTGATTATTTTCAAGAAATCAGAATCACGTTTTAACCCATTAATTCCCAGAGGTCGACAAATAATATTATTTTCGAGATAGCACTCTCTAGCTTAGGCCGAAACGCATACAAGTGGGTAATCATCGTCGACATCGTCGAAAACATATTATAACGAACGAAATAACGTTCTGACTATAAAATGAAACGAAACTCGTTTCAAACCATAAGCGACAGGGTCTCGCACAATTGTCATTTTGCGGTGATGCAGCTCTGCCAATAAAATTACCACCGTTCACGCAATATCGCGTATACGATCTCTGGAACCCGATCGTACGATATCGCGTGCATCCTCGACGCTGTAACAATCGTCTCGTTTCCTCGGTCCGACAGTGAAAGCGTCGGGTCGAATAAAGTATTTATTTATGATATTAAACGGTAGTTAACAAAAGGAAAGAGAAATTTATAATAAATAAAAATGATAGGAAAATGTAGATTCGAGGATTTGGGCATTAATGGGTTAAGTGGTCGAACCTCGAATATTTTGTGTCATGTATCCGATTGCTATAGTGTTCGTGTATTATTATTATTATTTTCTTCTGTTCTGTTTCCTCATTTCTAATTATTTCGTTCTTTCTATCGAACGACCGATGATGATGGAAGGTATATAGAAGAGGACACGAAATGTCACACAGCCAGGCACATGGTTCTAACTCAACGATATAAAAATGAAAAAGAAAAAAAAGAATACAATTGTTCGAATAATCGTGATTTCATCGAACTTGTCGCGTGCACTACTTTTACCAATTATTATTATCACGAGAGTATGCGTGCTAAGAAAGTGACGGATCCACGAGAGTCGATCAACATCCGCAGCCATCTTCATTGCGGGCGGTAATTGCGAAATTTAAAAGGCGCTCGATTTTTGTAATAAACGAACAAAAAATATCGATAAAGTGTCTCTTTTTGCGAAGAGCATTAGCAAAAAAAAAAAAAAAAAAAAAAAAAAACAGAAAGATAATAAAATAAATAGAACAACGACAAATGGAAACCAAAAATGAGAGGCAAGAAATTTTTAAACGTTGGAAGCGATCGATAACGTTTAAGGGGGTATTCCACTGTGGACCCCGGTTTCGACATGATCGCGCGGAATTAAATTCAAGAGATTATTAAACGTAGCAAGTTCTGCATTTGTATATATATATAATTAAAATAATAACAAAGTTTTATAAAATGTATTGAAAATTATAAGAGTTTCAAAAGTGCGCGACAAATCGGAGAATTATCGTTTCGTGATAAACGATTTCGAAGTTTATCATCTTCTTTCTGGTTGGAGTAATTTATTTTTAATTAATTTCGATCCTCTCGTCATGCACAGACGATATGTTTGAAATTTAATATATAAATATTTATATGAATAAATACATTGAGTTTCAAACATATTGCCCATATTTTATTTATATAAATATTTATAAATATATAAATATAAATATGAAAATATTTATAAATATACAAATGTAAATGTATAAATATTTATATAATTAAAGGAATATATCTCGAGAATTATTTCTTCGTTGTTTTACAAGCGTCAGAATCTGATAGGTTTCACGGTGATATTTTCGAAGTAGTTTCATGGTTCGAGACAATGACAAATCGCAAGATAGGGGAATTTTCGATCGTTTGTACTGGAATACCCCCTTGATCGAGAATAATAACGAATCAAAAAAATCAGAGGCAAATGCATGCGAGGATGGAAACAAAAGGGTACTACAACTGTACAGTTTGTATACTATAGTGAAACGATGCGAGAAATTAGGGGGAAAAAAAAGGAAGAAATTATACGATATAATTCGAATCTTTCGCGATGAACTTTCTCGAAATGTGAAGAAGGATAAAAGGGGTCTCCCCCGTCGATGTTCGTTTAGTTTTTAGTTGTAAACGGTAATTTTATGTACTAACTCGATCGACGCTCTAGTCAGTAAAATTAAATAAAGGAGATTAACGAACCTCGTTCGATTCAGTAGCGTATCTATCGATAGTTCTCTCTCTCTTTCTCTCTTTCTTTTTTTTTGTTTGGCTTCATTCGCTCAAAACGTTCGCTCGTTGATTCCTACGAATTTTTCGACGATTCTCGCAAGATCGAAGCCGACTCGCGTCGCTTTTTATTTCAAGAAATTTCGAAATCCGGCAATTCGGAGATTCGTCGAATCGATAACCTGAGTCGGAAGGAATTTTAGCTGACACGATGGTAGAATTGTTGCTCGATGAGTCGCTGATTCGCTCGCAACGCGATAAAATGGAGTAAAGCGAAGATCAGCGACGCGAAATGTGAAATTTTCTGAAAAGAATGGGGCAGTTTCGAACGCGATATCTCGAAGATAGCCGACACTTGGTTCGTTCGAAGTGTCGTCGAACTCGCATTTCAGATTCGTCCGAAGTTTTGCAATGAATTTTAAAACGCTACGCGTTATACCATATTTTTGCAGCAAAAACATGGACGAGCGATATTAAAGTACCCTTGACGTCGTTTTTACTTCGACGTTTCGACGTAATCTTGACCTTTTCGTACAGATATTCGCCCATAATTATGAAAGTGCTCTAACTCACATATTTCTTGTTTCAAAATATTTAATAGATTAAATTCAAGATATTTAATGGATTACATTCGAATAAATTGACAAACGTTTCTGTATTATACAACCTGTTTAAATTAGAATTTTAATAAGGCAATGAAAATTAATCGATCAATGAAAATTTGTTAGGACTATAAAATTTTCTGTGATTCTCGTATGTTTTCAAAGTTTGAATCGACCATTTTCATAATTAACACTAAACGAATTGCATGTAATGTTGAAACAACAACCGCAATCTAATGGTTCGTTTTTAGACAATATCGTAGAAATAGCATAGGATTAATTCGATATTAAAATAATGTGATGCGAAATACCTGATAAATTTTTTCTTTTATTTTGCCAGTCCGCTTTCATAATTACGGGCTTACTTCATTTTTTTTCCTATCGAATCGGTCGTTTATAGATTACAATCGCCGGATTAACAATTTAGTTTTTTCTCGGAATCTCAAATTCCACGATCACTAGCTGATCAATTAACCGATTGCGATACTTTCGTGTCACGATCTCGAGCAGAGATTAGGGCGATCACCTACACATCGAATGTCTCGTACTATTTCGTTAATTGCGTATCTGGTGTAAATCGATTTAAACGCGACATACATTTTTGACGATATTAACACATTGTTGACCGGCCACGAGTTAACTCGTCTTTACTATGGCATTTTCCGTTTCGATTTAGAAAACTCGGTGCACAACAGAATATTTTATAAACTTTGTTCATTCAGTTTGATCGAGCTGACTCTGTTACGAAGAAACTATTTTTCTTCTTGTTTAACCCTTTGCACTCGGAAGGTGAAGCACACTCACCACTTAGTTTAATACAGCAATTTGGAATAGGTATTTTTTAGCTAAATGTATAGTGTTGCACATACGACGTATAATTATATTTATATTTTCTGTATTTCACATTTATATATCAGTACTTATCCCATTAAGTTTTCTTTTGAAAATCCCGATTTAAAATTCTATTTAAATCGAAGAAAAAGAGCGTCACCCATATTTAGGTGACGTGTTAATTCATCATAAATAAAGTTTATCGGGGTTCGTTCGTATTGTTTTACCTCCACGTTCAATTACGAGATAATGTGAGCTAAGTTAATGCGTAAAACTGCCGGTGAGGAATGTGTTGATACGAAAATGTTTCCGAATAATCGTTCGGTTTTCAACAGCCGATTCGTAAGAGAGCGATAAATAAAGCTAAGCGATTTTGAAATGGACGGAGATCCATTAGATCAACGAGATAAATCAGAATGTAGCGGAGCGTGTAATTGCTCGTCATGAAAGAAGGCACGCGTTGCGGAGCATAATCTCGATTTTCTCGCGCGTGTTGAGACACTGCGGCGATGAACTCGTCGAGACACGGGATCCGATTAGCTCCCGTTAACCCCTTGCCATACTATTAATTGCCATACTAGAACTACCGGCGTTGAATGCGCGTTTACTTTCAAATCGAAAATAAAATGGAAAAATTGTCATTACCTTGACTATTTTTATGACGAAAATTTCGACAACTGCAAGGCAAATAAATTGTGAAACGTGATACGAGTCATTCTGACCGGTTGGTAGATCTAGTGATGATATTAAAACAAAGGATATTGAAATGTGAGTATTTTATATTCAGTGACCTTTGGCTATGTGAATTATAATTGAACCCAGACGTCGAGTCGAAGAGTATTCAAAATTTGAGCAACGTATGTTTGTTAAATTTTAGTTGCGAGCACGTTACGGGTGAAACTCGTTAAAGTATGGCAAGGGGATAACGTCGCGCGAAATCGATGAAATCGTTCGACGTCGAAATGACGAAACGTCGACGATCGTACGGGAACTCGCTTCTTTAGATAAGAGACGGTTATGTAAAGTCGAAGGAAACGATGGGCCGACTGGAAAAATTTTCTGTCCGCCACTCGTCCGACGAATGTTCGTACCACGATAAACGAAAAAAACCAGCCGCACGATTAAAAATTTCGCCAGACACGTCTGAGAACTGTCGATATCCGGCCAATCTAGACGATGAGTTTCGTTCCGACATCGAAAATGTAAAAAAACCATATCTGCGTTGTTTGACGATCTCGTTTATTCTTTTTTTTCTGTCTCGCCAGCTTTCTTCGATAGTTTCTTCCCGCAAATGAATTGTTTACGTTCTCACTGCTTTCCAAATATACCCTCAATATTTTTTAAAATAATTCATCAGTATTTTTTTTTAAATTACATAGTCAATATTTCTTTTTAAATATATCGTCCATATATTTTTTTAAATATATCGTCAATATTTTTTTTTAATATGTCAAAATTTGTCTTAAAAGCACGCGTATCGGAAAGCTGGAGAGGGAGAGAGACGAGAAGCAAATTTTTTGCAACGAGACTGTGCAATAGCTATTATCGGTCGATGTACGGGTTCACAGACAGTGCGACGGCCGCAATTGCGTTCGATTTACAAGGACCTTCGTTACGTTTCTATTTGATTGTTAGAAGGAAGAACGATCGTTAGGATCCGGAAACATCGATGCAATTCGACGATATCGAAGTATTACGTAATAGTATTTGTAACGCGACAATTTCTTTTTGGCACAAAGTTGCTCGTCATCAGAAAATCGTACTATACGAGGGAGGGGTGGTTATCAAAAGATTGGCAGCTTTATGTTGCAAAATTCTATCGAATTGTTTACGAGTCCTTTTCGATAAACGTTAAGCTTCAAATTGATGTAATATAAGCGACACATTGCGATACTTTTATGTCATTGATATTGCGTTAAAATTTAAAGATTCCGAAACCCGTAGCTACAATTGTAAGCAAGTATATTTTGTATTGGACACGTTAACAAATTTTCACGACGAGTATACTCGTCGAAAACGAGTATATAGGAGAATGTAAGATACACGAATTAGACGCGATTCGATACCGAATTCAACGTTTTCCTATGTTAGGACGAATGAACGAGATTCGACGAGACTCACCCAGCGGGCTGCCCGAAGGGCACACACGTTCCGCTCGTAACCATTTAACTAAAATCTTTTCCACCTTTGAACCCACGGTGTGGAAACCGGACTTTCCGTAATTCATCCGTTCGAAGCGTGAAACGATTGCGAATAGATTCGACGACGATACCGATCTGTTGAGTCAATCGTCGTCGTTCGCGCGCTTATCAATTACAACAGAAGTCTGCGAACTTCGCACTTCTCGGCCTTCGTGTAAAACAATCCGAGTTTACAGATCTTTCAATTTCCAAATTCCCCAATATCCCCAAATTTCTAGATTTCCAAATTCGTAGTGTCCCAATTTACTAGATCCCTAAATTCCCAGCTCTCCGAATTCTCAATAACCCAAATTCCTACGTGCCCGAATTTCCTAGGTTCCGAAGTTCCTAGTCCCTTACTTCACTAGATCTAAGATCTAATTAATCTCTAAATCAATTCCAAAATCTCGTAATACCTACGACCCCGAATTCTTAGGCGCGAACATTTTTTCGTCCCCGATTGATCGAATCGCTGAACCTATAGAACCTAACATTCCCAGATCCCCGAATTCCTAAATGTAAACATTTCCCGAATCTCCGGATTCCTGGACAATGGAGCTCCCCAATTCTGAAGCTCGCGATTTCGCAAAAGACGGCATGAATCTAGGGTGACAGAATCCGTGCCCCTAGCGAGGGAGAGAAAGAGATAGGACGGCCACCGAGCGTGATCTTAAAGACAAACGAGATTTTAAAGAGAAACCGAGAAACGCATCGGAGCTGACCGATCACGTGGTTCCACGATAACGTTGGTTTTTTAATTGGCGCATTTACGCGAGCATTTTAACACACACTCGAACAAACAATGTCGAATCGCGAAACAAGAGTCGAAACGGAGTCTGCGATGTGTTCCCGTGGACGCGATCACGGCTAAGAGAAACAAAATCGATGCGCCCCATTATTATTATTATTATTATACATATATTTATGGTCCCTCGCAGACGTTCAATGATATAAATATTAATTAAGATTGTATATTAACGAATCGACGGTGTTCATCGATGGTGTTTCGCGTTACGTGTCGCAGACTCTCGCCGTACGATTTCGGCCTCTTATTAACATTTTTTCGTTTTCTGTCCCCATTTTGATCGAACATTATTCACCTGGTGCGTCTCCGGCGTGAAAAGCTTCGTCGACGACCGACAAATTTTTTCTGTATTGTTTCTAACAGAAATGTAATAAAGTACGATTTAAACGGAATATCACCGCGTCTCTTCTTCTTTTTCCCGTCCTCAGTTTTTGGTAAACGATTTTCAGGAACAAAAACGCCATTGCTGCAAGGAACATTCGACGACGAGGACTCATTATGGCGTTCAGGGTCGCCCATAAACATTTGGATCGTTTCCAAACGAGCGAATTTAATCGATCGTTTTAATTAATTTTCAGATCTCGAATACAAAATATGAATACGTTCATACATGCTTCTTGTGTACGAGAATAAATGAATATCTGTCTAGATGATTTTATTCCTAACGAGGCGTATTCGCATAAACGTTTATTGACGAACCGTCGGTCGTGTATTCGTTCGGGTTAATTAAAAAATAACAGCACAGAGACACTCGGTGTCGCAAGTTTCTGTGGAATTCGAAAGAAAAAAAAGAAACGAGCGAATAATAACTTTGCGTTAGCCTCGAAACAAACATGCCTCAAAAAAACAAGATCAACGAGAATTGCAAAACGTGCGGAATACTGTTAAAACATAGATACGATTATTAATTTGCGTATTTTAGTTTCGTCCCAAAGGTTCCAAAGTTTCACGTTGAATAATTCCGTAAACGCGATACCGTCGCGACAAAGCGACGCGACGATCGAATTTAATCGAAACTAATCAGATGAACAACAAAACGTAACACTTTAAAGGTCCATAGATTCGAAGATAACGCGATATACAATAGTTTCGTAGATACACGTTCAACGATATAGTCGCGACAGATGAACGATATTGTTCATTCATTATGGCACGACTTCCTGGTCCGATATCGAATATCGAAAATCTGATACAAAATATTGCGTCGATATATCGAAGATTAGAGCGATATCGGACATTCCTAAGTCAGATACGCAGCTTTTTGGATTCTTTTTATATCCACGGCACTTTCGCGTATTGTATCCCGTATTAATTTCAAGTATAGTCAAACATAATCATCGGGATTGCCAGAACTTATGCCTGAAGTGGCACGGATTCTCTTTGATTAAAAATTTCAGTTTGTGAGCGTCGTTCGATTACGTCGGAAAATGAACGCTTTTCGTAATTTCCCGAGAAATATTTTATCCACTATTGTACCACTATTGTACTATTTTACCCACTATTGTATCAGTATTGTACTATTGTATCCACTAAGAGGGTTAAAACAGAGAACGAACGCGTAATAACGATTATGGAACCCGTGCACACGATTACGGTCATATAACGCGAGCACACTCCTTTCCCTATTTCCCTTCAATTGAGAAACGTTACACGTGACCGTACCATCAGAAGACTCGCATATTCGACGAAACATATCTGACCGTCAAAAACGTTCGTTCGACTAACGCAATTCGACATTGACACTGACTAGTTCTGCTTATATAACAGTCTTTTTATGATTTACGCTGGCCCTTACGTAAATAAACGTATCAACGAGAAAATTCACGAAAACTTGTCGAATGTTTTGTGAGAACATCCTTCACTATATTTCGAATTTCTAATATATAACACTGTACACACGAACTCGTAATTCTACAATATTTACTATTAAATTATAGATTTTTGCTAGCTAAAAACGATCTAAAAATTCGTTTTTTTTTCTAGGTTTATAGTCTTTGAAAAAATTAATGTTAACAAAAATTGCAAAATTTTCAACTTTGGAGATGTTTCGTGCTTTTATTGTAGCAACTATTAGGTGGATTTTTGCACGAGAAAAATCGATATAAATTGTCTTTACATTGTAAACATTTAAAAATGTTTAAATAATCATCAAAGTAAGGACACCGAAAGTAAGGCACCGATTTTTGCTGATATTTTTCGATATCATCATTATTGCACTCATCATTCGAATAGATTTAACACTAAAACTATCGACGTATAATGTCAATTATTTTGAAGTTAACCCTTTGATGCGACAATTTTAAATGAATAACTTTTAACTACATTTATATTATCTATATACAATGTTTAAATATAGGGAAACAGAAAACATTGTCCATTAAAAATGAAATAATTACGCGAGCTGCATTATTGGAATACGTTTTATTGTAAACCTATTTCTTGATCTATTTTGTAAATTAATTAAGGAGTTGTAGGTGAAAGAAACGATGGATAGCAAAGGGTTTCCACATCGCGAAAATCTACAAGAATTTTATCGGGGCGGTGTCGAAATCAGAGAAAAAGTCAAAATTGTACATTGTAATCAGCGGTTTAAAAAATGTCGAATAAATACCAACGACGATAAAAGCAATTACCCGAAGGAACGAAATAGTTTTGCGTTTTATTTGTCGAGTTTAGTCCGCTATCTCTGTCTCTTAATTATTTGACGAGGTATCGGTGATTTGCCTTATCTCAACCCGGAGAAAAGTAGCAGATTCGTATCACCTCGACAAAAAAAATGATTCATGCGTATCTTCTCGCGCTCTCGATATCTCTTCTTCGTTCGATCCGTTGCATAACGTGACCGCGGAAATGTAACAGACGAAGGTTCACGCGTGTTCGCGTGGATTCGCGGAATCGTCACAAAGAAGCTACTGTGGCTAAAAAAATAACCGGGCAATTAAATTAAATTAAATCGAATCGCGCCAAGATCGGCACAAAGGGTGAAATTCATCATCCGGAAATCGGTGGTGGGACGCGCCACGAGTCTCTCGTTAATTCCGCGGAGATAAAGCAAAGTCAATACGACGAAACTAAATAGAGCAAACAATTTTATCGGGGGACCATTAGTGGACACGGGGGTTATCATCGCGATTTCGACGCGAACCACGCTCATTTCGTACTCGCGAGATCAGCTGGCAGGACTCGAGTGATCGTCACACGACAAAAACACGCGCTTTCTTATTTTGATCGTACGTAATAAGTCACATTATAAAACAGCGTTTTCCTCATTACCGCGCGGTGCACGATCGGGTAACGATCTCTCTCCGCTCGATCAGTATTCTAATCGAACTCCCGACACCGCGTTTCATTTTATTTATTACTATTAATTTTATTTATTTCGCATAAACGGTACACACCTTTTCGCAGACAACATGTCCAAGCTCATCTGCATACAGGACTTCGAGAAACAGGCTCAGACCAGTCTGACACCCTCCGTCAGGGATTATTACAATTCCGGTGCGGGAGATCAGTATACTTTGCAACTGAACACCGAGGCATTCAGGAAGTGAGTATGAACGATAGTTATTGTCGAAATATTTTCGGATGGGAATATAGTGATATACCTAAAGGATGCCGCGGAATATTGTATTACCGTGTTCGGGAATTGATGGGCCTCCGTGAGTGTCGGTCGAGCGATAATAATGACATACCAGTGTCTGGTGATTTGTTGCGCGGTAATTTGACAAATAGTGGTCCATAGGGTGATGAACTCTCGCGTCGCAATCTAACTTGAGATGATTTTGCGCGTGGTAATTCGGAGCGTGATAATTTGAAACGTAGCAAATCGAAACGGCAACTCACAGCGTGGTAATTCATAGCAACTCGGAGCGCAGTATTTCGGAGTGCAACAATTCGATGTAGCAAATCAAAACATAGTAATTTCCAGCGCGGTAACTCGGCGCGTAGTAATTCGACGCGTGGTAAATCGTCGCGTAATATTTCGTCACGTGGTATTTCAGAGCGTAGTAATTCGACTCGTAATAATCTATCGCGTAGCAATTCGACGAGTAGTAACTCGTATCGTAGTAATTCGACACGCGGCAAATCAAAATATAGTAATCCGGAGTGTGGTAACTCGACGCCCGGTAATTTGTCACATAGCAAATCAAGATATAGTAATTCGAAGCACGGTAATTCGATACGCAGTAACTGGAAGCGTGATTATCTAACTAGCGATGACACGTCGTGTGGCAATAAGTCGTAAAATGTTACGACAATCGACGCGTTAGATAATGAGCTCGGGTTAATGGAAGTTCGAAACAATTTTCAGGTACAGAATAAAGCCCCGATTTTTGCGCGATGTATCGAAAAGGGATATCAGCACCACGATTTTGGGAGAAAAGATTTCGATGCCATTGGGAATCGCACCAGCTGCTATGCAACGCATGGCGCATCCCGAGGGAGAATGCGCGAATGCCAGAGGTGAGTCGACGAACAATTTCATTTTAAAATGATATCTGTATTTTTCATTAAATCTCGTAATATTATTAAAGTGGTCTCTTAACAATGCTTTCCAATATTGATCGCATTTGTTGTGTTACAAAAGTGTTTATTAAATTACGCAAACGTTTTTTTTTTTTTTTATAAAAATAGTTGCAATAACAAACGCAACCATTCGTCGTACCGGAACCGTTAATATCGACGTCGATCAGAGTCGAATCGTTCGGAGATTATCGCGATAAAATAGAACGAAGATAATACATGATTTTCTATAAAATATAGTTTCATCGTTTCGAGTCGATTCTGTGCTAAAATAAATCGACGTGTAATATAGACTGTATTAAAAATCGTACTAGATAGTATATAAAAATGTATCGAGAACAATTGCTTCGAGACGATGCGCTCGCAGAATATATCGCAGCTTATTTTATTCGTGTAAAATTATCGCTTAGCGGTGCATCGAATGTATAATGGAACATTTTGTTTATTCGAGTAGCTTGTACAAAAGAACGTCGTTCGACGACCCGCGAGAAACGATTTATTTTTCGTGTCGCTTCCGATCGATCGATTTAAAGGAGGATACATTGTACATCGGTCATCGTGATGAACTTAATTAAATCGTTAAAAATTTGGCAACAAAGACAGTTCGTAATACGATCAGTTCTTATACGCTCTTAAATATATTATATCGTTTAAAAACCAACTTAGAAAGATCTATAATAGGTAAAAATTGAGCAGTAAAGCGAAATTACTTTTCCGTAAAGTAATTAATAGAATTAACACGCGGTTCTAAATGCAGCTATACGTGTAAGGCACAACAGAGGGTCGATACAATATTTACACTTCGTACAGACGATATTAAAACGATCTCATCGATACTGTAAGATTGATCAAAATTACAATCCGTTTTTTGCAACCGTATAACATAACTTCCTGACACGTTCCCTTGTATAATCACGTGGAAGAAAGTGAACCAAAAAATTACGATTTCGTATGACTAGTCGATAAAAGTACGGCATATGTGTTTATGTACATATGGATAGTTAGAGTTTAGATACTTAAAAATAGGGCTAAAAAAAAAATAGCGACAATAAAAAGCAAGGGATCAGTGTCGTTTCGGTCCCACATTCTCCCAATTATTAATAGCTTTCATGTTTACGTTCTCGATTCGCCATTTTTGGGTAGCAGACGACGAATCACAATTTGTGACGAACACTTTTTTACTCGCTGGGTCTGTATCCAAACACCTCGAGGAATAGCCGTGCATCAACCATTGCTTTTCGACATTGTATCGCCATAATTGATTTCCTTGGCCACCGTGACAAGGATACAAAGTAACAGGAGCTTTCGTGTCTCCTCTAGAAACGTCTAGACATTCTGTGCGATCTTTTGGTCTGATATCTTTGTGCCAAGTTAATTTGAACTCTTGTTCCCCGACGATCGATGGATTATCTTTCAAACAAACGTCGACAACCACCAATTCGTCTTTCTTCCGTTTCTTCGCATCTAGACATAACTCTGGTACGCCCATGTTACGAATCTCTCCGGATGCAAAGTCGTCGGGCTCTATGGGAGGGTATACGTCAACGAGATCGAATGCCACGTTTTCCATGAACCACTTGAAAGGCTTGCAATGCAGTTTGGCTCGCAGATTCTTCTGTTCTACTAAATTTCCTGGATCCAGCGATCTTAAGTGCGGACGCCTTCTGTAGATGTATTCCGCGTACTCGTCCATCCATACTTCAGCGACTCTCTTGTAATTCTTCCCCAAGAAGTCTCCTTTGCCTGGATTAGGGAAAGGAGGAAATTTTCTGTAAATGTGTCCCACTCTCGAGCAAGGAGCATCGTACATTTGACCACCGCATTGCCAAATTTTGAACGACAACTCGTACTGTTCACCACCCCATATGTCTAACTCTGGATCGTATCCACCTAATTCCCAGAAAAATTTTGCGCTTATGGCAAACAGACCACCTGCCATAACTGGGCTCTTGAATGGCGAGGTTGGGTGTTTCAGATCTTCGGGTAGTAATGGTAACCTCTTGTAGTACAATTCCCAATCAAAAGCTCCTCTGGCACCTTCGTCTTGAGCTCTGTATTCGAATGTTTCGTAAGCTATTACATCAATAAAAGGGCACACGCAAGTTCTGTAGTCTTGCGCTATGGGTTCTAACAAAGGTGGCAACCAATTTACGTTTGCCTCGCTGTGAGAATCCAAAAATACGAGTACTTTCGCTCTAGCAACTTTTGCACCTGCCAAACGACCTTTAATCAATCCAGATCGTTGTGGTAACCTTATTATCCTCACTTTTGGCAAGTGTTGAGCAACATAATCGTCTAAACCTTTCTTCAGTTCTCCCTTGGTACTGGCATCGTCTACCAATATTATTTCTTCTAAAAGCGACGAAGGTGAACGATTGATGACGCTCCAACAAGTACGCATTAAAGTGCTAAAGTGTTCATTATGAAAGGAGACTATCACAGAGACTGGATCGAGATTCCTTAAGTATTTCTTCTTCTTACAATCTGGATGTCTAATATCAGGTACAGAGCGATTCATTGAAATTTCATCACTGAGAGCGGCGTTAAAACCGTTCACCTGATACAGTTTTTCCTTCAACGAATCGAGGGACGGTGAAAGAAATGCTGGCTTTCCATGTTCTCCAGTTCCGCTTCTTTTTGCATCTTCTTCAATTTGTTTGTAATCGTGCCAGTCTATTTTTCCATCTGAATCCTGTTGAAAAGTATTATTTTACATTTATAATGTAATGCCATGTTCAATGTAAAAGCAGCGAGATCAATCACGATGGTAAATCACGCGTCGTTTGCATAAGGTTCTAGAAAGCATCGTACGGTACTGGATGGAATGCAGAAGGTTAAGCTGTACCGCTAAACCTGTTTCACTTGCATCAACCTTGCCGATAATAAGCAGGTCTTTAACCCGTACCTGATAGAGATGTTCCTTGATATTCTGCCTCGGATCGTACGGGCTTCTCGCATTATCAGTGTTGGCAGCCAAAAGTACGGTTACCGGTGTTGGAAATTCATGGTTAGGTGACGTCCGTATGTAGCGGAACACAACGACTGTCAGGAAAACAGTAAAAGCCGCCAGAAAGAAGAACTTTATCAGGCTTACTACATTTCTTTTCATCATCGTGTGAAAAGCCACTACTAGCCACCCGCTTAGCTAACTATCTACATAACACTAACCTCATTTGTCTGATTAGCGTCCCTTATCAGTTATTATCTACGTTTCAATATCGTTTAGGTAAATCGTAACGACAACACGCACCAAGCGAACACGGTTGCCACGCGTCGACTGAGGATCGATCCTGCATGATCGAAGCACTTCTCGATGACCAGTTGCATTCGATATACAAAAGTGCATCTTTCAATCATACACACTATATATCCAATATAATCCGGTTCAACGTTCGTACAAGTTCGTTACCATGAATTTATTTATGTACAATGTATAGTTAGATCAGGGGTACGGTAGAATCGTTGAATCGGGTCGTGGTTAGGATAATGCATCGTTATTCGAACTGTTTTGTTGCCACGAAGTTGATGCTTTTTATAAAATTCCTTTTAATATTATGTCAAATTTGGCATTAAAAATAAAGAACTTTTATAAGTTATTCTTCTTTTGTAAAGTAAAGGATCTTTATTCGTTTTTTCGCACCTTTTTCTCAATGAGCTACTAACAAGTAAAATAATATTAAAAGGAAATATACAAACATCGGCCAAAAGTTTCTTATAACCAATCTTTATTTTTTTACCGAATCGATGAAAATAAATGGTTATCCTAGATGAACATTTTTTTATTTTTAGCTGCTGAAGCGTACGGTACTATTTACATACTGTCAACCATATCAACAAGTAGCATCGAAGAAGTTGCAGAAGCCGCGCCAAATGCGATAAAATGGTTCCAATTGTACATATACATCGATCGTAATGTTACATTAGATTTAGTAAGGCGTGCAGAACGCGCTGGTTTCAAAGCTCTCGTTCTGACTGTCGATGCACCGATGTTTGGTGACCGACGAGCTGACATTAGGAACAAATTCTCCCTTCCGTCTCATTTGAGGTACACAATTTTTTTTATATACAACTAACTTTTACAAAAAACATATTAAATCTAATTTGGTACTAATATCTTTAGATTAGGAAATTTCCAAGGAAATATGTCAAATAAAATCAAATCCGCAAAGGATGGATCTGGTTTGAGCGAGTATGTCATGAACTTGTTCGACGCTTCTTTGAAATGGGAAGATATCGCATGGCTCAAAAGGTTAGAACTTATTCTGTCGTTAACAGTTTCCGATTGATGATGGCAAAGTGTACTCACATTCGTCGTTCCTTTTCTAGTATTACAAAACTGCCACTCGTTCTGAAGGGTGTCCTGTCCGCCGAAGACGCAGAGTTGGCTGTTCAACACGGGGCAGCAGCCATCATTGTTTCGAATCACGGTGCACGTCAAGTTGACACTCTTCCAGCGACGGTTCGTTGTTTTCTTTTTACATACGAAACTCGATACTTTCGCGTTATCACTTAGTATTTAAACAGTACTTTCAACGATTAACAGAACTAAGTTCCTTTACTTTAATTCGTATTTGCTTCGTTAGAACTTTCGCGGTACTGTTGAATTTGACATTTGCCGTCACGTGACTACGTCATCACGTGATTCTGGTGTCACGTGACATTAAAATATTTGATTCAAATCATAAAAGTGTTATTCAAGCAATTACTTATTTATTTATATATATATTTATATACTTATTACTGATTTATTTATTTATCAGATAGTAATAAGAATAATATGAATTTTATAGATCGAAGCATTGCCGGAAATAGTAGACGCTGTAAGGGGCAGAATAGAAATTTACATGGACGGAGGTGTGAGGCAAGGAATTGACGTTTTCAAGGCGCTCGCTATGGGCGCGAAAATGGTAAAGTTTCAAATTTCTGTTCCCTCCTTTGGAATGTTTCAAAATTTTCCCGCTTGGCAATAAATTTTAACATTCCTTGCACAGTTAAAAACGAATCCCGCAAGTAATAAAGTCTCATAATTTTTGTTCCTTTTTCAGGTATTCGCCGCCAGACCACTATTATGGGGTCTGTCCCAGGGAGGCGAGGAAGGTGCCAAACAAGTACTCGAAATCTTCAGAAAAGAGATCGACGTGGCATTTGCATTAACAGGTACGTCACTGTAGCTGCCATTTCGCAATTTGCGTCTCGTCTCAATGGAAGACGACTTTCTACTCATTGTTTATTCGTTCGTAGGCTGCAGATCAGTCAGCGAAATCACGAGGGATATGGTGAAGCACGAATCCTACTACAGTCATTTGTAAGACGTGGACCCGATCAAAGATAGTTATAATTATAACAAGTTCGAGTCGGAGCAGACGATTCTCGGACGCATCATCCATAAGTGTTCATGAAACATTATGCTTCAACGATGAATGCAACAATTATACCATTTAAGGATATTTCAAGGACAACCAAAGACGACCTCGGGGTCACATTGTGTTTCATAATTTCCTAGTTAAATAGCTGTACGAAAGACTAGTTTTAAGTTAAATTAAATGTAAAAAAAAAGGATAGTGACATACGACACAGAGCGAGAAATATATATATATATATAATATATCGATAGTAAGAACAAACACGAGACACGTATAATTTTTTTTCTTCACAATATTGGCGTTTTATTGAATATCTTTTCTTGTATATTCATCTTTTGTATACATATATGCATGTGCGCGGCACACATATCACAATTCTTAAGCGTACATACGCGCACACGCATCCAAAATGATCCGCGTTTTCTTTTTTTTTTTTTGCAAACGGAACAAGATTGACTATTTTGACGTTGACATACATACATAACGTCCCACGTAACATTAGCAACAGAGTACTTCGCTTCAAAATACTCGTTACTCTCTTCCTCTTACACTTTTCTACCGTCGATTACGCGTTGTTTCGCTGTTGGCAAAAAAATAAATCCCATTTCTCTTTTCGGTATTCTATATCTTGACTTTTAGTAATTCTGATGCAGCCATTGCAGTCACAAAACATCATTTAGTCACAGCTTTACAACGTTACAATTATTAATCGTTACTCGTATGTATATATTTATATTTATATTTATATATGTATATATGTATATTTATGTATATATGTATAGTGGCCTCGTTCGCGCTACAATTTTGTTTGCCGTGTATGCACGCTGCGACTCTAAACCTTTACTCGTATGTATAATATGTATATGTAATGTACACGTGCGTGGTATATACACACATACACGCTCCCTGCACTGTGTACTGTATATGTATAGATACGTTATATACATGCATACACACGCACACTTATTTGCTCTGCCATTACGTGGGAAGTAGAGAAACGTGACGATCTCGGTGGATCATGATTTTTTGCATGATACCTCTTTGAAAGGATACACGTTCGCGATCACAATTATTGTTCCTGTCCGACGAATTATCGACGAAATCTTCAGGTGAATGTAACATTTTATAAAAATATCGATGATGACTTTAAAGTTACCAATTTCACGACTAACGGCAAGGAAAGTGAAATGACCGTTCACACAACCGGGATTTTCGATCGAGGAGCTTATTTAGGTCACCACTCGCTTTATGGCAGCGCGATAAATTATCGCGCATTAGAATAGCACGCGTGAAATTACGGCGCGAGAGATTACCACGCGCGAAATTACGCCGCATGAGAATTACTGCACGGCAATTTAATTATCATCCATCGAGTTACCACGAGTTAAGTTACCACGCGTTGTATTGCTACGCGTTGAATTGCTACGTCCCAAATCACCACGTATTGAATTGCTATATGCCGAATTACCACGCGTTGAATTGCTACGCGCCGAATCAGCGCGCGTTGAATTGTTATATGCCGAATTACCACGCGCTGAATTGCTATATGCCGAATTACCACGCGTTGAATTATCACGCATTGCAGTACCACGAGTTAAGTTACCACGCGTGCTATCATTATGCACGGGATCACCAAATACGATCCATTGAGCACTAACTATTATAGTACTCCGCAATAAATCGCTACACGTTGCATCCTCACGACCAGGTGATCCCAATAAAATCTTACACTTAACCGCCATCTTACGCTCCCGAAACAGTATGTCCAAGCATGTCCAAATCAATAAAGACCAATAAACAAAATAACCATTTTTACGTTCATTATTCGAACAAAAACGAGATCGATTCGCGAACGTGTATCCTTTCCCTCGTTCTAAAATTGTGGCTCGTTCGACACATGCGTAATTCAAAGTACACGGTATACAGTTGGCTAATACACGATTACGATAGACACACAGCGTGTTTGTTCGGGTGTGTTTTTGTTCTGTTTTTGTTGAGAACCTCGGGAACATGATTGCTTGCTGATGCGTCTCTCCTACAGCTTTTTTCGGAGGATCCAGAGACGGGGAGATCACTTTCGCGGTTAAATAGCGATTTAGGCGATAGTACATTAGTTAAATTAGTGTAAAATTCATTGGTCCAGAGAGTTGTGTGTGTTTCAAGGAGGGTGTTCGTTCTCCCCCGTGTAGCCCCGGACCTCATTTTTCTTTTGATTTAACGATCGTTACAACTCGGTTGGCCCGTTCTTCATCTACTACGTAAGCGAGGGCTACGAAACCGTAAGGATATGTTTTTTTCTCTCGATGAATTGTTTTTTTTTTTAGTTATCTTCGTGATGGTTATTAAGATACGATAACACGGTACATTTCTTTTCGTTTTTAGATCGTGATTCGCGATGATGTGTCCCGATTTTTGACCGACGTCGAGCTGTAGCTTCGACTATTATCATTTTGTCACGCAGAATGACAGGGATTATATAATTATATAGGAGATAGAAGGTGGTACAATTTTAGTGACGTATTTTACTGGGTGTTTCATTTTCAGAAGGAAGAGTATTTACGGTTTCCATCCTTCGAGTAGAATTTCTGAATTTCCACCTTCAACTGAACTCGAAAACTTCGAAATTTCGAAATATAAAATTTGGTGTTCCCTTTTCCTATCGATTTTCTCAAGATTTTCATAAAAATGCGCCACTGTTAGGTGTAAAATATGCCACCAAAGTTTGACCTATTTTCCTGTCACTCTGTATACACAGTGATAAGAATTATTCGATAAACGATGAACGATTCGAAATACCCGCGATACTTTGATTCGATCAGTCGAGGATATCGTGTTTTCCTGATTAGAGTGGATAGAATGAGGTCGTTCTTTCGAGAAAATACGGAACGGTGGGACAATTTTTTTGGAATATTTTTCTTGGATAATTCGAGTGTCATGTACGTATATTGTTCTATGCAAAGATTTGTCTTCCAATTTGATCAATATAAAACACATATATATGTATATTAAAATAGAAAATATGTCTATAGAAATATCATGAAGAATTAAATTAAGCACAAATGATAACTTATGATATGATACTTGGAAGAATTGTTCCTTTATGGAAATCAATATTAATGCAATTTTCATGAATGATTTGTAAACCGTACGAAAAGCAACGGAATATTATGCGAAACAGTTTCAAGCGTACTTTATTCGCGTCGGTGAAACGAACACGTGTAACAAACTTATCAATGAAGGAAATAAATGTGTTATCGCTACGTAACATCGCATCCAATTAGTGGTTCAAGCTGTTCAAACAATGTGGCTGCTATTTAAAAACTTTTTGTTCATCGCGTGTACATATGGTTGGTAGGATTTCATGGGGATCTGATGCGATCAATATATACTTTCAATATTACGGGTTTGTCCAGACATTTGGAAAACTTAGAATTCGGGAATTTGAAGATTTGAGAATTTGGTGTTATGAGAATTGGGGGATTTGACAATTTGGGATTTGAGAGTTCGGGGTTTGAGAATTAGGGAATATGAGAAATTGGGAATTTGGGGTTTGAGAATTGGAAAATTTGGGGATTTGAGAATTCGGAGATTTGAGAATTTGGGGATTTGAGAATTTGGGGATTTGAGAATTCGGAGATTTGAAAATTCGGAGATTTGAGAATTCGGAGATTTGAAAATTTGTGGATTTGAGAAATCTGGTATTCAGAAAGTTCCACAATCCTGAAATAATGACAATGCGTATTGATCATCTGATAAAGTCATCGATTCCACGAAACTCCAAAATTCACTCTATCTCGATTGTTCAGGTATCGTATCACGAACCGTGTTATGCGATGCAGATAGTTAAATGGTATCAGAAATATGAAGTATAAATTGTAAGTTAGAATGTCGTATTGAAATTTGATTGTATGTAGGATATGGAAGTTGTACGTACGTAAAGTATCTGAGTATGTAAAAGTTGATTATGTCTGTGTGTGTGTGTGTGTGTGTGGGATAGAAAACGAGAACGATTGCATGTTCGTCTACTTTTCTACGGATTTTCGTTCCCGGTACGAATAACTGTCTAAGTGTAAAACGTGCTACGGTTGTAAAACGGTACAGCGCAAAGTTTCGATTTTTAGGCACAAAAATTACATAAATTAAACTATTATAATGACAGAAGGTAACGAAACAAGCTAATAAATATAAACCGTTCAAAGAGCAACCTTTAAAAACTATTACGCTTGTAAGAAGTGACACAAAACGAATGAAATTATTGCAACAGTATAAAAAACAAGGTAGAAATTTTGTGAGGTGAAATTCGAATTTTCGCGCTACACCGTTCACGAGACGCAGGATATCGTGTGACGGCGATGATCATCGTGAAATATCGAGGATCATCGTGAAACAAGGGCCGACGACGACGACGACAACAGTATTCTAGCTAAACACCGAAGAACATCGAATTTCTTAATGCCTCGTCAATCCCTGCGATCAGTCTGAATCTAATTGACAATGTGTATTACCAGGAAAGTTCGTCTCGCCTCGTCTCAGCGAGCTTTTTCTCGCTCACTTCGTCTCTTGATTCGATTTCGTGTTAATTTAACGCCAAACGTCCACTAATTCAGCTAACGAGTATACATATTCATATACGAGTTTGCGATTACAGAGTTACGATATCGTGCGAGCTGACCAATCTCCATTTTCTGCAGCCTCCATTTTCTTTAACGCTAGAACAACCCGAGACGACAAAATGGTGAATCATAAATTTTTTGATTCGGGATAGAAGTCGAGCAGCATGCTGTTTTATTTATGCTGACGGCGGCGTTTGAGAATTTTGGGATTTGGGGGTTTGAGAATTTAGGGGTTTGAGAATTTAGGGGTTTGAGAATTTGGGGATTTGAGAATTTGGGGGTTTGAGAATTTGGGGATTTGAGAACCTAAACATCTGTGAATTTGGAAATTTGATATGCAGAATTATGCTGACGATGTTCCTAGAATTACTGCTATCCCTCAATCTTAAAAATAGAATACCAATTGAGAAAAATACGTTCAACAAATTACAGTAAACTTGAAATCAACATAGAAAGATATAAAATAATGTTCAATTATTAAGCGTTATAAAAATGCAGTACCACCGTAAGTTGTTCTAGCGTTAATTTCTCTCCGTTACTCTCGCCGATTAGGTTTCCGTGTACCCTATCGAGCATCGTGCTTCCCTAAGGAAAATGGCGACATGGAGACCATAAAATTCGATGATTCCGCATTACCCAATTATGAAACTTACTTGATGAAATTTCAAATTTAGTATTTTAGATGCAACAAAGTTCTATTTACGTTGAAAGTCTTGAATTCGAAACTTTACAGATTTTTCGTATTTCTTATAGAACCGTGGAGCAAACGATATTATATAGAACCACATTGTTATCGTCGTTCCACAAATCACTATTTCCCCAGCGAACCCCAAAATACTCGACAGTGTACACGAACTCATAAAACGTGTTGTTCGATTGTCACCTACGGTGTTGCAACATCGATCGAGCTTATTAACGCTTCGACAGACGAATCGAATATCAAGTGGTTTCCTAACAATTATGTTCGCTGGATTCAACGCGTGGCATAGATTAATCTACGTCCTAGGAGTTTTCATCGTGGAGGCAGTAGCGCGTTTATGTATTCTCGATTGGACACCTACAGGTGCTGTGAACGTTTATACGTTCGATACAAGCGTAGATGGCAAACTTGAAACGAAATCTTCTCCAAACTCTGATAATTTTCAACATAATTTTCGTCGAAAATCAAACGAAACTTCAACGGTACAAGTTACAAGTTATGGAACATTCGCTGTTAACACGTTGACTGCCTTACGCGGTTTGTTCATAACGTCGACATGAATTTTTATTATGCAATACATATTATATTGAAATATTATTTAAACCAGATAAGATTTATAATCGTGTTTAACCCCTTGCCATACGATTTATTTGGCAAGTGTATTACATTATTAGAACAAAGATTATCAAAATGTCTGGTCAATTTTCTAATCAGCGATCTTCGACTTTGCAAATTATACTTTGCGAGGGGTTTATCCTTTCGCATCCATCGGTTTCCCGATGAAACTGTATATTTAATAATTTGTTCCTCAAATACAAATATCTGGCATTTGAATTTTACTTGGTGAAACCATCAAAATTTTTCGAGGACAACTAATTTTTCACGTAAAACCGGGTTTGCATTATCATTATTTATCCATTTTTACCTTATATCAGGATAGTAAACAAAATTTAAGATATATCGCGATTGAGCTATGAGCGTGTCAGAGACAAACTTGTCAAAGTATGGCAATGGGTTAATACATTTTTCGTGGAAAAATATTATAGTGGTCTTATCGAAAAATTGTTCTGTATCGATATTTATCGCAATACCTCTATTTTTGCGTCGATTATTGATGACCCCCGTGGCAGTCAACGTGTCAGAAGGAGCAACAGAAGTGTCTCGATACAATTCTCATCAACGAAACAGCTCGGATAATCGAATTTTTATCAACGAAACAACGACTCGTACAATAATCGAAACGCAGGAAACAGAGAGGACTACAACGCGGAGCGAAAAAGAAAATAAAGAAACGAACAAACAAAAGAAAACTCTCAGACACACATCTTTTATTTCACGTTACAACGATTACATTTATACCGGCGATACTCGGCACCGAATGGCGGAGCCTTCGCTCCACGGAACAAAAAATAAAGATGAAATCATAATCACGGACGAGCACTTCGCTTTTTCTCCTTTTACATCGATTCACGTATTGTCCTGGGCTATTACTTTAATTCGGGTGTCGCTCTTCAACGTACAAGCTGAAGC
Organism: Coelioxys conoideus; assembly: GCA_947623535.1. Lineage (NCBI taxonomy): Eukaryota > Metazoa > Arthropoda > Insecta > Hymenoptera > Megachilidae > Coelioxys > Coelioxys conoideus. The sequence continues at coordinate 1,254,301 of OX392452.1, read as the reverse complement.
CCGAGTGACGCGGCTCTAAAAAGCGATTCGACATCTTGTTTGTTTTTTTTTTTTAAACTCGTTAGTATCACAAGAGTACACCTAGACGCTAATTTTGGTGTTTCAGACAACTCTACGATCGAGGCACGGTGTCCCCGGAACTATCCTAAAACGAAGCCGATTACGCTACAGGTTTTCGTACACAGTCTTCCGTGCTGTTCTATATTTCTCTCCCGTGTATCTGTGTACGTGTATGTGTGTGGGTGGATCTGGTCAAGCTTCCCTATCGCATAATTGTTCTTCCGTTTTTCTGTCGGTTTTTGGTGAGTGCGTTTTGTAACCAGTGCACCGGATATGGCTCATTCACAAGGGAAGCGCACGTTGTTGGGAACGCCGATATGCACAATTAATAGGGGACATAGCGAGCAGAAAATTATGTTCGTATGTCTCGCTTTTCTTCGACGTTCGACAAGTTTTCTAGATTTGTAGACTCGGAAATTTTGGATTTCGGAGACCCAGAGATTTCGAAATTTGAAAATGTTCGAGGCTCAAAATCTCAAAATATTTGAGGTTCAAAATCTCAAAGTATTCGAGGCTCAAAATCTCAAAATATTTGAGGTTCAAAATCTCAAAGTATTCGAGGATCAAAATCTCAAAGTATTTGATGTTCAAAATCTGAAAATATTCAAGCATCAATATCCGACCGGATTCGAGGATCAAAATCTGAAACTATCCAAGCCTCAAAATCTCAATGTATTCGAGGTTCGAAATCCAAAATATCTTAAAACTCTGAAAATCCGAAGCCGACATTTCCATCGACAAAAATTCCCGGATTTTCCAATTCTGCTCCTATTCGAAAACCTATTTACATCGTATTTTGACAAAAACGATAACATCCTCCGTAAATGCTTCGAAGTTAAATCGCATTAGGGTTCCAACTATCGTGCCCTTCCCTTGTCAGATCTACGATTCTCTTGTTTCAGACTGACCTCGACCTTCTACGACCCGCGTTACACGCGCGTTCTCTTACAATTTAATTAACGCCGCTTTTCTCTCGAGGCTCCCGCTCTACCCTAAAAGCAGTCGTTCAGAGGTATACGAAAGTCGAAAATCGTAGAAACGACGCGAGATAGAAAGTGTTCCTGTTACAACGGAAGGAATGCTAACTGGTGCAATTTCGCTACGGTATATAAAAGGACGTTCCTTTATTTTGGTTCTCGTTAAAATCCTTTCCTCGAAACGGTACCGATCGTATCGGCCACTTGAAGGTGCTCAGCTCGATTTATAAAATCCTCTATCAAAACTTGAGCTCGTAATTGTTGTATCCTCTTCGCGAACGATCTTCGAACGTTATCAACGAAACGATGGTTTCTTCGCAAGCAACGGGACCATCGAATCCGTGTAACTCGCGAAAGATCGCGATAGCTCGAGCAGCGTGTTTGCACGGAAGAAATGATCAAAAAGAAAAATCAAACGGTCCACGCGACATAGGAATACTTTGTACAACGACGTTCCCGAAAAACACATCTGTCCGTTCCAAAAAAAAGCCGAGTTTACGACCAACTACGCGCTCGTTAACGCAAACACACTCGGTGTGTCGAATCATGAAGCTCGCATGTACCTACTTAAACGTGCGTTTGTATAACAAAAAACCACCTGGCAAATCTTTGCTCGTTTTGTTGTATTATTTTTATTGTCTGGGTTCGCATAAAGCTCGCATAGAAGAACGGCAAAGCGTAATCGCAACACTTCCCTCAGGCTCTGATCGTACGCAGCAGGACCGTTACGATGGTACAATAGTAATTTCATAGTGTACGGTAGCGTGCAATTTAGGCTTCCGTCGATCGTGGACCAGCGAGGGTCACATCGGTACAGTAGACGACGTTAACGCAAAGATTTGATACAATACCGATAGCAGAGTAGATTGATCGGGTTTACATCGGTACGGTAGTTAGGTTAAATATTGCTATAGCAGTTCATCGAGTACCCGGAAGGATGTAGCTCTTGAAAATGTAAGAAAATGATTCGAGACTTGTAATTTGGTATTTCCGAAATCAAAGAAAGCTGTTGGTAGTTGTTGTTCTACAAAAAATTCTAACGTATCCAGTATACTTTTTTGACCGGTACTTTATCAACATAATCTTAACCTAAGTAGTCATTAAACGTAAATGACCCATCGTTAGCGTCAGCAATTCTACCGATGCAACTCGTGACAGAAGGAAAGAATCTAGAACGATGGGAGACTCCTTCCTCGCCATGAAACTAAAAGAAGCCTACGTTGCACCCAATAACGAAATTATGTACACGCATATTCTATAGCAAAGGGAGAGAAAGAGAGAGCGAAGCGAGGCACAGGCGTGTGTGTTCGTTGTGGTCAATTGAGACACCATAGAGTAAGCACGTTCCACAAAAAATAACAGCCTTTGCAAACGTGTCGCTTTATTTATTTCTTGCTTCTCGCGATGTGTATCTTAGTTTCTCGATCATGTTCTTTATAGTCGTTAATCAAGTGTGTCAACCTCGAATAAAATACGAACTCTCCATTTTCTTTAAAGCTACTTATGTTCTCAGATCCTAGATTTCGTTTTCTTTTCTTTCGTTTTTATTATTATTATTATTATTATTAGTATTATTATTATTATTATTACATCGTATCGTAACGTATCTGCTGTTGAATCGTATGTGTACAGAATGTGTGTGTATTACATCGGTAGCCAGAGCGTGTGTTCGTTCGGGATATCTGCGTGTTGACGAGCTACACAAACAGTGTCTTCTGCAACGATGAGTAGTTTCCTTGTTTATTCTTTATTTATTTTTTTTTTAGTTTTTAGATTTTTTCTTTGCTTTTAGCATAGTATCGTATATACCGGTTTTTGCAGTTTCATTAAAATTAATCTTTTTACCGTTAACACGATTTTCGTAATATATATATTTACATTCATCTATCTACATTATCTACACATCAACAAACACGGTTAGTTTAGCATTCTCGTAGTGTCGTGTTGTATCGTGGTTTTGTTTTCTATGTTTTATTTTTTTGTAATCAATATTCATCATCATCATCATCATCATCATCATCATCATCATCATCATCATCATCATCATCATTATCATCATCATCGTTCGTGGTTCTCTGTCTTTCATTTTATTCTCCCGCGTACTCTCCACGTTTTCGAGGAGAGACGTTTCACGATCATCTCATTCATACACTCTCCGCTCATTCTCTCTGTAACTCGCGATCATCGATCGTGTCAATGATCATAAAATCTTCGTCAAAACGCGACGTACCATTATTATCAGAATCATCGTTATCGATACAATTAATAATTATTATCGTAACCATACTCGCGACTAGTTCGAAGGCAACGCCACGTAATCTTCGCGTACAAACAAATTCTTCGCCGATCGTGGCCGATCCTTCGACTTGACCTTCTCTTATTTTCTTTACTTTCGAACTCGGATAAAAACGAGCAATAACTCATTTAACGAAAAACACAGTCGTGTATATATCTATATATATGCGCGCGCTTGTATGTATACATATAAAAAAATAAAATAAATACGGCAACTTAAAAAAAGAGGAAAAAAAAAAACAAATAGGACGATCAAACAACGTGTCGATCAGTTTAATTGTAAGTCCATGGCTCCTTCGAATTCCGTCTTCACTATTCTTCATCGTCCTCCTCCGTTCGTTCTGATCATCCCGCGGCCAACTTCGTCGTCTTTCTTCTTCTCCATCTTTTTGTACACAAATCGACGATCCGGTAGTTTTCCAAGGATACGCGTCGGGTGTGTTGTAGGATCTTTTTATCGACGGTAACCGGTGAGATAAGAATCCCGTTATACGTATTTAATCTCCTCGGGTAAAATGTCTGTCAGAAACGGTAGTAGCCTTCCTGCGTGATCGTCTCCCGTGGACGAAGACAATGCGTCCGCACGCGAGACTATTTCATGATTCAGGTCGAATTAGGCTGCGGCGGGGGCGAATTCGTGGACAACGCGAACAAGGCCGTGTCCTATATGAACGCCCAGCATTCCAGCGTCTTCACCACGAAGTCCTCCCTCGGGGCAAGTGGCTCGTTCCCGTACGTGCTGCAGGACTGTGTCCTACCCTGGTACAGGTCGCCGTCCAGCCACAATCCGAATCTGCCACTGTACAATAACAAAGTCTCATATTAGTCGGTGCATACATATTTTTAAGTTTCTTAATATATACGTATATACACAGCGTGACTCGTCTAAGAAAAACCACCTGAATAATTTCTACATTTTTAGAGATAGGAAGTTACAACAGCAAGAATAATAACGTAAGCAACGAAACAAAAGTATACTTACTCTCCAGCGCCGATGGCGAGGCTCTCGTTGTTTCCCTTGATGAAATACAAATTATCCCCGGTCCAGTTGAAAGCCTGGAACCTGGGTGTGAACCTGAAGAGCAGGGACTCGCCCGTGCCATAGAAATGGTCGCTCACGTGCAGAGCGCAGGAGGTCAACGCGCCGAATACCTGAAATCGAACGAAAGGACCTCAATAAGTGTATTCATTTATGTTTCATCGTTTGTTTGTTTATTTTTCAACTTCATTTTCAACTTCAAAATAATTGTGCATTACACGTCGGTAATTTTAGTGTAAAAAATAATCGACGTCGACGGAGAAAAAATGGTAACTCACGTTTCCTTCGGTGTCCTCGATCACCAATAGAATGGGGCTCTCGATCTTGGCCATCTTCCTGTACATGCTGTTCAGACTGAAACCGTGTTGGCTGGTGCTGAAGACCAGGGTCCAGAGATAGCCCTCCGCCCTGGCGGGTAAATGTCGGCAGAGATGTTCCCTGTGCTCGTCGCTGAGGATCTCCGTGGTACCCACAAGGTCTGGTACTATGATGTCGTTGTCCAACGAGACGGCACTGTTCGCGTAAAGTGCTCGTCTGAGCTCCTCGCTCATAGACAGTACCTGTAATCGTCGAACGACCATGTTATTTCACTTTCAACGTTCGGAACGAGGTCGTGGAACACTTCGGTATCGTGTTTCGGTATTGACATTTAGAGAACGAGATTCACCGATCTCTCAGATTTTTTTTATAAAAATTCACTTTCCAAGGTTATCTGTAGACATTAGATATCGGTCTGTTACATTCGTCAAGGATGAACCACTATTGCGATCATTTAGACGATATTAATTTGGACCAATGTAATCGCACGTGATTGTAACAATTATAATAATAATCTTCGATTTATGATCAATGTCATAGAAAAGTGAGTTTACAATGCCTTTCAAATGTGATCCGTGATCATTGGTCGATATCGATATGGATCAGTTACATCTGTCAAGGATGAACCTTTGTTGAGATCATTTTGACGATAGTAATTTGAACAATTTAATAGTACGTAATAGTAACAGTGATGACGATAATAATAATATGTATTAGTAATCCTCGATTTACGATCAGTATCGTCGAAAAGCGAGTACAAAATGGAGTCTCGGTGATCTCGTTGTGTTGCACAGATAACAGGCTACGATATATCGAAGAAGTTACTGTTTGGTTGCAAACTAGAGGGATCTCATTAATATCTAAACCTAAGTACTACGTCTACCACAGCTAACACACACTACTACGCATTCAAGTGTGCTGTTGTAATTGTAGACGTTTTGTTTTGCAATGTTTGAAGAAGCTTCGTGTCTCACCAGCGCAGCAAGTGTTATGAATATTTAATTCGGGGAAAGAAATGCGTCGTTCTTCTACGCGTCTCGCATATTAACGACGCTCGTTAAATGCAATTCCGTCCACCTTGACCTTTCTACGACCACCCCATGAAAATCAACCAAAATATCGCCATGGATTCCGTAAAGACGTCGGTCCGCGGATCCTTTCGGAATAGACAAGAATTTCTGCTACGAGACTGAATACGAGAGAGGACGAGTCCAAATATAGAATTCCTGCCTTTCACATTCGCAGATTCTGTTAAATGACGCACGGTATCTACGATAATATTATCTTTCGTCGTTACCATATAATTCACCCTTCGTTGCGTCTCGTTAACATCATTCGTTGTTTATTAACGCTGGATTTACGGGAAATAAATGTTGCTTATCAATACTGGATTTACGGGCATGTTTCTTATTTTCAATCGGAGACACTATCGAGAAACTTTTATCAAGGTGTATGTTAACTTCTGTCAAGATAAGGGATCATTTCATAAACCAGTTTACGTATCACTATTTATTTTCTTTTCTATTTCAGTTTTCATTAAAAATTAATCGTCTATTATATATGTCCCATATGTGCACCCATATGTAGACCTATATGCATCAATTAAAAAAACTCCTGGTACGAAAATTTGAACATCACCCATATATTGACTCATACATGGTCCCATATGTGGACTCATATGTAGACCCATATGTGGACCCATATGAGGATCCATATGTGAACTTATATGTATTAATCGAACAAAGTGTCGGTAATATCGGTGATAGATTCGTACGAAAGTTGAAGCATCACCCATATGTGGACTAATACGTGGACCCACACGCGGACAATACGGCGATCAAAGCGTTAAACGCGTGTCTAATTGACCGACAGGAAAATTTCCATGGCACGCATATCATCGGCTTACGAGCTGAAACCTTGCCATCCACCGTCAACTCTGTTATGTAAATGTTGTAATATTAATGGATGAGATGCAAAGCCGTAATGGAGCAACAGGATGGTATGTCGGTGCACACCGTAAATCCCATGAGAGACGATCGCGTGAAATTGTTATCGTTCAAGGCAGCTGTGCGCAAATGTGATTTACCGAGTGTTTGCATCTGGATCGATGAATAGCGGAATAACAACGGACACGCGCGTGGATAATCGGCTCTTATAGTTATGCGTAATTTGTTGGTCAGTGTCCTTGGTATTAGCAGGAAATCTTCGAATATCACCGACAACAGTCTCATCGTGTTTTTATTCGGCTCTTCACCGTTTTTTTATCCCGGTTTCTAGTTGTCTTTTTACATGTTAATGCAGTTTTTCGCGCATTCGTTACCTTTATACCCTCTGTTGTGTATCGACTATGTCGTTTTTGTTATATCTTTCTTTTTTTTACTAAAATTTACTAGTTACATTTTTAATGGAGTCGTTTATATTATAATTCTGTGCTTTGAAGCACGTGCTATTCGATTATAATTCGTTACAATTATGATTATAATTTGACTGCGAACGATTCGGGATTCTGGTGATTCTCGTACTCGGGAAAGGGTGAATCGATTTGTCGGAAATCTCGAAGATTCGAAACTAGAAGATCGCATCGAAATTCGCAGAAACCGTGACGGCACGAATTAATTAACGAGTTATTTAATGCGAGTACTTGCAAGCAAGTTCGTTCCGGTTCTTATGCGAAGCGAATTGAATTGAAGCGAGGTCGCGTCAATTAAGCCGTTCTTCGTCGAGCGAACGATCTGAGGAGCCAATCAAAGACGAAGAAAAAAACCGGGTCTTCGAAGCGAATTACCAACGCGAGAACGCGTTTCGTTTACGAAAATGAAAAAAAAAAAAAAAAATATTAGAACCGACCAAAATAATTGAAAATTATCTTCAGATATTAGAAATTACCGTGATATAAAAATTATTAAGAAACAAGAAGAAATTCGGTATCGGTATCGTAATCGTAATCACAAAGCAGTGTAGTAGCTTGGTAAGAGTTAAGTTACGTTCATTAATCAACATTGCAAATGAACTTTAATAAATATTAACAAGATATGAATTGCATTAATTGCAATTTTTATTAGCATTAATTGTAATTGATATTTCAATTGTAAATTAGACTTACGAGTAAATTAGAAACTAGCCACCCAAATATGACTAGTTTGAAGAATATATCCTGTAATAAAACCGAGAGCGGGAGGACATACGAGTAATTTGAGTGAGTAGACAGTACATCAGGAAATATGTCTAGAAGTAGACAGAGGACCTACGAATACATTGAACTGTAAACAGTACAATCTAAAGTAAATCAGAGAGCAGATATACGATCTGTGAGTAGACCAAAGAATAGACAGAGGATCAATGAGTAGACTAAAGAGTAGAAAGAAAGTCCATGATTAGACCAAAGAATAGACAGAGGATCAATGAGTAGACCAAAAAGTAGAGCGTATGATCCAAAATAAATTGGAGAGTAGATAAAGGACCTATGAGTAGAATGTGGAACAGACAGAAAATTGCTGAGTAGATCCAAAGAGTGGACACAAAACTGAACAGCAAATCGAAAGCGGAGTTTGGCATATGGGATTTTGACAATCTGTTACGGCGTAGAGTAAAGCAGAACGGGAATAAAACAGAAAACGATTACAAAATAGTGAAAGTCGCGATAGAAAGTAACGGAGTAAAGGTTAAATAAGCGAGGATAGGAAAGTAGACGGTAAATCAACGAACAGAAACAGATTGACCAACGTGAATCCGCATTTTCGTTGCACATGGATGAACAACAGCAAAGGCTGAACGATCATCATTGTTTGAACGACGTTGACACAACACCGTGCGATGTACGATTTAAAATTTAAATTCGTCGTCCAGGTCGATCCGCTTATTTCACGCGGATCGATCGATCGATCGATGGCATAACAAGATTTCTGCACCGCGAAGACAAAACCTCTGCAACGGCACACGATCACCGAGGTCGTCGCAGCAATCGAGATGCACACCCGAGAGAAAGAGGATACATGCTCGATATGACGTGTTCGCGAGAACGCAAGGTCTTGTTTTCGCTCTTTCGCAATGTTTATCTCGTGATGGCCTAATTACCAATTTTTGGTAGCTACCGTTACCGACAGGTTCGATGCTCTGATCGCAAGGTCACTTGGAAACTTGTTATCGATACATGAACATTTACTAATTTATAGATCACCTAATTTTTGTGCTTGCAAATTCTAAATATTTTATAATTGAAAATCTCCAAATTTCAAACACTGCAAAGCCTCCAATTCCCAAATTCTCAAATCTTCCCATTTTCAAATCCTCCAATTCTCGAATCCCCCAATTCCCAAATCTCGAAATTCTCAAATCCCCCAATACCCAAATTTGCAAATTGCAATACCCCAAATCTCAAAAATTGCCAATCCCCAGCTTTTCAACATTCGAATTTCCCAAATTTCTAAAATACCATATTGTTATTATCCAACCTCTACGTATTCGTATTCCAAAAAAGATACTACATTCTCTTCTGCGACGGACAAAAAGAATGAAGATTTATGCCGCTTTTGTCACGAGTTCGAAATAAACATAGAACACTAATAAAAAATAAAACATCGTCCGAATAGATAACCATATTATTTGCTGCAACGTGTTCCGATATAAATTATCGCGCAATAATACTTTCTTTATCGCCCCTCCGTGGAAAAAACACGCAATTAATTCTAATAATAAATAGTAGCGTCGCAGTGATCACTTTCTGAATGCCATCCTCGGTTTCATGGATTCCATGGACAACCACGACCCTAAATTCCGCACACGTATTTTCCTTAAACCTTATTTTTAACCGGGCTTTGTTTCTTTCCAATTCCGAAGGTCGTCTTAAATTAACATCGCCAAGATTTTTCCTCAAGAAATCGAGGAAACACGTGATCCTCCTACCTTACCGATTTATTCGGATTGCATATGATCTATCTTTCGATTTAGTGGACATATATGTGATCACCTTTTGATTTATTGGGGATGTATATGATCTATCTTGTGATCTATTGGTGATGTATGTGATATATCTTTTGATCTATTGAGAGTGCACATAATGTATCCTTCGATTTATCGGGAATGCATACGATGTATCTATCGAATTATTGGGAACGTATGCAATCTATTTTTCGAATGATTGGATCCTTCTCAAAAATAAAACAATTCTGTCATATTGTAACATAAATTACTGATCGTATTGTTTCGGTAACACAAACCGGTTACCATAACCCAAGTAAAAAATAATGAGCCGCGCGAAACGAACAGAAAACATCCTGTAAAAGGACAAAATTCACTGTCTCACCGAGAGCATCCTGGACGAGTGTTGAAATACGTAATTAAGGGTGGGACGTGTATCCACGAACATGATTCATAGATAAAATTCTCCGTAAAGAAATGTTACTACTCCGAATCCTTATTATCGGTGTCAACTTCGCGGATGCTTGATTTCCGATCGCAACAAATTCCGTGCAATCTTCCGGCGTTCGTGTAGCGATAGATTCTCACTGTGTTTCAATAATTTATTGTCAATTTACGATCACAAATTTGTTCTCCCGATTTCGAGTTTTAGGTACATAATTACAACGATCGATATAGCGAACCTCGATTACTGTACACACCGACTCCTTATATCGAATTTGCAAATTTCCAACGATAAAGATTTGTGAACATTTGTCGGACAAGAACTTTTTCGAAGAAAATTTGTTTTTTTTTTTTTTTTAAAGAACGTCGAAGAAAATTTGTCTTTTTTTTTTAAAGAACGGCGAAGGAAATTTGTTTTCCGAATATCGAACGATCCGATCGATTCGAGGAGTCGTTCGGTACTGCGAGAACGAGCTTTCAAACGCGATCTGTTCGCGAACGGCCATCGGGATCTGTGAAAAGAAAAAAAAGGAATCCTTTCGACGGTCAGTTTCTTTCTTCCCTGGTCGTTTTAATGTCAAGTACGAGCGAATTACGAGCGGGGTACCTCTCGAGGGACTCGAAACGGCCTCGACGGTATTATTATTGATCGTCCTTCGTTGCAACTCGGTTGACATTGCAGCGAACTTCATAAATCTAGCGATTTTTATCGAAATTTTCAGCGAGGTATAGTACTTTGCCCTGTCTCGTTCGCGAATGTTGGAATAATACCATTTAGTCGGTACAAGAATGAATCTTTACATTGAGAGACTTTCTATATCGAACTGAAGGCCTAACTCGTACCAGATTTAAGCATTTAGAGTAATAGATATATTGAGTAATGAACATAAGCCAGGTAATAAACAGATGAGTGAGAAAGTAGGTACAAATTAATGTCCGTAGAGACAAAATAAATATTAAATAATCAATACTGTAAGAAATGATGTTGATTTAATAAAACTACAACGCTTCAAAAGCTATAAAAATGTCCGGAAGTCGGGAAAGGTTAAGCAGGCTCTTCTGTTACGTTTCGACAAGTTTTATAATTTAAAATAGCACTTTGTAATTGAAATATAATAAAAAAAATATAATTTAATTTAATTATATTTCAATTGTAATTTAATTATATTTCAATTGTAATTTAATTATATTTCAATTGTAACTAAATTACATTTCAATTATAATTTAATGTAATTTCAATTAAATTTGTAAGACGGTGATTCGACCTGTTCGATGGTTTTGGGCGTTGAAGAACCGCGTGGTGTTTCGCGCGTGGTTTAAGAAACATGGACGCAGCGAGAAAGGAAAAATTACGAAATCAAACAATCGCGGCGTTTACAAACAACGATTACATAATCGTAGTTCGCCGTAGCATTTAATGAATGACTATAAATATGGCAATTCGAAAGATGTTTGTAGAATTCTTCGACGGAATCGATTGGATGCCGCGAGCGCGAGTTATCGTTCGGCTGATAGATCGATCGCGTTCGTCGATCGTTTTCTGTTCTCTTCTCATCCTCTCCTCATCGATTTCAGCGAATGCGAGTTATCGATGTAGCAACATCGATCACCGATGATCAAAGTTAATGGAAAGATGATAGTTTCATTAGCACCAATATTAGGTAGCTTTCTGCCAGTAAGTTTCTGGCAAATATTAATGTCTGTCAATGTTTCTATACTTTGCATTTATCGATTTTGTTCGCGATTTTCATCGATACATTAAATTACGTGTTCGTCGATAATCTTACGACCCTTGTTAATCTCGCGATTTGTTAATATCACGGATTAATATTTACTCATTCCACATTAATTTTTATCGATATTATTTTATGTTTAGCAACGATCTTTAACTCTGCTGTATTCACCGATTTTCGTCGATTTTCAAGAAACGTTTCGTTACACGCAATTCAAATGGGGAACTAATTTTTATGAAATTATTTTTCTATGATTAATCCCCAATATATCACGTGTACAATACTATAAATTTAGTTAAAGATTATTCATTTAAAATTGTTTAAAAGTTTGATGAATGTTTTTTGGAATTATTATTTTTCTATTATCAATCATCGACATCGTCTATTTCATCATGTTCCAATATCACGTGTGTAACACTATAAATTTAGTCAAAAGATGTTCATCTAAAATTGTTCGAAGGTTCGATGAATTTTCTTGAAGTTATTTATTTAATTAAATGGTGAACGCGTGTCGCCACTCGAGCGCAAAGGGTTAATTCATCTCGCGTCGGAGACCGAGTCATTTTTCGTTTAATAATTTTTGCTGTTTTTCCGCGGCACGATCGGTCCTCTTCCCATCGGAGAGACATCTTCTCGAGCTCGGCCCTTCGCACAGAAGCACGTACGCGATAAAATACGATTTATACGTTGATTGCATAACTCGTGGCGGAGATTGGTCGGTGTTTTATCGAGCGGGGCCGGATTCTGTGAAAGGTGGACCTAGGCGCGGCCAAGGACCGGTATTGCGAGTAAACAACCGTGTAGAAATTTTATTTTTCTATTCACGGTGTGCAGCGAATGCACGCTCATCCCTCTCGAACACCCTTGTTTCGATATTGCGACAGGATATAATTTTCCGTCACTTCCGCCCCTGTTCGGCAACCCAAAACCTTTTTAACCCTTTGACATTGAGACATTGAAATGTATTAGCCGTTATTCGGTGTAGACTCATTGCAGCGAAATTTTTTTTAGAAATGTACTGGATTGTCATTTCGTTTCTTCCTAACAGGCTTGCTTGTGAAGAAGTTCAAAATGGAAAGTGAAAATATGAGATATCACATATTCAAGCAACAATAAATATCGATCATTTTGCAAATATATTATGTTCCACAATTTCTACAAATTTATATAGACGCAGTATCATTATAATACTTTACTTGGTCCCAAAACTATGATATATAATAAGGGTTAACCCTTTGCACTCGAAGGTACTTTCATTCGCATGAGATAGCATCTCTTAAAAGTTTCTAGTCTATTATGATGAATTGTTTCGAAGTTACTATCACCATATTATTAATTGTCACTAATAGCTGTTTCGTTGTGTTTATACTACGACGTGCAACACTATGAACAGTGCAAAGGGTTAATTGAAAATTTCTCAAATTTCGAACACGTTTCGAACGGGTCTCAGATCAGCTCAAATCGTTTCCGAGACAACGTTTCTCGATAATCGAATTGCTCGCATTTCGTTCACCTTTGCTCGCTCATAATTATCTCTTTTTGTGTCGCTCGAAGAATCTCGCGAGATTTTTTTCACGAAGAATGACGTGAAAGCACTTACGAATACGAAAGAATGCAATTTACCAACACGCCGTTATATTCTTTGTATTTAAATCGTCGCGGTTAAATGTTAACAGATGCTAATGTCATGTTAAAACCTGATTAACCGAAGCTGCCAATTGGAATTGCAAACCGGGAAAATCGCGTACGATAATTTTTGCAAATCCGCGATAACGCGATTGATGAGTTGCGCAAACAAATCATGATTGTGTCCATAGTTTTTCTTTCGGCGAACGGAAAAAATCCGCGAAGGCATCGAATTATAATTGCGAGGGACGTTCAATAAAATATATATATATAAATAATTGCTTACTTTTTTCCTGACATTTTCTATATTGTATAAATTATACATTTATATCCGACATTTATACATTTACATAATTACACATGCATATATATGTATATATATTTATAAATTTATTTTTTATAGACTTTCAATGTATTGTAAACATAAATGTATAATTTATATGTATAATATAGATGTATGAATATATATTACACGTATAAACTATAAATTTATTATACATAGTAAATCTATAAAAAATAAATTTGTAAATGTATACGAATCTATACATTGTATATGTACACACATGTATTCATTTCAACCCCCATTATTTTTCTGCGATGTTCACTTCAATATCATTTTGAATGGACACATCTGTGTATATACTACCGACTACCATTTTATCTATATTGTTCGTTAAAGATTGAATTATCGAACGTTCGAGCTAATTCACGAACGACCGAGTATCGAAAAATTTACGTTATACTACATAGTGTTCGAGACTTTCCCGACAAGTTCACCACCGTACTGAAAATATCTCGGAATTTCAACAAACATCCCTTTCGTGGATCCGATATTCGATTGCACCGAAAAAGATCCCACCGAAAATCGAGCTTACAGAAACCGTCCGAAAATAAACTCCCACAAGCGGTACATATTAATAACCCACGAGACGACGAGCATCGAGGAGCATCCCCTCGTTAAAAACGCGACCGATATATCGTACCGGACGCGAGCGTCTATTTACCTTCGTCCTCTGCTTGAGAAACTTCGAGATTTTGGCGATGGGGTTGGGAATTTTTGGCTTCGGCATATTGCTGACTAGATTCTTACGCGATCGACGAAACTTCGTTCTTCCTTCACGATATGATCGTTTCAATTCGATTTTTCTCGACGCGAACCGATTTACATTCTCTGTTTTGCGCTCGAACGTATCGCCGCGCGAACCTTTCTAGAAACGTGCAGAAACGGCGCCACGAGTGTCCGTCACGGTGCGTTAACCGCGAAATTTATTTTCGAAAACGCGACACGCACGACGAACGATCGACTTTTCTCTCGCGACGTCGGGGTAATTACACGCGGTGTAAAGAGTTGGAAAGTCGTTCCAAGAGCGGTGCGACTTGAAATCTGTATTATAGCAAACTTGGAATTTTAGCGAACGGCAGGACGCGAAATGGATACCTCACCTCGCGAGGACCGAAGCAACACTGACTGGTTGACCGCGATTACGGGGTGAGTCTAATAGGCGATCCTGCGACGCGACGCGCATCCCGGTTTGCGCAGCACGTGCTACGCGGGCTGCGTGCGCAGCTTTTTTCGCGGAACGCGCGCTTTCGTGGAACCGCGCCAAATGTTCGCCTATTTCGGATCCCCGGTCGTAAATCCCTTTTATCGTCGATCAAATTAAATATATCCCTGCCGCGATGGTTGGTTCTTCACTGGCGGAAACATCGATGCTCTCTCGAGCGCGTTAAAATCGCGAGAAGATCGAATAGTTCGAATTTAAGATCACCGCGATGCTCAAGTCGAGAACAGGTGAAACAGCGGCGTTAAAAATGTTGCCTTGATAGTAGATCGGCTTATAACGAGAGGCTGCGAGAGAATTTCACGCAAACGGTCTCGAGCATCCGCGAGCAGGGAACGTGACCGGCATAACGTGCATGCGGTCACGTCCGCATCAAATGCAATACTAATTAATACATGCGCCAAATACGATAATTCCTCGTCGACTTTTCGCTACGGGCACGTATCATTTACTGTGCTCTTTGATTATTTGTAAACCAGTCGATCCGACGATCACGGTCGCGTGGATCTCGTTGGAAAATCCACGCGCGATTATTATTTTTCTGGGTCATTAACTGCCTCGGCCCGATTTAGCGAGGAGAGAACCGATTCTCGAGCTGATTTATAGAGTCTAGTAATTACTAACGCGGGATTTCCAGATTCGAAACTCCATTTTATGAAGGAAATAATTTCTTGTTTTATTTCTTAACTCGAAATAAATAAAAACTTTGTTTTGTTTAATAACAGTGTCTCTCATTGCCGTAATTCATTTTTGTAAATCATTAATAATCCAACAGACTCGCGATCTAAAGGTCCCGGGTTCGAGTCCAGGTCCCACATATTTTTCTATATTCCCACATTATTGTTAACCCTTTAGGGAACATCGACGCTTACGATATTTGGACTATCCATTTGCCGAAGCGATTAACCGTAATAAAACAACGCTCTTTGCGGTATAATTCGTAAAAATTCCACGAAGCAGAGTTTTTATCGCCTTGTCCCGTGAATGGCTGGTTCAATGGGCGTGCTCTGTCGTCATCGTTAAGGAAAACAATGCGAACCGAATAATGAAAATCATACGCGATTATTTGCCGTTTTAATTAGCGAACTCTTCGCTAAATCAACAAACATCGTGTTTTCATGCTCTCAATTATACAGGATGAGTCACTTGAGCTCGTTGCAAGATGGTTCAATGGCAGAGTATCACCGTCGAATTCGCTGCGAGTATTCTGCATCTCCGAACGCGATTCTATTCGTGCAACAATCGGCTCCGAGAGTTTTCCGCGTGAGCGATTCTTCCTCGTGCTTCCGGTTTTCGTTTTGCACGTCGCGGTATCGATATTTTCTCTATTAATAGCTCGTCGCTGAAAGCTTCGTTCGCGCGAGGTCAAAGATCAGCGAAGAATCGTCGAAAGCTGCCAACGAACGAATCATCGTGTCCGCTCGTGTTTATCGATCCTAAGCTCAGTTCGTTTTTTTCCATTGAAAAAATTTCGATGGAATTTTTTCGAATTATTGATCCTGTCCCTCGTTTATGTTTGGTCGACTTTTATTTCGTGCGGAAGGTTCCGTTGATCGGGAATCAACCTTTTGAATTTTAAATAAATAACTTTCGAGTTTATTTAAATTTATTTATTAAAAATTGATTTATTATAGTGTATTTATTAAAATGTATTTATTTAAACTTATTTATTAAAAATGTATTTATTAAAATGTGGTTGTTAAAATTTATTTATTCAAATGTGTTTATTAAAATTTATCTATTGAAACTTGTTTATTAAAAATGTATTTATTCAAACGTATGTATTAGAATTTATTTATGGAAATTATTTATTAAAAGTTTATTTATTGAAATGAGTTTATTAAAATTCATTTCATTTATTTCGATAAATAAAATTTATTATTTAAATTTATTAGTCATTATTTATAAACCAATAAATAACTTTTAGCTGAATATATAGTATTGTACGCATAATGTTTGAACATTGCGAAACAGACAATATCGGCGATTAACACTTTGCATTCGAACTGCGACTCGCATTCGTCATTTGGTCCAATAGAACGAATTGAACAAATATTTTTTAACGAAATCTATGGTATACATGTGACGTTCAACGATACTCCATCGACGTATAACGCACAATTACATTGTAGCTGATAATGAAGTTGAAAAATATACGAGTAAACGATATAACATAAATCAGTAGACATATTAATTCCTTATTTTGATGAGAATCACCGTGGACTTCGAAAAAATCATCTCAACAAATTTTATCATTTAAAATAGGAAATCTGTAAAACGATCATATGATCTGTTTGGTAAATTTGGCGTTAATATAGTGAAATGGGTGACAGTGACAATATTAATAATAAAAAATAATGATTTCAAAAGAATTGAACAAATTTTTTAGTTAGAAAGTTTTCAAGATACCACGCACAAATAGAAATGCTTTGAAGTGCAGAGGGTTAATGTACTCGTGCCACGACTCACGTTCGCCACTCGATTTGATGCAAGTATTTAAAATAAATAGCTTTTAACTAAATTTATAGTTCAAGAGATAGAAAGAAGATAGAAACAGATAATATTAGCGATTCCTAATAGGAAAATAATATTTTTAAAAAATTCATCAAACTTTCGAACAATTTTAAATGAATAACCTTTGACTAAATTTATAGTATCATACATGCGATGCTTGAACACGGTGAAACAGACAATATTAGCGATTAACGACAGAAACTAAATGATTCGAAAAAAAAAATTCATTAATCCTTACAATTAAAAATTTGTACAATTGCTATTTGCCGACAGATTGAAGAAATAGTATGCCACCAGGTTAAGCATTAAATCACCACCCGTTATATGGCTAACTGCTACCCACGATAGTTCCCTACTGTTATATGGCAATATAAGTAGAGTCCAGTTCCCTCTCTATTTAGTTCCCTCAGAATGGTCCTCAGACTTCGACGAAAATATTTTTTTAAAACATTCAGGACAATTCGTAGCATGATCTTCGAGTGTTCGAGAAGCACCGATTATCGTGTCTAACAATGTTTGTAGCGTACAATTGTGCGTGGGTTGTACAGTACACGCACAGAAACGCTACTTATTGCTTAAAGCGTGTTTCATAGTATCAACGTTCGCGAAAATTCGCGATCTCGCGCCAGGAGCGAAAGTCTCGTTAGATCAGTACTTATTTACGGACCTCTGCAAATCTGCGGCACGCACAGGATCGACACTTTCGTGTTCTAATTTTGTTCTCGGGATATTCGCGGCGGCACGCGATCTAGTATACAGGGTGAATCACGAATCGTGACCGGGAGAAGTTACTCCGTTATTAGCAGTCCGATAGAAAATATTCTTATCGGCTTTCGCTTGGTTTTAACGAGACTACGATGAATTATATCGCAACTCCCGTTTTTTATGTCCTTTCAAGGCTGCCTTATATTTTGCAAATAAACATGTAATTTTATTTACGCCTATCTGTTAGGGAATTTCAAGACGAATTGAATAAACGTATTGTTTCATTACTAGATCGAAAAGAAACGCATAATCAATACCATTTTTATTGCATTTTGTAGACACTTTCAGTAATAATAGATAGTTTGTGAACATATATGTTCAGACAAAAGTAAAGTAAAAATTGCAGTGAAATAATGGTAGTAGAAACGAATGAATAGATACATGTTACATATAGATTTGTATATATTTATAAATTTTTCATAGATCTACAATGCAGTTATACAAAATAGAAAATTTTGTTTCTTTTCTTTTTCTGAATTTTTCAAATATCACTGCGTCATTTGATTTTTTGAGGGATATTTATAATGCCGCGAACATATCGGCATCGGTTAAATCCATGCAAAAGCCGATAAAAATATTTTCGATCGAACCACCAATAACGGATCAATTTCCGCTGTTCACCATTCGTGATTCATCCTGTATAAATCGGTTGGTCCGCATAGAAATCGTTAACCGGTGAATCCTAGTTTCGGGGCAGATAGCGACTTCGAGGGTAAATAACAGGCGCGTAATAATCAGGATTTTTACCATCTGTCGGGAAAAATGGAGATAATAGCGCTGGTTCAGGTTTTCCGTATGGTGTACGTGATCGAGTCGTGTCACGTACGCATCGAAACGGACAATGAAGCGAATTACTCGGAGACCCCTCGCTGCGTTCTGTACATTTATCCTCAACCCCCCGGTTTATATTGCTATACCTGTTCAAACAATATACAGGAGAAAATATACAGAGGTCCGGTGTTTCGCAGAACATTCGTCGATTTTTCGAACGGGGTGGAAAATTTTGGAAATTCGCTCGCGGTTTACTTTGTTCATGCTTAATCATCATCGCTCGGTCGAACGTCGGCCGTGTTTCACTGACGACTCCATGCACTGGCGACTCACATTTGGCCTAATAATTTTTTGTCCCATAAGTTTCTTCCCTTTTTGATGTAATATAAAAACGCACTTCGAGGAATATTTTGCAAGAAATCAAGGAGTAAATTATATGTACTGAGGGACGAAGAAAACAATGAATTTCCAAGATATTGCTTGAACTTTTTACAAGTTGAAATTTTTAGTTTAACCTTTTTAACTATTAGTTAAAGTTTAAGTTTAACTATTAACCGTTTTCCTAAATGCAGTAAAAATGACCTGTTCCGCAAATTTGGTAGTGAAAGTTTTAACTCGCGCGCGAGCAAAACAAAAAGAACATTTTCTTAAACCCGAGTTAACACGGACGAGTGCGTCAGTAGGTTAAAAAATCGGTGGGTTGGTCGAAGAAATGACGCGTGTCGCGATATTACGAGTTCGTAGAAAAACTGGTTCTTCTCCGGTGAAGTCGTTTCATGCTAAAAATAGGTAGACTTAGGCGCGGTATTATCTTTTCCATCGGACCATCCGATCGTAGATCCAACAGAATGATACAGGTTAGATCGCGGTATCAGAAAACGAGAAAATAGCGACGTAGGATCGAATGGAAATCGATCGATAGAGAGAAGGGGAACATGGAGGAGAATGTGAGGGGATGATCGAGGAGAGTGTAAGGGGATGATCGACGAAAGGAAAAGTCGCGAAACGGGTTCGCGAATGTCGGAATATGTCCGTGGGTCTAAAATGGCGTGCAACAGATGGAAAAGAACCGGTCGGAGGAATGTATTGTTTACTCTGGCGGAGGCAGGCAGCGCGTTACACATGTTGGCGCCTCGCTGCTCGCTCGCGGGGCAATTTTAGCAAAACCCCACCCTGCTTCTAATGGAACACGACCGACGTCGGAATCCGTTGGCACGACGCCGAAAAGACCGCGAAGGTTAAAGATTCCGAGACCGAGATGATCGAAAGCGAAATTACTCGAAACAACGGAAACGTGTTTCCTCTCCTCGTGTTTTTTGTAATAACTTTTCAAGAAAATTTGTAGCTTTCCTTGCTCGTCGATTTTATACGATGATACCGTGTTATGCCGATCGTATCCGATATTATTATGTTATGGAGATTATAACTGATGCTATTATGCTATGTCGATTATATCTGATGCTATTATGCTACGAATACCCAGATCTGAATATTCTCGTCGTCGAATATCGCCAGATCCTAACATTCTCGTTGTCGACTATCCAGAACGCACACGCGAGTGCAACGAAACTCGCGTTTCGATCGTCCCTAATCAAATTTTCAGACGCGACCCACGCGCGTGCGGAACTGAATGAGGCGTAATTTTAACCTAACCGCGACAACGGTTCGCGAAGATACGATAAATAAAACGGGATCATTGCTCGTCCGACGCGGAACAACGACCCCGAGGATGCACACCCACCGTCGCGATTCGATTTTCGCCCGTATCTAGGGAAATATCGTGGTTTCGTGATCGTGTCGCCTAACTTCTGGTTCGAGTCGAACCAGTTTTCGCACGAGTCGCGTAACGCACACGAATTTTGTCTCCATTGTCACTGACGTCAATGGATTCCCGGGTGAAAATAACCTTGGCACATTTACAACAATCGTGATTCTTTTGCGGAAACGAATCTTCGAAACGGGAACAAGTTGTTTGTTCCGACAAACAGGATGTTATTGCCGGTTTTCGACGAACGATCGTGTACAGATTTATGGAAACTTATGCAAGATATAGCGTTCGAATAAATGTTTCACGCGTGTTTTCTTTTCATCGGGAGTACTGCGTTTTAAGGGGGGTTACAACTGACCCTAATGTTTGGGGTTGAAAGTATCTCTTGTTGCATATCTTGAGAACTAGGAGGGATAGGAACATAATTTTTTTTCTTAAACGATTTTCGTCGTTAAACGTTGATTTTCGCAACTTTCGCCTGCATGATTATTATACTTCGCGTATATTTATGCGACTATACGTTATGTGATAGACATCCTCACGAGATCAATATTTATTCGAAGATGGAGAGATTAAATCTATACTTCTATTTCTCCCGATATAGTGAGCTGGAAGATATGATCAACGATTATAATACTCGGTGAATTACGACGATGCTATTTCGTTCCTCGATGAATTTGCTAAAAAAGGAAGGTGTAGGCGGTTTGTAACATTAATCCTTCCTCGATAGAGCATGCTCCTAATAGTCATGTAGGATAAATTCTATAAACACTTTCAAGTAACCCAGAGCACCCGTGAATGGTATAGCACTGACTATAAACACTCCCTGCTATATTTGCGAACTGTAATGAATGGAAGATGACTGCATTAACCGCGCGTGTTCCGATATATCTATATCACACTTTCACATATGTTTATACACACGTTCATTCACGACTACGAACCTCGACCATCGACCCTATGAACTTTCTTCATTTTGATGATTGTAGGTACCTCTTTAAGCCGATAATAATTTGTTAATATTATTATATTAGGATGTCCTATAAGTTCCTTCCATTTTTGATGTAAAATATTTTGCAAGTAAGCCCCCATAATTTTAAAAAGAGGAAGTACGATGTTTCCGAACATAACGTGTTTATCGATATATGTAACGCGTTTATCGACATATTTATGTGACAGAATAAATTAAAAAAAGATGATCAATTACGGAGTGGCGAGTTCTCCACGCATTCACGCGTGTTCGAAAAATATTCAAATTGATAAAGTGCCAATACATTTTTCATCCTATACGTCTCTCGCCTTATGATTTATTTGCGTCGTGCGTCGGTCGGAACCGATTAATCACGGCTACGATTAAAACGTACTATTAAAACAGATAAAAAGAAGTTAAAACATTTTGTCAACTTTGTATCCTCGACTATGAAAAGTTATGATCGAAATGGAACTCCAAATCGGGGCGTATTAAAAATTCGAGCGAGGTTCAAGCGCGTCACGTGTCGAATTAGAGAAAATATGGCAAGGGTGGATATATTTATTCGGTGAGCGACAGCGTTTAAAGACTTCTAAACGAATTTAAAGTCACTTATAGAACTACTATTTTTGTAGCGGCACTATGAAACTATTGATAGCTCGTACGACGAATATATTCACAGTTGACACGACGAAAACATTCATGGTGATGCCATGAAAACATTCATAATTGATGCCATGAAAATATTCATAGTTAATAGTACAAAAATATTCATTGCTAATAGTACGAAAATATTCTTAATTGATAGTATAAAAATATTCATAGTTCGTACTATGAAAATATTGATAGTTGATACTATGAAAATATTAAATGAGTTGATGTTATGAAAATTGTGGTTGTACCACAGCCAATGAAACCGGTAGTTGTACAACTTGGTACAGTAACTGTATTTTATTTCCGGTACTTACTCGAAAGGTCTGAACGTTTGTGCACGTTTAACGACAGGATAAATGTACCGGTAAAAATAGAAGCCGATTCACGGATGTTGCCCTCATTGTCACGGCAACGAGATTCGTTCTTTATTTAGCGAAACGCGTGACGATCAACGGAAGGGATGACGCACGAGTACTCACGATCATCCGGAAATAAATCCGGTCATCGTAGCGAACCGTTGAAAAACATGTCCGACTAATTACTCATTGATATTTCGTCGAAAATATCGGACAACGCGAATGTCGCGTTTCGGATCCAGTAGCACGCGTGTTCGTCGTTGGCGTAACTAGGATTTACGTTCGGGATGAATCAGCATCGTTAACCTCGGTAACGAGGATACATAGTTAAGCGGTTTTCTGCAAATTTTGGGAGTTCTGGAGTCGGAGGTGTCGAAATTAGGGAGTTTAGGGATTTGGAAGTTTTGTGAATTTTAGACTTTTGAGAATTTGGAAATTTAGGAATTTCATAACGTAACAATTGGGAATTTGTGAATTTAGAAATTTGGGAATTTCACAAAATAAAAATCTGGGAGTGCAGAAATTTGAGTATTCGAGAATTTGGAAATACAGAAATTCCTTAACGTAAGAATTTGTTAATTTTGAAAATTTCCATTTTCAACATCCTAAACATCCAAGACAGACTCCCTAGTTACGTCAACGTTGTCAGTGTCGGTGTACAAACACGAAACCATCAATTTATCAATGTCCAAACCGTACACACACGGTCATACATGCACGTGACCACCCACCAAAAGCTACCATATTCAAATACACAACTTCTCGACGATCCCTTTCGAGAGAAGTCTCCTCGAAACCGATCTCCGAAAGAAACTAACTCCGATACGACGATGCTCGTTGATATTTACAGAAAAACGAGAAAAACGACGGTGCTCTGGTGATCAAACGAACAAAGTGGAACAAAGTGGAACAAAGTGGAACAAAGTGGAACAAAGTGAAACAGTGTTAAATAGAGTGTGACTGAAAGAGGTGCGTTATTCAACATCGAGCAATAAATTAGAGTGCCTATGTAAAACGATCGTCAATGGAGGACATGGGAATCGATACCTCCGGGTCCTGGATCTGCTCGGAATCCGCCGATGTGCTCGACGTCTTCAGGATGCTGTACAGCTTTACGTACGGGGCCTTGATCAGCTGTTAGCCAATATTAATCGGCCGTTTTTTAACCATTTCTTTACTGCTTTTCACCCTCGATCCTCGCATCGATCACTATTTTAACCCTTTGCACTCAACAGGTGAGTCACACTCACCATTTTCTGTTCAACACGTTGGGTGCAATGTCACCCACATATGACACTCAAATTTCTCTATAGACTTAACACTAAAACTACCAAAAGAGGTCAAATGACCCTTCTACAAATGTCCTACTTCAAATAACAAAATTTGTTAAGCTGATCTTCTTGACATTTATGCTGAATGTCATCGAGATAAAAAATCTATAAGTGTATTCATTTAGGTTTCATCGTTTGTTCATTTATTTCTCAACGTCATTTTTAACATCAAAATAATTGTACATTATACGTCGGTAGTTTTAGTGTTAAAAGATTTGCCGTGAATCGATCGAATTTCGAGTAAAAAAAATTTTCATCGGCACAGAACGTTCGGAAAGACAATAAATATATTTGACACAACCCGATCGATGCGAAGATCCAGACGGTGGAGCGGCTATCGCTAACTTCCCTTTGTGAGAGAAACGAAAAATCATCGGCCAGAAAAAGAAAAACAAGCTGGTGAATTCGAAAGAAAAGTAGGAAAGAAAAGCGGCGAGACGATTCGATTCGACGAATCTCGAGAATGAGATACGAAGCGGGTGCTAATCGATCAAAGAATGATCATGCTGCGAAGATGAAGATGAGAAAAAACAAGATCCTCGACGAACGAAAGAACGAGATAATGCGAACGAACGTCAAATTATCGTGAACGTGTGGATGATATGTGGAGTGACAAATCAACGCAACGGTGATTTCGTAATGGATCGATTCGATGAGACGAGTTCGTTAACACGTTGAATCGTTCGTTATCGCGTTATTATCGACGGATAATAATTCATGAATCGATATTTTTTTGTTTACGAAATCACGGATTTTTCTTGGAGGTTTTCGAGAAGGTCTTCTAGTCTTCAAGGTTTTTTACTCGCGGATCGTATCACCTAACGTAGAAAGTTCTTGCCGTTTTAATTGCCAGGGTCTCAAGTTCACTTTGCTGTGGAATGCAGGCATAGTAATGGGGGTATTTCATAATGTAAGAATTCGAGAATGCAGGAATTTGGGCATTTGAGAATTATTAAATATAGCAATGTCATAATGTAAGAATTTGGAAGTTTAGGAAAATCATAATGCAAGAAATTGGAAATTTGAGAATTTGTGAATTTTGAAGTTTGAGAATTTGGGAATTTGTGAATTTGGAAATTGAAGAATTTCATAAAGTAAGAAATTGACCTGCTCCCACCGCAGTAATCAGAACTATAGCAACATAATAAAATACCCTAGAAACGGCAAGAACATCCTTGAGTACCCGATACAATTAATTTCTATCGTTCGATAACATCCATTCAACGTGGCAACGAACGTCAAGCAAAATGATCGGAGCTTCGTTGCTCGATGATCGACAAACCAATGTAAAAACGAACAGTAAAATAGAAATGGCGCTCACCTCCCACGATTCTCTCGTCAGTTCGGAGATCTCGTCGCCGTCCTGATTGCGAGGTTTACCATCCTCCGTGGTCTCGCCTCCTTCGCCACCCTCGTGCGGCGATAAATCGGGTGACAAATCTGTATCCGTGTCCAGCAGGATGTAACCGCGTTCCCTCCAATAGTTCTCGTCCAACTCGCCGTACAAAGACGGCACCCACGCATGGATGAACCTGTACAGGTCGTCCACCCTGCAAACGAACGAAAACAAACAAATATTACTATTAACCTTACGGACGATCAGTGACCATTTATGTTTAACATCTTGACTGCCATGTCAGCCATATATGGCTGACACTCAAATTTCTACACAGATTTAACAGCTGTATTATCAAAAATTTGTTCAATATTCTAATTGAAGATGGTCGCATCAGTGACTTGGAACTATGAAAAATAAATATAACAAAGTATCGCGAAAATATTTGGTAAAATTTGTTAAAAATGAAAATACTACCTAATGCAGTTATCAATTGCTCCCATGTGGCAGTCAACGTGTTAAATTGAAAGTAAACAACGAACATGAATAGATTGTGGATGATACGTAAATGAATCGTTTACAAAATGATTCGTTCGATTCATCGCTATTTCTAGGATTCGTAAATACAAGTATTTTCTAGTCCAAGGTTTTCCATATTTCATTACTGTTAGTATTTGCAGTTGCAAGTATCCCTACATCCAAAGTATCCTTAGATCTAAGTATCTCTAAATACAATAAATATCTAATATGAAATGCCACTGTAAAAAAAGATAAGATAAGTTGATATTGTATTGCCGGTGTCTGTAGACTTGCTCGTTCTTCAACAAGCAGAGAAAATGTAGATAACTCGTCGATAATGTAAATTCCTATTTTAACAACCTTCGATCGAAATCAATTTGTAATTAATTGTACAACTTCTGTATCGAACTCTTTCGTTGCTTAATTAAATTTTCAATTTGTAAATCAAACAGAAATAATGTACAAATATTCTTGTAAATGTATAAATTAATTGATTATTACGTTTAATTTAAAGTTACAAAGTTGTGTTATTCAAAAGTTAATTTAACCGATATAAATTTGAAAATAAATATTAATAACAAAAAGTTCAATAAGAATAGATACGTCACAAAAAAAAAAAAAATAGAACGACTCCATCTATTGAATAACTCGGTCAAACAATCAAAGGAACGTTGTTTTATCGACCAGAAAGCGTAGAAGTTGTGTGACTGTGTCATTAAATCGAAAACGAAATTGAAACATCGATTTGATTACGTTCGATCGTTTATTACCTTCGATGAACGAACGGCACCACGTTCTGAACAGCATTATGGTCGTAAACGAAATTCGCCACCTTGTTCAACACGTTCCAAGTCCAACTCATTTTTCCGGGATTTTCACTTTTTTCCGGGGTTCACTACACTTTGCTTCTTGTCGAACACAGTATTCACCGATCGATTTGTCTCGTGTTTTTATTCGCGTCGATCGATCGAAAACGAGTTATTGTTTAATATGCGGTTGTCGTTCGAACGACGACGACTATTTGCGTTTCGCTAGATAATCGGATCTAAAATTAGATCTACGTGTTCTGTGAATTCAACTGCTAAGTATAACGCTTTACGTTTGTCAGAACTCTATTATTTATTAGTATTAATGTAATTGGTTTGATGTCATGTAACGAGGTAAATGGACCTAATTAATTACCACGGCCCAATTATAGACCAATTGCTTATCTCATTTAATTAAGAATAACTATTGGAATAATTATTAAGTATAACTGTTGGAACAATTATTATTAAGAACAACTATTTGAAAAATTATTAAGAACGACTCTGAGAATAATTATTAAGAATAATTATTACAAAAATGATTAAGAACAATGATTCAACTGATTAATCGATCGACACCTTAAAACATCGCGGTTACAAGTGTCTTATTTGTCATTTCAAGAAACGTTCTCCTATTAAGATGTTTGTTAGCAATTATGGATTTCGATAAGATAACTCGCTACAAACATGCGTATTCAAAGTCAATTTCGGAAGGAGTCTCATAAATCGAGTCTATCTGATAATTTGGTAAAATCGTGAAACACGTGATCAGCGGCATAAAAACAGAAACACACCTTTCGTTCGTGCAAGAACAAAACTTCGTGTAAATATTTGATGTTGCGCTCGAAAGCCGGATCACAGACACCGAATAATCATTAAAATTTTCCCTCTAAAAAAGTCCGCACGCGTTATTAACAATTTGCGTCTAACTCTAAAATCTTATAGACAATTTTCATAATATTCAACCATTGCTGCTATTGAATAATTAACATATTTACTAACATTATTTATATTTTGTCAAATAAAACGTGTCCACTAAAATTAGCGACAAATTTAAGTAAAAATATATTCATTACTTCTTAAAAAAATATAAGCTTAAAATGTAACGTATTAAGAAAAACTAGCTCTCTAAGTCTAAATTGAAGTATCACGTTGCTATATAACGCGACTCTCAAAATTGTCACATTAGTGTAACAAAATATTTATGTAAAAAACCATACGTCACGCACACGTGGCACTGGAACTGTTAAAAGTGGCTATCTGTAAACGGTTACGCGGTGTTACGTGTCCAATAATGGGATCATTTACCCAACTCATGAATTAAATATCCGACCAGGTATCTCATAAGACGTCGATCGCGTACGTTTCCCGAACAGCAAACCGGTTTCGAGCTGCGGGACAACGCGTGCCCCGTCGAAATACCCATAAAAATGTGTAACGCGGAAGAAACGCGAGACGATCGGCGGTTATGGTCGTCGGAAACGGGTGGATATCGAGGTGATATATCGAAAACGGTGGCACGACGTTTGCGCTCGAACACCCACGTAGTAATCGCGCGAGAAACAATAACGCGAAACAACAACCGCGTCGACGAACGCACGAATGACGGTGATGCAATCGACGAGAATCGTAGACCAACTCGTTCGAGTGCCGTCGTTCGACGGACGCGAAAAATTAGCGAAATGAGTCACCGGCGAATTAACGAGCGTGTTATTGCGGTTACCTGCTCTGACGCAACGCCGTTGCAAAAGCGCTACCTGCAATTTTTTCATGAATTTCAATTTGTGTACGAGCAAAGCACAATGTATGAACACAATGAAACAGCTATTAGTGACAATTAATAGTACGGCGATAATAACTTTGAAACAATTCATCGTAATAAACTAAATAATTTTTAGAGATGCTGTCTGATACGAATGAAAGCACCTTCGAGTGCAAAGCGTTAACCCTCTGTAGTGTATATTATATCTTCGGTAGTATTATATATCATAGTTTTGGAACCAAGTAAAGTATTATAATGATAATATGTTTATATAAATTTGTAGAATTTGGGAAACATATGCTTGAGAAAGAATCGAAATTTATTGTTGCTTGAGAAATATGTGACTCACACTTCCCATTCTTCTCGTCGTTTTTCATTTCCTTGTCCTTAAACGCGATTGTCTCAAAGCAACACTATTTCACGCTGCGTGCATGATTAAAACAGTTGCAGCGAACCAATTTTAACGAACCGATGCTTATTTCAAAGCTTATCGCTATAGCTCCTGTTTGAACTAAAAATATTATATAAAAAATAATATTAAACAACGATTGTTTGCAAGTAACCGTTAAATTTTTTTTTTTAGTAAAAAGAAAAAATTTTCTTTAACATCGAATAGAGTTTTCGATTTTCCAAAGAAGTTTTGCTCGTGGAATCTTTGCCCGATTCGGGGCAAAGCGATTATCATTTGCCTGATAATACTTTAACGGTGCAGCTTGTGACACGTTGCACAAATGCAACCGCGATAGTCGTTCAAGGAAAATACGGTGCTTTTGTTTTTGTGAGAATCAGTTGATCGATAGAAAATGGCACGACAACGGTGGGTAATACGAAAGATTTAATTCTGGACTTCGATCCCGATGATCGGCTAACGATTGGTATCGCGAGGAGAATGACAAGAACATCGTTTCTAGTACTATAGTGGTGCCAGAACGCTAAGATATTTATGACCGATAACGTTATCGGTATCCAATTTTAGAAGTGGAGAATTTAAAAATTACGTAGTTCCAAATTTTAAAACTTCTGAATTTCTGTGCACCAAAATTTACAATCTTTCTTTACTTTCGAGTTTCCGAATTTCTACACACGATATATGTACACATAGGGGTGAAACGAATAAAGTGTGACGCATCCGGTAGCGAGACACGGTAAGAATGCAAAACGCGAGACATAAGTATGTAAATGAATTTGCATACCTGTTTCTCGGCACGCTGAACCAGTATTCGGGTCTCAGTTTCTTTTTCCCGTAGCTCATGATAGGCGTCGAGCGTGGAATCTTCTTGTCTTTCGGCCTTCCGGTTCGCAGTCTCAGATACAACGGTGGATCCTCGCATGAACGGGCTGGTCGCGGTATAAGCTCTACGTGATACGACAAAAAACACACACGATGTAACACATCCGACCTTGGAATCCCGTATCGGTTTCGATTATCAATTCATCCGATGCAGTTTCGTCACTCTAGTACCGTCTCCGCGATCAATTACGACAGAAAAAAAAATGAAAATAAAAGAGAAACGATAATACTTTTATAAAAAACGCATTTCACACACAATGTCCATATCCATCGAATATACATATCTCTTGTGCAGTATGCGCAGTATAAATTACGAGAAAATAAATAAATAAATAAGAAGCTTCCAAATATAGGCGGCACACAAATCTCAGACAATTACGTGTTCTTTTTTGTTTCGATCGGAAATGTCGCTGAAACTAGTGATGATTCGCGAGCATAAGTAATGATCTTTATAAGCGTTCCCGAGATCACGATAATCCGAGTAAAATTCCTCTCGCGAACCAACGATCGCGAAGTATACCCATCACTAGTTGGAACGCAATATCGTACGAGACACAAAATCACGAATAGAATATATAGTATATGTATATATAATTGTATTACAGGTTCGACAATCAAGTATCCGGTGTAAAAGTTATATCCACAAACACACAGATCAAACGATGCACAAAGAGTAAGGGGATGCATTCAAGTGTGCGGGTGCAAGCGTAAAAAAAAACCGAAAGTGGGATGTTAATAATAAAAGGAAAAGATCGTCGATCGATCCAGGACGCGCGTAATCGATCTCACGAACGATAAATTACGAGTGACGGGATAATCAATGGTAATGACAATCGATAGTAATAACTATTGGCTCGGAGGAGGACTCGGGTTCACGTGACAACGTGAAAAGATGGATTTTCGTGGGGAAAAAGCAAGCTAATACTAATATGAACCTACCGAGGCCTTCGAGTTCGGGAAAATTAGGTGCTTGGACTAGAGGGACAACAAAACATACGACATTACTGTATTAGTATGGATTCATTGGCAAAATAATCGCGAAACCCGTTGCGCCGCGTCTCTGTTTCGTAAAAATTCTGCTACATTTTATTCACTCTCCAAAATTTGTGGTAGGTACGTTCAAGTTTCCGAATTCGAAAGGTCTTACGTTCTGACGATTTAATTCGTATATTTGTAAATTCAACATTCTGGAATATATAAAGTTTGAATTTAGTGAGTTTATAAAATCTGATATATTTTAAGTATGAAAATCTGATATATTATAAATGTGAAAATATGATATATTATAAAATTTAAAATTCACGAGTTTGTGAGTTCGAATACCTGCCAAATTGCAGTATGTAAAAATATCTAACTTTCGAAAACTTCTGAATCCGAAACTCGAAAATTATGGAAGCTTGTAAATAGCTAAACAACGGGGACGTGATATCGCGTGTGCGAAAGCTCGCGAGGAGACGCAGCGTAAAAGGTTCCGATGTACAGGAGGCACACTAAAAATGTTCCTCCGTTTAAATTAACGATAACGAGCTTAAATAATGAAGGAACTCGATCTTGGTTTCTATTCGATCGTTGAAACCCAAGTCGAGCAACGAAACACGCTATATCTCGTATCCGTGCCGGATTAAAAAGATACAAAGGAACAATATCGATTCTCGAATCGACGGCACGTTTTCGCGAAACAGCGTGCAACAGGTGGAACGACACGTCGAGTATAATAATAAAATGTGAAACTGGTAATGACAAACGAGTATAGTAATCGAGAACCATGAAAAAGTACGTGTACGTTCGAACGTATAGTTAAATCTACTCATACAAGCGCACTTGGTATTGAACTTTCTGAACGGAGTCAACTTTCTCGTACGAAAAAAAAATTATTGTTGGCCATCGGATGATAGAAATTCGCTCCGAAGCCGCTCAAAATGATTCGAAAAACAAGAACAATGATGCACTAGCAAAGTAACATCGTTTAACACCTTCACTGCCATCGTGACTGCCACCCTAATACGATCGAACGATCGATACACGTCGATGAGATATTAAAATAAAAAGTCAACTGGCAATAAACGTGTTAAGAAGCTGTCTATACATACGAGCGAGTGCAGTGCGTGGTAATGTAAATCCCGTTTGCCATCTTTATTTGCCGTTTCATCTACTTATGTGTTCATGGTTACGTGTAATTGTTAAACAGAATTATCATTTTAAAATAAATAATCTTTCCTCGACCGATTTCGTATTTATAAAGAGACGAACGCAAAGTTTACGTTAAGATATAGACCGTTTAAGAAACACCTACCATACAGGGTGCTGTGTTTTAATTTGTACTGCAATCAATATCGAGATTATAAAACAAAGTGTAACTTCATCGTATTGTATAGTCTACAGAGCAGATTCATTTATGGTACAGTTACGCGCAAAGATCACTTCCCCGATTGATAGGAAATTTTGGGGGAGGAGTCTCCCGCCGCTCTTTTCCCTTACGCTTCGACAGAAGTCGGAGCTCTTCGGCTAGTGTCGGTTATTAGATCACCGCCCCCGTTCGATCCGAAACAACGTCGGCCAATCGGGTGAACGGTGGGAGGATCCTCCGTTACATTTTCCGTATTCAAGGAAGAACACCCTTGCGCGTGAATGTGCAACGCTGAGCGCGATAGTCATCGAGACTAAACTTACGAATTTTTAAAGTCATCAAATTTTCACAACTACTAAATCAGCAAATTCCTGCATTTAAAAAATCCCAAATTCATAATTATCCTAACCCCCAAATTTCCAAATTCCCAAATACCCAATTCGCAAAATATCCAAATTGCCAAAGAGTACTTTCCCCCGGTATCTCCACAATTCACTCCACGAACATAATTCAAAGACGCGCTAGCTCAGCATCGCACCTTAGAACACCCTGTACGGGCAGAGAGAGAAGAGAATCTTGTACGATCAGAACTTGAAATGAATCATTCCGAGAAATGTATACACAGAATAAGGTACAGAGTGTCCGGAGAAGGTGATCCGCGTGTGGGGACACTTACTGTCGAAGCTGACGAACAGTTCGGGCATGTCTTCGACGGACACCATGCTGCGATAGTCCAAACGTGGCGCGTTGGTCGTCGATGTTTTGCTGCCACGGCTGCTGTCCACGCTGCTGCTGCCCGACGAGGTTAAAGGCTGTTGCCTGATGAACGTGCCCACGGATGATCGTCTGAAAGGAAATCGTGCGACAAGTTAGGCCACCGTCGACAAGAGACGACGACCGAGTCGCGTTTCGAAATTACAGCGGGTGACACGCGCGGTCTCTCGGTCTAGCGTATGTAACCGACGAGATAGCTCGCGCGTGTTCCGCGAGCAATTTCGAGAGAACGCGTTACGCAAAACACGGGACACGGTTGCAACGCGGTTCGGGAGCGACGAATCGCGGGGGACACAACATTCAAGGTGAAAACATCGATCGTGTCCGACGTATTCGGTGAAATAAATTTGGGTGGCTGTCGAGGAGGTTACAGGCTAAACTTTGCTGTGTTGATATCGGTTGCGTGTGTTGTTTCTGTAAGCGATACTGTGGCGGAGTTTCTGAAAAGACGGTGACACGTTTACCTGGAAGCAGGAGAACAGAGTCCGGGGTCTGATCTCGATGACCCCGTGCGAAAGGCTTGAACGTAGTAACGAAAAGAAAACGGGCAAGCGAGATAATCGGGACGGGATCGAGAGTAACTTACGGAACTCGTGGTCCTATGGGAAATGATATCTTCCAACGAGAACAATAGATAGACAGAGAGAGAGAGAAAGATGTAAAATTGCGTTGAAAAAAAAAAGAAACTTACAGGAAACACTGTATATTTTATACAAGTGTAAGGTACACTCGGATGC
Organism: Coelioxys conoideus; assembly: GCA_947623535.1. Taxonomy (NCBI): domain Eukaryota; kingdom Metazoa; phylum Arthropoda; class Insecta; order Hymenoptera; family Megachilidae; genus Coelioxys; species Coelioxys conoideus. The sequence goes on along the minus strand of OX392452.1, from coordinate 1,220,629 downwards.
AAAACTTGAATTCGTTTGGTCAATGACAAACGATAACATTCCTCCGTTGCTGTGCAACGTATGGAGGCTCAAGTTGTATCCGAGTGTACAAAGTGTCGAGGAGAAACAGACAACAAACTAGAAGTCTAATTAGTAACAGAGACATAAATGACATTGAGTCGTGACACGGTACAGCCAATCCGAGATTAAAAAGACAATAGAACAGCAGGAAAGGAAGAAAGAAAATAGAATAAAGTGGATACAAGTAAGTTGCTGGTTCATGACCGGGCCCAAACTCACCCCATAAGCCCTCCTGGACCAGGTGAAACCTGAGGATTGCCGGAGTCCTGGGAGAGAGAGGAGGCGGTAAGCGGAGGTGTCCCTCCAGCTCTACCGCCCCCACCGCTCTCTTCGCTGGGAGTTTTAGCAAACAGGCCCGAGCTAAAGTCACTCACCAGGTTGATCGGCGAGCTTATATCCACCACCATTACATATTCTTTGTTAGTTACATTAAAAACCACAATGAAGCTTTAATTTAAACACACACAACATTTACCATCATAGTCTCATCAATTTCCAGACTCATTCTACCTTAACTCTTTGGGGCACACTGGAACTAAAAATGTCCCACCTTTTTGATGCACGGTAATGCACGGTGGGACATTTTTAGTCCCGCTTCAAAATATCGCAGTAGCTGCATACTTGAGCGTGCAAGACTATGCGAAACCCTATAACAACAGATTTAAGTGAATTATTATTATCGTTTCTGTGTTATTAAAAATATACCAATTATGTCTATTTTATTTTCTGAAAATCTGTGCTTCAAAGAGTTAAGGCGCGATTGAGGCAAGTAAAAGAACACGATAATCAACGGCTAACGCGACTCGAGCGAGTGTCGCAAGGATTTCCGTTCGTACGACCTTCCGTTATTCCAACCAGCGCCATATAACGAGACTCCGCAGTAATCTAGTTTGTTGCGAGTCGCGTGATGCGAGGTTATCTCCAGGCACCGTAAAGAAGCCATATAAACTTCCATAAACCTGAACGTATTAAACGTACGTCCGTCGAGTCTATATAGTTCCGTTAAAACATGATGCGTCATCCATGGTTCTTTTACGAAATCGGCTCTAATGACTTACAACGACTGTCTCTTGTCACATCGTTCTACGACACTTTACTGGATAATTGCGAAACAGACTATGATGGTACGATGTTATCGAAGACGAGGTCTGGACAGAGCTGAAAATCTCACACGTACACGTTGCTATGGTTAGTTCACGGTCCTCTCATGATTTATAAGAAGAAAAGAGAAAGTGTATGTCAACTTGCGTTTCACAAATGCAATAAGCTGCTTGCTTCTATGCGCAAGTATCTAATGAATACTCTATATATTCGAAAGAAATCGGAATTTATCAGGGAGATGCATAATCTTTCGTATAGACGATATGTCAGAAAGCATACGTGCGCTAATATATGCGATTCGTTTCCATATGAACAGCCCCGAATATGTTATAACATACCGATAATATTTGAAAAGGTTCTATGAACAATTGAGCAAGAAGCAATCGCGCATGGTAAAAAGAAATTTGATACCATACAAGGGAGGCTCTTTCCTGCATATGAATTATGCAAATTCAACGATCGTTACTCGTTCCTAACAAAGGTGAACAATGAAAAATAAGATATAAAAGCGTATTATACATTTTTTTCAGAAATATTAATATACTATATAGAAATAGATTAGTAAAAGAAGTTCATGAATATCGTACGATTTTAACGCGACAAAGATTATCACCTTGAGAAAACTTTGCTGAAAACGGACGAATGATGAGAGTCTGCGCTATTAGGGAGGCTCGAAATCTTATCAGATCCAGATTTACTGTCTTCTTCTTTCTCTCCTGTTAATCCTTCCATCCACGACAATGGATACGACAACCGTTTCAACATCTGAAACACAAATAAAGATGCTGTACCACACTGCGATAATATTCTATCAATGATTATGAAACGATCGATCGTACCTTATTTCTACGAGTCTCTTGCTTGTCGTCGTCTTTGTGTTCTTCGTCTTTGTCGGGTTCCTCCGTATTGTCTAAACTAAAAGATACCGAACTCGCCTTCTTTCTACCGTTAATGGCAGAACCGCTATCTAGCGTGTCGGTTGTAAGATTCGTCGGTGCAATAGTAATAGGAGGTACCCAATCTGAAGATAAGACAATATCTGCGTCTGAATATACTTTCTTTGAGGGGTTAGGCTGAACTACTGGGAAAGGGGGATTAGGGTCACGAATGTCGATACCAGAGTCGTGGCATGACAGTTTGACTAGAGATCCTTCTTCGTCTTCGGGAATCGCCTTCGATTTCGTTGAATCGGCCTGTAAAACGAACGTTACCGTTAATTTTCAATACCGTTTACTCTAATCGATAATGACATACAGTGGAGTCTCGCTATATGGCCATCGGTGTGACTATCGGGCTGGTGAAATTGATAAGAAGCAACATAATGCGTGGCTACATGCTCGAATCAGCCACATAACGAAACTGCATAATACAATATATCAACAATGATCCAACCTTGTCGGAACTTAAAGAGTCTTGTTGTTCGTCCTCGACCGATAACGTACATCGATCTTTGCTAGGAACTGCCCAGTGATGGTCAAGCATAGAACGTCTACGTTCCTCTAATGTTCTACTTGCTTGACCACCACCGCACACGTCTTTAGTCTCCTTCTCATCCTCTTTTTCTTTGGTTGTCGTTGTATCTTCTTCCTACAGGTCGATAAAAACAAAATCGCTTAATATAAGGCACAACATACGATAGAATTCTTATGTTGATCAACGAAAGCTGTATATTTTATTTTACTTATGTTAACGTACATTTTGAAGATTGGTGGGGGTAACGAGATCTCTCTCAAAGGCCTTTGGAAAAGCGTTTCCGTCTCTCTCCGCACAACTACACACACTTTCGCTATCATCCGCAGTTAGCTCCGGGAAATTTTCGTCTTTACCCGGCGACTGGCACTTAATATTCTCGCTCGGCGAGGGTTTCTTCATGTAATAGATTTCTGGTTTCTTGTCTAAGTTTCCGGATTCCGTGTGTCCAACGCGCATATGCGCAATATCATAGTAAATAGCTGCATTGACTACAAATTCCATTGGCGCGATAACTCCATAAGATTCAGCTCCGTGTTCAATTACAAGAGGATCCGAGACATTGGGATCAAACATCACTGCATTCGGAGTGACCAATAGCACACCACCGACAACACCCTGTAGAAAAGGAGTATTAGTTTTCCATTACATAAATAAAGATGAAAAGCAGAAAAGTAAAATTAAGTTGAAAAGCAGATATAAAGACAAGCTTTACCTGACCATCCGTGATATGGCGAACATTAATTTTCAGGAATCTTTCTTTAAAAGGTTGGTCTTCTTCTTTTATGACTGCATTCGTATCGCTAAGTGGTGTTTTCACTCTTTCCATATGGCCTGGTTTTGGTGATACCGGCCTCAAATTATCCAGAAGTTCTGTAAATTATAATGCAAAAAATATATGAATTTTTGTTTCAAACACAATTTGCGTTATAAAATTCACAACCTACCCATTTCTACGGAAGAGAAATTAATTATTCTAAAGAGTTTACTTTTGGAGATTCAATAAGTTATTCCACAGAATTTAATTACGACATTTAATTGACCTAATTTCGTTTGATATGACCGTTTTTTAATTTGTAGCACTAAACTAGAATATGCAATGATCGTATAGTGGCACCATTGCTATTTTATTTCGTATTAACACAAAACGTTTGTTTTTTGACAGTGCACAGGTTATGTTAGGTATATACAACAGCGCCATATTGTTTTCACAGTTTACATCGGGACATCAATCAGCTGATGTATTTTACTATATACACCGAGTAGAATAAAACCTTATCGTTTGATGATATATGGTTAAACGTTTTACAGTATTTTTGCATCAGATTCCGAGCCCAGTCAATACATAAACGTATAGTAATTGAACGAAATATCAAAAGACCTTATATCGATCTAACAAAAGTATATTGTCAAAATTACAAACACGTTTTCGTGCACATTTATGATTTAGAAGGAATATAATGCATAATTTAACTGGGTCGAATCATCGTTATCGATTAAAGCGTCTGCAAAAAGTGAATCAAGTATAGGTCACGAAGAGAGAGGAAAACAGAATGCGCGGGAACAGGAGCGAGACAAGGAAGAACATATAGACCACCTCGAAAATCGATTTACTGTGTACGCCCACGTAAACTTGGCAGCTTTTTGCTACAATAAAATTTGTTGCGAAATTTACGCTCGATCAAATATACGTAGGCACGCATACATTAATTTTACAGAACAGTGACTTTCGCGTGCATACGATCGCGTATCGTGGCGCCACCAGATGGAAAGTTTTCGAAAAGTTTCTGCAACCGAATTCACGAACACTTTATAGAAATTTTCTTTCGATCTAGCATTCGATGTAGAACTCGAATTTAATTCGAAACTTCTCTAAACTTCGGGAAAAGTACACCGTGATTTAATCGAGATCTTATGTAAAGTCCGGGGAGGATTTAACAAAATTCTAAGGATAATCTCGGAACATTCTAGAAGGTCTAGAGAAATCGTGACGATGATTTAAGAACGACGAAATACACCGCGAAGAATGTAGGGGGAAATTTTATGGAGAAATTGTAAATTTCTCGCGATCGTACACATTCGAAGAGGTTAAGTTTTCGAGAAACAGCTTGGATGGATTTTACGACGCGCATAAAAGCGTTGCATCGTCGTTTCTGTACCTCGGTCCGATTATTGTTTAGCGCGATAAATATTCATAGCGCGGCAGGGAAATTGCTTAATTTCTGTTTGATTCATAATCGATTCGTCTAACGATCCACGACAATGTATTCGTATCAAAACACGGCTTAACGCGTGGTTAACATAATTCGAAAGCAAAATTGGCGCGAACGGCTCTCTCCATGAATAATGGAACAGCGAGCAAGAGTGGAAGCGATGCGTTCATGTGGTTCGCATTGACTCACCTGGCCAAATATCAAGATGAATCGAGTTTCGATCGTATCGGCTTATACCAGACACCGCGGCGAATATTAACGCTGCTCTATTGCACATATCCGATAGATAAGACTCGACGTTGCATTCGCGTTACGTCTTTGAGTGTGTGTGTACATATAGGGCGGGTCATAGTCACGAATCGTTACAATGTTCTAACACGCGATGAAATATTAGCGAATTCTGTCGTTACGACGATGATTTCTTACAACCTTACAATAACTTTTACGTTACCTTCACCTAGATACAACCCGTATTCATAACGCGCGATCGTTCGTACGTAAAAAATGTAGCATTCCTTGACAGTCTGCCTCGAGATAAACATTAAGATAGGTAAGGATGATATCATAGAACCAGATAGAAACTTGACAAAATTCCAACGGCCGAAATTTAGCAAGATCGAAAAACTAGTTTCGCAGAATCGGCTGGGTTTATTTCTCTGACATTCACCACCACTCGCGACTCGCCTAACTTAGAACCACGCTAAAATTCCTTTCTACGACCAAACCCTACCATAAGCGACATGACCTACAATACGCATTGGCGTAACCAACCGAACGTCGCGGGGGGTCGGCCGGATCACCAATTAACAAATTTCCCGTTTTCAGATATTTGCATACGGTGCACCGCTATAGTGGCTTTCCACAGGTATCATTACCTTGAACGGTGCGCCACTATTATGGCTTCGACGATGTTTTTTCAATGTTGTTACGTGAGTATGTACAAGGAAATCGTAATTCAGTCATTTAGAACTCTATAATGAAAATTTATTCATATATATTTATGAATTATTATTATTACTTTTTTTATTTCTTGACACATCACGTTGTGTCGTCTATATCGTACGTCCGATTTTTTGGAAATATTTACAGTGTCGCAAATATGGCAGTCGTTCGTTGAGGGTTAACAAAGACAGGATACAGGATCCCCGTCCCGTAGGAAACTCGGGGTGACACGAATACGAGAGAAGAGAGATGCAAGCGAGTAGCAAGCATCGATCCGTATGAAAATTTCAATCGGCGAGTTTGCATGACTAACACGCGAACAATAGATCCTTCGAATCTCGCGCAATGTTCGTCATGTTGTCGTCAGTGTTGTTACGTCACGAGATAGGAAATCGATACAGATCAGCGTACGTCGTGACCGAGAACGATTGTACACCGTTAGAGAACAGACTGTTGTGTCCCGGATGCCGTGATTACGGAAAAGATGGTATAGAATTATAGAAAGCGTAAAAAGATGGGCAGATAATTACCTTTTTCCTCCGGTGGTAGGTCATCTTGGGAGTCGTGGTCGTGGCAAGGATCCGGACTAGGCGCGTCGGTAGCGGTTTCGCCTCCTGGTCGACCTTCTCCTTTCGCCGGTACCCACAATTGCTGGCCGGGATAAATGAAAGTACTTCCGAGCCTGTTCAGTTTGCTCAGCTCCGACGGCGTCGTGTCGAACCTCGCGGCCACGGACGTCAACGTGTCCCTGTCGCCCACCTACGCCCGTCCAAACAGAAACGTAAATCCCGCGATTAGCCAACTACCGGATGATACTCTAACCGGCTGATGCCACTCCGAACAGAAAAAGATAGGGCCGTTTCATGGTACGCGTGCCGGTGTCACCACCGGCTGGCGCTCTTCGCGTTTTGCTCCTCTGGGGTTATTGAGGCGGTGGTACACACTCGTAGTACACGTCACCCAGGAATTGGCGCGTGAGAAGGTTGAAACGAAACATAAAAAGTACGTCTATCGTCACCGTGGATCCTTCGAACTTGATGACGATCGGGGATTGTCAATAACCAATAATAATAATGCACGGTGGGACATTTTTAGTCCAGCTTAAAAATATTGCAATATGGTGAGTTTATTTATATTTTTTTGATGAAACTAACTTTATTATAAACGACTCGGAAAGACGTCTTAACTGTTCAAGAACCGAACTAGAAGTTGCTAGTTGCTAATTATCTAATGGTAATTCAACAAATTGAAATCAAAGAGTTAAATGGTATACACGACCACGCGAACCAATAAGACCCTACCACTGAAAATACGAGTGAGTCGATACGCCAACTCTTGGGTTGTAGATAGTACAAATCACGCATCCGATTGAAATTAGACTGGGTAATATATTTAACACTATGACGGCCATGTCTCCCGTGTATGGGCGACACTAAAATTTCTATACAGATTCAGTAGCTACATTATTTAAAATTCGTCACTACGTAAACTGAATTAAACAATGGACCTGTATCTTGACAAAAATTAATATTCATTTTGATTAAAGGCTCTTCATAGTTTTTATAAATTAAAATAAGAAACGTGTCGCGACTCATTTTGGCCCACAAATGTAGCGTTAACAAATAATATCATTAATTAATCAAATAACTTCACATTTATACACAACGACGACGCAAGGTAATCGGATTTACCAAAGACATATTAACTCTTTTTAGGCAGTTACAAGAATTCAGGAAGTGTCCACATATTTTTCAGCGGCAGTGTATGTGGAGCTACGATCAATCGAATTCTCCGCAAGGTCATCCGCAAGGCCACCTTATGGTCAGCACAGCGACCATGTAACCGGGTCTGAACGCTCTTACACCAAATACAAAGCGCATAACCCGAACGAAGCCAAAAAACTAATATGACGTCGGATGTAGAAAACCTATACACTGCCCGTGCCACACGAATCGCGGCGATTTTTTAATTATCGATTCGTTTATCCTTTCTAAATGTTGATTGTACGATGCACATTGTAATGTACATAATACTTTTTGTGCTGTATTTTATTTTAATTTATTTCTTAAATTTTGCGTAAGGACCTTATATCCATTAAAATGTACATTTACAAATTGCAAATAAATAAATATTTTTGTAAAAAGCATATTGTTGCTTTCATTCACATGAATTAATTTAACCCTTTGCGCTCGACGATATTTTCACCGGTAGCACATAATAACTCTAACACCTTCTGATTGAAAAGTTTCATGAATTCTTTTGAAGTTATTATTATTCTAAATATTATCAATTTTCATATATGATACGTGCAACGCTATGTATTTAGTTAAAAAAATACCTATTCCAAATTGTCGCATTAAATAAAGTGGTGAGCGCGAGTCACCTTCGGAGAGCAAAGGTTTAATTTTAGTATAAAATCATTTTTTCTTAAACGAAACAAAATTCAGGTCCGAAGGGGTTAATATGCAACGAATCAAGGACAGTTACAACGGTGTACAGCTTTCAACGATGAACCGATTAAGTCGAGACGCGAAATTCGGCCCGTAGAGAAATTGGAAACGCGTGGGAAACCGGAGGAGAACACGACGCACGCTAATTTCAGCCGTTAGGGCACGTACGAGGTTAGATTCGTTCGCAGTTAACCGAAAATCGTGTCAGCTAGGAGAAAACGGGATCACCGTGAATGTCCGCAAATCGAGACACAAGATACGGCTTATGACGTGGCGTAGGCCACCGGCCCGTGAAATTACGTTTCACCGATATTCGGCCGATTTCGACGCCTCGGACCTCGTCAAAGCGTCGCCCCGTCGATCGATCGATCGATGATCATCCTGATCGGAGCTCGATATCGATCGGGTCGAGCTACGTCGTCCATTATACCCGCGTAAACGCGATTTGCATTCAGGTTTGGCCTGCACAGGTGTCCAGCCAGGAGGTGCGAAAGTTAGGTGCCCGCATGAAATGTACGCTCCAACGCGACAGCTTCGACATCCACGCAATCTCGTTAGAATTCCGCCTGGAAACCGGTGTCTACAGTCGATCACCCACGAGTTGGCGCGCGATGATGTTGACCTATGGGTCATTCCGAATCGATCACTTTTTGACCTCACCATCTACGATTTTGTTTTAGTCGAAATATGTTATAGTTTATGCGAAATTAGAGGGGGTTTAAGTCATCGTTTTGCTGATTTCGAATTTGTTAAAAAATTACAAGCCTTCAAAATTTGCAGTTTTTGCCCATTTCTGCGAAAACAGACTTCACTTACGAATTTTTTTCTCAAGAACTATTCGTCCGATTGAACTAAATTTTTCTTTGTTTTCTTCATAAAGGATTGGGCTACTATAAAATATTTTTTCTGATATCGTCAATTTGTTATATAATATAAAAAAATGTTAACAAATTCTTTTTTCACGTTTTTCAATGAGAGGCCTGTAGGATTAAAATTAAAAAAAAATACGGTCATATTCCCTGAAGCTTCCCCTTTAAAATGAGCCCTTCAGAACGACGGAGCCTCGAGAATTGACGTCACAATAAGGTGGAAAACGACGCGGTGTACCTCGGTTTCAGGAAAGCGAGTCGTGCGTTCATGATTGGCCTGGTGTCGAACATAAGAAAGGTAATTACGCGTGGTCGGAAAAGCCCCGGGGGAAAGAAAGAGGAAAAGCTTTGAAATGTGTCGGAGGCCGGAGTGAGCCATTATCGAATACGTAAACCGCGAAAATGTGGCGGACGACCCTGAATAAGAAGCTCCCGGGACGAAAGACGAGGAACGAAGGTAACCGGGCTACGCGGAAAGAAAAGTGGAAAGAATCGGGACAACGGCAGCTTTCTTGCGGGATCTTTTGTGAACGGGACAGCGGCTCTTCTTCTTCTTCTTCGCGAAACCGAACATTTTTCAGTGATTCTCAATTTACCACTTTGTGCTCCACAGGCGTGCGACATTTCATTTGGTGCAACAATTTTAAGTAAATACATTCTATCTATATTTATGGTATCACAGACGCGATGTTCGAACACAATGAAACAGACAATATTTGCGATTAAGAAGAGAAATAGTAAGCTCAAAAAAATGCATATTTCTCAACTAGAAAATTTTACAGTTGTCATTTGCCAAACGTAATGCTTTCGGGTGCAAAGGGTTAAGGATGTAGCTATTTATGCATACTGTATATAAGTATACACATATGTATACACAATTGCCTATTCATACGTACAGTGCACAATATGTTCACATATGTGTACACAATTGCCTATTCATACACACAGTGCACAATATGTTCTTACACATATGTGTACACAATTGGCTATTTACACATACAGTTTGTGTCAATACACAATTGCCTATTCATACATACAGTAGACAATATGAACACATATGTGCACATAGATGTGTCCACAATTGTTACAATCAATATTTTGTTATGAACTATGCAATTATAAACGATTATACTTTTATTTATTATATAAAACTGTTTAACACAATAATTGCTGACTTGTATACATACTGCGTGTATAAATAGACAATTACGTATACGTACTATATGTAGAAATAGCAACATTTTTATATTAAACTGCATCAGTATATTAACTAAGTAAAGCGCAATAAACATGGAACCTGTTTACGACAAAGAACCAGTCTCAACGCATTGTTTCGCGAACTCCAGTTTCTTGCAACTTTCAACGCGTACCATTGAAAATATCCCGTGTTCAAAGCAACGCGAACGATACGAATTGTTTGTTCCGCCAATACGATTCTTACGATTCGAGGTAAAAAAGATTCGTCTCGTTGAGAATCGCTGAACTAAAAGCCGCAGAGAAACTGAAACAATGCCGACTCGACCTCCTACCGCCCCTCGTTTCACAAAACATCATCCCTCTTCTTCCCTTATTTCGTTCTTTCTTCTTGACTCGCCTTAAAAGCTTCATCGCCCCGATTCGCGACCTTTTATCTCTCTTATTCGGTCCTGCTTCAGCCCCTGTGCATTTTCTAATTTTTCCCTCTGGTTGGTCTTTCCTCGAGGACCCGCGACTTTCTTCTCGCGGATCGTTAACGAACGGGAACGGGCATCATCCCCGATGTCCCCGGGATTATCCGACGGGGGATTATTCGCCGATATTGTTGAAGACCCGATCCACGTCCACACGGTTTAGTAAGAAAAATATATTTTATTATCTAAGGAACTTACGCTGTTAATCCTTAACTCGAAACTTAGCTCAAAAATAATGTTCGTTCGGTGAATGCAAGATAATATCTAACGATAGGGTGGTGTAGGAGAGAAAATGTTAACTTGGGATAAGAAACTATTAGTTACTGTCGAGGATAAGGGCGTGGGTGTTGCACAGGTCATTGATTAATTTTTAAAAAGAGCGGTGATTTAAGGAGGGGTAAAGCAAATTAAATTAATGTTATAAAATTGTGCTTTTAATTGGCAAATAATAATGGAGAAATAATAAAAAATTTTATTTCAAGAAATAAAAGGTTCACTTTAAAAAATACCTGTTCCGAATTGCTGTATTAAACTACTGTAAGGCTAATACTGTTTTTATGCAAGGAATATTAAAAAGTCGTTGTATAACTACGTGCGTGGGCGTGAAATACAGTCGGGGGTTAAATACACTATGTTAGGATCTGGAAAATTTGAGAACTTGAGAATTTGAGGATTCGGTAAATTTGAGAATTTTAAAGTCCAGAAATTTAGACATTCGAGTATTTGAGAATTTTTAGATATAGGAATTTCGACATTCGAGTTTTTGGAGATTCGAAAATTGAAAATTACAAGAACTGGAAGGCTCAAGAAGGAGAATAAGATCACGAGCAGGAGGATAAGAACAAGATGCCCGCGAAATCAGTTGCAGAGTAATTGAATTAATATTTCTGCGATGTTGCGTTTCCGATTTGGTTAATCCGTAATGATCAACGATCCATCAGCGTTCATACCATCTCGAATGTCGAATTCTAATATATGAGGTGGCACGCAGCGAATTCCTAAGAACGAATGGATCTTGTCGCCTCGCGTAGGTGTTTAAATTCAATTTGTCGCGTTCTTGTCGTTTCCATCGATAACTGGAAGTTGCTCAAAGGAAACGTTCGAGGTAACGTTTCGTGGAACGTTGCACCGTAATGTCGCAGTAGCCTTGCAAGATGATACCGCTACGCGAACATTGCAATATTCTGTTTCAGGAACTGCCGCGTACATTACGTTATACCGTTTCGAGTACTATTTTCACGCGACGAAACGTTGCTTTGACGAACACCGTCGTAAATAAAAACCAATTGAGGTTAACGACTGCCGTGTATGCTGCACGAAGAAAACGTTCCGTGTGTCGAGCGTTCAAATTATCGAAACTCGTGATACACTCCATGTGTCGCACGATAAATACACGTACTGAAGACACAGCGTATGCGTCAAGGAAACGGTACAAATAAAATCGAAATTGCAAAGTAGAAACTATTACTAGAACGTAGTCCCAGTTAATCTTCGATGAATAATAATTTTGTATAATAAGTAAGTGTTGGTTAGAGACGCAGCGTATGCGTCAAGAGAAGAGTACAAATAAAATAGAAATCATAAAGAGAAACTATTACTAGAACATTGTCCCACTTCATCTTCGATGAATAATAATTTTGTATAATTAGCATAATTATAAAAAGCAAAAATAAAATCGAAATCATAAAAAGAAACTATTACTAGAACGTTGTCCCAGTTAATCATCGATAAATAATAATAATATATAATTAAAAAGAGTGAGTAATAATTCGACAAATAATAAGGAAGCGGTAGAATATTGAAACGACGAAGTAAAACGGTGAATAATCGCAGTGAAAAACGGTGACAGCCGTTATCCGCGTTAAGGCCGAAGCGGAAGAAATTGAAAGGAGTAAATCAACCTAAAGAGTAAATCGGTAATATTTTTCTTATCAGTTTGTTCGACGGTGAAACGCATCGATCGCGCGAACCCGCGTGCGACACGAAAAGAAAACGATGGATTTATGCCCGGTTCTTTCTCGCGCCGGTTATATTAGAAGCGAGGAGAGCAAATAGAATACGGATCGTAGCGTCTAACAGAAAGCCATTAACTCCACGGAATGGCGGCGATTCCGTGTTAGTCGACGAGAGAGACGGAGGCGGAAAGAGAGAAGTTTAAATGGGATACAGAAAGAACAGACAACGAGCAATCAACGGAGCGGCAGGGACGAGGTGTCGCGGAATAATTAATGAATTTCCACGGGACACGAATTACGTTTTAAGCGTCTCGTCAAATCCCGTTTGCAGACGGCATCGCCGGGAAACGAGCCGCGTTTCTCTTTGCGAAGAACCGGCCATTATCAGTCGTTTAGGTATAAAACAATGGCGAGGTATTTGGACCTTGACCTAAGTCTATTACCACCATAATATTGTACTTTCCGTAAATAAAGTAATGAAACTGATTTCTTTTCACCGGTATAGTTTCAACCCTTTGCTCTCTGAATTACACTGTACAACAGTAAAAATTTTTCTTGTGCAACACTATGAAATTCTTATACATTTTAGCGAATACGAATCTAAAATCCGTTTTTCTCTGGTAAGTACAGTTTTTTAGAAAATTAATGTTAACAAAATTGCAAATTTTCAACTTTGGCAATTTTTTGTGCTTTTACCATAGCTTTTTACAAGAGAGAAATCTGTGAACTTTTCCTAATAAAATGATATAAATTGTTACTACATTGTAAATATTGAAATATGTTTAAACAATAATCAAAGTAAAAAATGACCCCAAAAATGCGACCATCTTTGCTAATATTTTTAGATTTATTTAAAAAACTATTGGTCTGGGGGAAAATCTAACCACTGTTTATTGTAAAACGCAGACTATACAATAGATTTCCATGCCAACAGTACTCGGAGATATTTTTACGGATACGAGATAGTAACTCTAAAACTGTATGGTTGAAAAGATTGACGAAATCTTTCGAAATTATTATCTTCCTATTATTCATCGTCGCTATTAATACCTGTCTCATTATGTTTATATTAGGTCCCATAAGTTTCTTCCCTTTTTGGATACAAAACGAATACACGTCATCTTTGTTTAAGGTTGATTTGTTGCATTGAATATCAACAGCTTATTTTCTCTTTCTGAGAAATTACTCGCAAAATGTTTCTCGAAGCAGGTTTTTATTGCACATCAAAATGGAAGAAATTTGGCCGCGCGTGGCACGTTGATTATTTAATTGTACTGCTCGAGTCCATCAATTTCTTAGCGAGTCAGGGACAGACCCAACGGCCTTCCTTAGTTATTCAATTATTTATTGCGCCATTCTTGTGCCGTACAAATTTTATGCAAATTATATTTATCGTCCGTTACGGAACGATTTAATCATTGTCCGTTTAATTCAACGAGTCAGTCTGTGAAATCGACGAACTAAGCGTTTGGTCTCGTTTCGATCAGAAAGATATCAAACTTTACCTCACGATTCGGTTTCGATAACCGCGTAAGCAACGATGAATAAACCGCGTAATTCGGGGGACGCGTTAAACGACAAGCACGTACAAGTTGAGTCCGCCAAAATCTAGTGTCTTTGTTTTATCGTCCTGTGATCATGCCGAATTTTGTGTCCGAAAAAGAACATTTGCGGAACGCGTTGCTTCTCTTATTCGATCAAAAGGAAAAGGCTGTTGAAAGTCATCGTTTGCTGGTAGAAACATACGGTGAACACGCTCCATCGATTAGAACATGCGAGACACGGTTTCGATAATTTGAAAGTGGCGATTTCGATGTAAAAGACAGTGAACAATCTGATAGACCACATAAGTGCGAAGACGAGCAATTGCAGGAGTTATTGGACGATGACCCAACTCAAACTCGACGGTAATTGGCAAAATCATTGAATGAAGTTCCTTGGTCTTTTTATTGCTGTTATATTGAACCTTCGATATTCTAAACTTTCTAAGATCTATAATAATGTCTGCACCCTTGAAAATGACGTGTCTTCTTTACCAAAAAAAAAAACGGAAAAAACTTATGCATACGCCTCGTAGATATTAGTAGACGCGCGTGCTATGTTTGTAAGGTCCGAGTCGGAGAATGCTGTATCGATTCTCGTGTGCATGCACGTGGACGTCGAGAAAGTGAGCGTCCATTTGCGAAAGGCATCCATATGCAGGCTCAAGAAAGCATAAGAGCGGCATTATGCAACGCACGAACGTAGACCAAACGTGCACCGCGAGTAATTTGGCGTGCGTGCGTCCGCTTACATCGTGAACGAGTTACGTTTCATAAAGCGAGGCCAGTTCAACGAAACCAGCTTGCGAAACCTTTATAAATATTTGCTCGAGGAGTAACATCGCGCTGAATGGGTCTAAACGGCCGTTTAGCAATCGGTCGGTCCGTTCGCGACAATTTTCGTAATGTATTTCGACGTCGGGGTCTAACGCGACGTCGCACGTGCGTATCGATCGGTAAACGCAGCTCGATTCAATGAATCGAATTCGATATCGGTTTCCGGACTTTGGGATCTTTTAATTTCGGCACTTTGGCATTTTGGAATTTTTGTAACGTGGGGAGTTTTGGGAGTCCGGAATTCTGCGTTACTTATTTATTTAATGTTCCGCTTTATTTTCAATTTTAAAGTAGATAACTTCAGGACTTCAGGATAATGGAATTCCGTAACGAGAAAGAAATTTTGTACATAACGAATCATCCCGAATGGTCGTCGATCACGGAGTAGATATTTGAACGAGCACGAACGGCAAAATGCGTGGAGAATGCATCGGTGTCGCGTGGATGAGTCGATCGCGAACGATTTAATTCACGAGAGATATGTGTATTTACGCGTTCGAGCAGAGATTACGGCACTCGTC